>QODF01000001.1:1642026-2013976 GCA_024372805.1 Oostethus manadensis
CTACGTGCCATTCGGTCCTTGTACAATCGAAGCAGGAGCCTGGTTCGCATTGCCAGCAGTAAGTCGAGCTTGTTTCCGGTGAACGTTGGCCTCCGCCAAGGCTGCCCTTTGTCACCGATTCTGTTCATAATCTTCATGGACAGAATTTCTAGGCGCAGTCAAGGTGTTGAGGGAGTCCAGCTTGGTGACCTTAGGATCTCGTCTCTGCTATTTGCAGACGATGTGGTCCTTATGGCCTCATCAGGCTGTGACCTTCAGCGTTTACTGGAGCGGTTTGCAGCTGAGTGTGAAGCTTCTGGGATGAGACTCAGCACCTCCAAATCCGAGGCCATGGTTCTCAGTCAGAAACGGGTGGACTGTACCATCCAGGTTGGGAGTGAGGTATTGCTTCAGGTGGAGGAGTTCAAGTAGAGTTCAAGAGGTCGCTGGGGACCGGGAATTCTGGACTTCCCTACTGAAGCTGCTGCCCCCGCGACCCGGACTCGGATAAGCGGAGGAAAATGGATGGATGGATGGATGAATCATAAAGAATACAAGACATCATAGTCATTTATTGATTTATTCTAAACCGTGAAGTATACTGAGGTAGTGGGTTACAATTTGTCATTATTTGTGTTCACTTCCTACCAGATGGGAGGTAAGTCAGGGTTTTGGAAGTCTCACGTCTTCAATTCTTGATTCAGGTTTCCGGTAAAGTCAAGTCTCGAGTCAAGACAAGACAGGTTGAGTCAAGTCCTAAGTCATAGGCTTGAGTTCTTTCCGAGTCCTTACGAGTCATAAGTGCTGTTTAGTATTAACCAAATAAAACGCCGTTTTTAATTTCATGGTATCACTTTTTTACAGTTTTTATATTAATAAAATAATATTTTATTAGGTCGTTTTGTGACTCAATGCAGCCTATTATAAGACAAAACACATGCATATTTAAGCAAATGTTATGTATCTTGTGCCTAAATTAAGCATGTCAAGTACAAAAATGACTAAATTAACTAAAATAAGGCTTATAAAAGTGTATCTAGTGATGAATAATGCTACTCTAATATTTGGTGGGACATCTTGACTTGACTGTCAGGCTTTTATTGCATTTGAATGATCCTACAACAGGCGCAATCGCACAATGACCAGAAAAACAAAAACATGGCCAACTTTTCAGCCGTTACCAACTCAACTCTGAACTCACTTTCTGCCCGTCCGTCTCTTAAAAGTCCCTTAGGGAAGACCGTTCATAGTATCACATTTTTATTTATTATTATTTAAGACATTATTTATGTCTTAAATGGCCTAATTGTGTTTCTTTGGTCAACTATATTGGGTATTACAAGTATAAAGGTGACTATAGGGGTGTTAGTCCATGTGTAGGGGGCTCTAATAATGTTAAAGACTGTATTAAGACAGTTGTAAACTGGTTTTGTATGCTATAAAAATTATTCAATTTAAATAAGAATCTTATTTTATGAAACTTTACTTGACCGTGGGGTCTGAAAACAATTAATTGCAATAAACGAGGGATTATTTATATTTGCTTGTTCAGAAACCCGAATAAACACACTCGCATGGCGTTATTTACCATCCATGAGCATTAGCTCACAACAGATGTCAGTCCATTCTTTGTGTAGGTTTAAATGCCACCGCATTCTGAAGTTGTCGCTTCCCCGTTTGTTATTCTCGTGCTGCAGGTTTCGCACAGAGCAATTCATTTTTTCATCATGACCTCAGAATTTGCAAATCCAAATGAAATTGTCCTCGATAGCATGTTGACACATCCCGGTGTAAATCACTGCCACTCTCCCGCAGTCTGGCGCTCGCAATCCACACCCTCGTTGTTTGTTCTTAAACCTGATTGGCCGTTAATAGATGCACACAGTGAGGCAGAGCCTGTGTGAAAATGTATGGTCTTGATGGAGATGACATAATAACATGAATACTTGGAATGGGCACACATTTTACTCAACACACTCACACAAAATCTCATGTATTTTCAAGTAATCAGACTAAGGTCCAAGTCAAGTCAAGTCAATGATCAAGTCAAATCATCCCAGTCCATGTCGAGCTGCATGCCTTTGACAATATTGCCGAGTCCAAGTCACGTGACACCTCTGCTTCCTACATGCGCTCATACAAATATTAGTGTATTTGAAAACAAGTGAGAAACTAAGCGATAAGCCAAAGGTCAGTACGACAACACAGAGCAAAGAATCTGTTGGTGAGAGTGTGACACAGCACAGAGAGGATAAATAATAGATACAATGAATGTATACTAGTGATCCTATAGGAATGGGTCGGCACAGGAGACGACACTGTGCAGGTAGAGAAAACACAATCGGTAGTGTCAGATAGTGAAAGACCTCATTTGAGTTTTCTGGTGGCTTGATGGTGGCAGAGCATGTAGAGATCCTGATGTTGGCGATAATGTGGGGCACCCGGAGGTCTGTTGCTGGCCTGTGGCTAGCAGGCTGATAGCGATAGAGAAATAGAGAGGCCATGACACAGAAGCTGAGCACAGAATTACAGCGTATGAAGGGGCTCTGGCGAGCCTGAAAAGATTTATGAAATAAGCAAACACTATTTTCGCATAAAGCTGCCGCCAGCGCGATTTGTAAAATAAAAAAATACTAACATGTGTGCTTAATGTAGTCGATACAAGACTGTATACATTTTTGTCCACATTTTATTATCATAGGCACCGAAATATAATACAACGTACGTGTCGCCAGTCCACAAAGGTAATGGAAATAAGTAGTTATTTTTGTGTAATCCTGCCAACAATAGTATATCTTAAAAGTAATTGCACCCCTCGAATTTCAGCAAGCACAGACAATAAATATTGTCAAAATTATCAATATTACAGAAATGAAACTTGGATATTGGAGCTGTCAAAGTTAAAGCTAATAACGGAAGTTTCCTTAAACGGCGCTTTATTTTGGAGGCACGGGGCGCATTAGTCGCAGTAGTAGTCCAGTTAGTAGAACCCTCTAGTCGCCGGAAAATTTGAACCCGTCAGTACAACATACGTACATCATAGAGATTTAATGGATCTATGACAGGAAAATCATGACAGGAACAACATCAAATTAAAAGGACAAAATGAATACAGAACCACCACCCAGCGGTCCGAGCCTGCAGGACTGCTTTGTCTTTCAGAGAGGCGAGCCACACAAATATGCGAGCATGGAACCAAATATGAGTTGAAAGATAACGGGGAAAAAAACATTATAGTAGCCTATCAGTGCATGGGACAACGTTACAAGGTGCGTTCAAGGACCGTCAAACAAAGTAGGACAAATCGCCGCTTGCATTAAACATTAAAACATTGGGGGATTTCTAACTGTGTATTGTTTTTTAAATAAAATAATGGCCCATATTTCCAATATTAATATCCCTTCAAATAAATGTTGATGTAGTTATTGTGGTTGCGTATGGAATCATTTACCACAAAGATTTACATCTCTACCTATTATAGATAAAATCTTATTTCTATCTGCGATTAAATGTGAGGCCGCACGGTGGCTGAGTGGTTTAGCACATTGGCCACACAGTCAGGAGATCTGGAAGACCTGGGTTCAAATCTCCGTTGGGCATCTCTGTGTGGAGTTTGCATGTTCTCCCCGTGCGTGTGTGGGTTTTCTCCGGGTACTCCGGTTTCCTCCCACATTCCAAAAACATGCATGTTAGGTTAATTGGTGACTCTAAATTGTCCATCGGTATGAATGTGAGTGTGAATGGTTGTTTGTCTATATATGCTCTGCGATTGACTGGCGACCAGTCCAGGGTGTACCCCGCCTCTCGCCCAAAAGTCTGCTGGGATAGGCTCCAGCATCCCCGTGACCCTAATGAGGATAAGCGGCATAGAAAATGGATGGATGGATTAAATGTGATTAATTTTAAGTTAACTATGGACAAAAAAATTGGTTAATCACGAATAAATATTGTAATCGATTGACACCCCTGTTGGATATACAGTACTTTAGAGTCGTCAGTGCCCAGCTTATACTGTATAGCAGTATAGATTTATCATCCATTTAATATGACTAACAGGGTTCCTATGCAAGGATGGAAAGTATGCAATTTGAGTTTATACATATACAAGTATGTAAAATGGAAACTCATGTATGGAAAAAAATTCAGGTCAGGTTACCACTGTTCTGTTTCATAAAAGATACAATTATATTTTAACTAAAAAAACGGATGGATCTGTTTTTCTAAGGCGCTTGCAAGGCCAGCTAAGATGTTTGTGTGAGAGCACACAGTAGGCGAGGCATCCCGGAAAACATTTGGGAAGATTGACAAGTTGAATGGCCAACCCTCGGCTCTTATCCTCCTCCAACCCTTTGTATCCATTATATGGTGACACACATAGTTAAATAATAAAAACAAACCATTCACCCCTTAATTTATTTACATGATACTAGGGCTGTAACTACATTTTTTTTTAATTGTTGATGATAAATCGGAAGCTTCTTGTGTCAATTGATTGAGTAATCATTAAGACCCTAGACTAGGGGTCGGCAACCCGCAACTCCGTGGCTCTTTAGCCTCCCTGTTATGGCTCTCTACGCAGGGCTTGAATCTTTTTTCAACATCCGAACAAAATTATTGACTTTTTTTTTTGTTTGATTCCATGATTTATCGATTATTGTGATAGGCCTAGTAATATAACACATTATATGACCTGCACATATCTGTAAATCTGTATATGTATATAATGAAATTGTTACTTGTAGGTGGAATGGACATTCCATTGTTGTCATTGTTAGATGATTGATATATAGTAATGCTAAAATTAATCTGGGATAACATTTGGTCCTTTCTTGAGTGATGATTCAATCCTGCACGTAGAGGAAAATAGACACAAAACCCGGACATGAATTTTATAGTTTTATGGAACGGCTCTGACATTAACTGCAATTGCATCCTGTAAAATGATATGCGGTGAAAGTCATTATTGATGTGCCGTTTGCAAAATACACACACAATTTCTACTACACGGATAATACTGACAAAGTACTGGAAGTTTGGAAATCCAATAACGATCATTGCCGTCCGTGTCCTCCCCGAGTACGCAATCACTTTGCTTCTTCCTACTCCTTTTGGACATGTGGAACTGTCCATTTGTATTAAGTGATGAATACATGTTCAAATAAAATGTCATTATTAGCAAACCTTAACATGAATTAGTGTGGGAAGCGCCTTGAACGCCTTCTGTTTTATATAGTAGTAAGATGGCATGCCATAGTGGGACAAACTCCAGTTTGCAGTCAAGTCAGTACTGTATCATCTCTCCTTCTGACCTTGCCTGTGACCAACAGATGTGAGAATGATTTTGAATGATGATACTTACATCCTGGAAGCCTTGTAGCGACAGTTTTGATTTGGGCCCTGCAGGCTATGCTATTCCTGATAAAGATCCGCTTCTTAATCCTAAACCAAAGGCAATGTGTATGCATATCAGATGCATCCTGGGCTCTTCAGCATCCTCTGATTGACGATGATTATCTCAAGCGGGTGCCACATCTCTTCCATCACCGCGGACATGTCAGGGATTTGAAGTGAGGGTGTTTGATCAAACGCAGCAGCAAACAGTTGTTAGTGAAGGCATACAGAAACAGAAACACACATACCACGCGTGATTCAATTAAGACGCACTGATAAGAAAGTGATGCTTTTTTTTATCTATCTGACAAAACGGCAGACATTTGTCTGAACTTAAGGCTCGCATAGAACGGAGTGTGCGATCAGATTGTCTGCTACTTGTGCGGACAGTTGGCAGAAGCAAAAATAACAATAAGTGAATGTGCCTTTATTCTTTCCAGCTTAGCTATCAGTATTTTTAATTAGAAACGTCTTATCTTGTGAATTGGGTTATTTGTCTGAGGCCAGATGCTTTAACTGTTTTGTTTAAAGGTCAAGTAACAAGAAAAGGTTCAAAAGATACAATATCAAGTACCAAAGAGAAAAATAACATTATTTTTTCAGAACTCAAATAAAGATACTGTGTTACATTTTTTTTTAACACCATAGGATTCACTGTAAAAAAAAATATATAAAAATCAACAGATAAACAAATCCAAACAGCACTTACCTTATATTTAGTTGAAAAGGGACATATCATGCAATTGTTTCACAGATTCAAACTAAACACCCTAAAGATGACGATTACAGCAAATGTTATGTCTTTTTCCAGGAACAGTTGTGATACCTTGTTTTAAAAGTCTCGTCATTTTTTGTTGAGCTTGAAATTATACTTTAACCCCCCATCTTGGTAGTCAAATTCATTAATTCATTCATATTCAAATATAAAATATCATTCATACGTTTGAAATGTATGCTTTTCCTCTTTATGAAAGGAAGGCAGCGACAAGCACTTGTGTGCCCTCTTCTATTTGAGTACTGCAGTGCCTCCCCATAAGACATTTTTTTGTATTTTATTGTCCAATTAACTAAAATAATGAAGTCATACTTACTTTAAAGACAGGTTGTAGAAAGTCACGTTGTACAGTATAATACATTTGTTTATTTATTCTTTTTAAATAATGAGAAATGGGCACGCGCCATCCAGTCGGCTCAGCTGCGCACCTAAGTGAGACAAGAACTTCGCTGCAGCCTCATGTCAGCTTTCTGCCCTGTGTTTGATCAGGAAATGTGCAAATGCAAGTCATTTTTACACAAATTTGAATAAATTCATAGAATCTTACAAAAAATGCATTTATATCACAGTTTAATGGACAAATATTTGTATTTGTTTTTTTTTTTGTATTCTCTTTTCCATTTTTCCAGAATTAAGATCCGGAGCCCCAAGAGAAGGAGCTAACAATGGTGTTCTGTGGTTGGGATGTGTGACAGTCTGTGCATCCAACAGCACTGTGGTGCTTTCTAGCGTTAGGTTAAGACATGATATTTTCGTGTAGTCACTTGTGAGAAAAGGAAATGGTGGTTCTTCAAGCAGAGAGCTTCGAAGTCGTGGGCAGAGAAACTTGTTTATGTAAAACAGCCAAATTGTTACAGCTTGCTGAAAGACATTTTCTAACATAGACACCTATCCTAAAAATTAGTTGGCTGTGTAATGTTATGCTTGACAATTGGCCAGCCACTTCAGACACCCAAAAGAATCAGCTTTTCATAATGCCGTATGTCCCCTTTAAGCCATCATAGCCTGTGGCCCTTTAAAAACAACCAATCCAACTTGACAAGCTATACTGCGCTTTCATCTGAATGGTCATTTACTCAAATCCTGCAGGGGAAAAGCTGTGCAAAGCCGCAGTCGTTTCAGATTCCATTAATCTTATACTGTCTTGCAAACGGGTGAAATCACTTATTAATTTGTGGTGTGTAAGTGTCAGCCCACCTGTTCTCCTTTAATCGACCACGATTAACAGGGGCTTTCTGCTCATTGTTTAGGTGGTTTTGCCAGCAGCAGCTTTTATGGGTGGAATCTCTGGCACATGCAATAAATAGCAGCTCCAAATGCCAAAAAGCTTGTTGAAGCCACTGTTCACTACCCACACAAGACCAAACCACTGAGCGGGCGGGTAATGGTAGTAGAGTGATATAAAAGACAGATGTGTCTTTTAGGAGAGTGTACAACACAATGAGATGATAATATGCCAATGTTTACAGTTTGTTCCTCTCTTCTCTGTGATTTATTTATTTGGATTTGCTCTCATATTTATAATGGCATACTATAGTGATTTTTTTCGAGGGCATGAGCAGATATGCGTTTTTATTTTTAACTAAAAATAACTAGGGCTGCGGCCGCACGGTGGCTGAGTGGTTAGCACATTGGCCACACAGCCAGGAGATCTTGAAAAACCTGGGTTCAAATCTCCGTTGGGCATCTCTGTGTGGAGTTTGCATGTTCTCCCCGTGCGTGTGTGGGTTTTCTCCGGGTACTCCGGTTTCCTCCCACATTCCAAAAACATGCATGTTAGGTTAATTGGCGATTAAAATTGTCCAAAGGTATGAATGTGAGTGTGAATGGTTGTTTGTCTATATGTGCCCTGCGATTGACTGGCGACCAGTCCAGGGTGTACCCCGCCTCTCGCCCAAAGCCAGCTGGGATAGGCTCCAGCATCCCCGTGACCCTAATGAGGATAAGCGGTATAGAAAATGAATGAATGAATGAATGAACTAGGGCTGCGATTGAAATATTTGATCACGATTAATCACATTTTGTTCATAGTTAACTCATAATTGATCACACGTAACCACAGATGGTAGTTAGATTTTATTTTTTAAATATATATAGTAGGGATGTTATTTTGGTCTTTGTGGTGAAATATTCACAAGACAACTACAACAGTCTTCGCAACTACGACATCAAATTTGATGTAAAGCGATTTTGGAAATGTGGGCAATTGTTTTGTTTTTTAAAAATATACAGTTAGAAATCCCACTGTTTTTGCATGTTTAATGCAAGATTTGTTTTTCCCCCACTTTGTTTGACAGTGGAATGTTCTTCTAACTTTGTCCCACACTGCTCAGTAAACTGCATTTTTACCTTTTTTTTCTTTCACCTATTATTTTCTCCCAAACATATGGGAATGCTAAAAGGTAAGATATGATGACTTTAAAGCGTGATAATGTGTAAAAGTGGTGAACTTTCTGAAAAACAAACTCCAGGCTCATTCTGGAGCATGGTGTCTCTGTATTCACTTCATGCTTTTAATTTGATGTTGTTCCCGTCATAGATTTACACAATACATACAAAATAAGATCAATTAGATCGCTATAATGTACATATGTTTTTCCTGATGTGTTGAAAATCTGTGCCTGTGACTAGCTAATGTGCTGCTAATGCTATTTATTATTTGCATCTGTCTTAAGCCATGGTCACATTGACACAAGCCCCCAAATAGCTGTCCCCGGCTATGCCTTCCATTAAATAGCAGCTTGTAACCCAAATTTTAGCTCGCAGTTCAAAGCAACAAATCAGCCGAGAGACGGCTCGCTTTTAAAAGCACTCGTTAGTTGACAACTCAAGTCACAGCAACAGTAGGTATAAATAACCTTGGTGTTGTTGCGAGAGCCATCTGCCAGGTCTTTGAAGATACATTTACCCATCGAAATATTTGTTTTTGTGCATAAAAATATATAACATTTTTAAGTCAATAAATTTGGACGCACACAACTAATGTAACGGTCCACCTGGAATTATTTGTCGTGTTTTATTGGTAGTTCAAAAATACTTTGGAAGGATTGGATTAAAACACGGGCTGTACGCGGGCTGTAGTTTGCCCATTCCTGCACTAGATAAACAAATATACCTTTTTAGACGAGATTAGGCTCTACAACATTTCCATATGTTTACATAAATTACCAGAGAAAGTTTTACATTTTGCAACCCCGCCCAGATAGATTATACAGAAACTGATTTTTTTATACTTTGAAAAAGGCAATTATTTACTGTAGATTCCAGTAGCAGATACTGGTTCTGGGGTTTAGTTTGCTTGCATGTATACTGGCTCTAATTGGAATAAAAACACAAATAGACCTACTAGAACTACCATGGGGATTCTTAGACCATTTTGCGAGCTGGTCAAGCGTCCCTAAATTCATCATAGCTCCCTTGAAAATCCCACTGGTGATAACTGGTAACTGATAACTGGTGTAATTATAATGGATTTTATAATTTTCTAACCTTTTCTTGTTGCCTTGTGTGTGTGTGTGGGCGAGACCCCTTTAAGCGTTGAGGGAGCGAGCGGCAGCGGGTGCTACCAAGCCTAGAGTGAAAATTAGTGTCAGGTAGTGAAGTGTTGTGTGTACGCTGTGTACACTGCTGCAATAAAGTTCGCTCAACAGAGAAAAAGGCAGTCGCAGGGATAAGCCCTGAAGTCAAGCCATCCCTGACTTGGGCCAAGGAATATCCTGCAGAGTTTACCTGCACGTGTTCCCAACTACTCGCTGGAGCGTCAAGCGAAAAGGACTAACAGTCTTCTAACCCTGAGAAGCAGACAAAGTACGATGCTAACTGACCCGTTAGTGTAAAACCCATGCATAGATCATTCTTGTTGTTATTCTTTACATAGCGCCCTAAGAAATCAATTTAATTTATTTCTCAATTCAGTTTTCTACTTATTTTTTGTTTTTTTACTTTAACGTTTTTTTTTTTTACTTTTATTGATGCGACACATCATTGGAAAATTTTGCCCGATAATTGAGAAATGGATGTAGCTTGGCTACATGCATTGGCCGATGCCCGATATTTGTAACGACACGCTTATTTTGTTTACACAGTTATTTTGAAGGCCAGAAGTGTGTTCTCTGTGTTGAGAATGTCAATTGGCGAATTTCTGTTGAATTTAGAAGACGAGCCGGGTGCAAAAAAACGTGCTTCGTCATCGGGCATTGTAAAACATACTCACACAGCATGGTAAAAATAGAGGTTCCCCCAACTTTTGGTGTTTATCGCCATTTCAACATGTTTTTTCATTCCGTAGTGTTTGTAATGAGATACTCAACTGGTCTTAGACTGGGCCTCAACAAAAATAAAAAATAGCCTCAACACAACATTTTTGGCCCCAAAATTCAGGAGGAACGTGAGAAATATATGACTAAAAATGAATAAAGTAGCATTGAAAATGACAAACAATCTTACAGTGAAATTACCATGTTTTTCGGGAGAATTTCCACTAAAATGATTTTATTTTTAAGGATAAAACGTCATTGTTAGCATCCTATTAGCTGGAATCTGAAATCAACTGCGTCGCCCTTCTACGATGTCATCAGCCGTTGACTCTCAAAAATGTTAAAACACATTGTTATAGTTTTGCATGCATGAAACGATCCTAAATGCCTATAAATGACGAATGAAAGCGATTGCGATCAACATTTAAGGTTACTTTTAGTTTCATTTAACACCTGACTGTTCCCAAAGACACAATGGGGCAGTGAGATCACCACCTGTCTGAGGCAAAACAGGAAGACACCACCTGTCTGAGGCAAAACAGGAAGATGGTGTGCGTGTTGGTCTTGCTGTCACACCGTGTCTTTGGGAACAATCTTGCCAAGAATCTTCAGTTAAGGTAAAAGTACATTTAAATATGAATTTATCATTCATTATCATTTATATGCATTTTGAATTGCTTTGCGCATGTAAAAGCATAATTACAAAACTATGAATAAGTGTTTTGTGTTAACATTTTTGGCATTTTTGAATGAAATAATAGGATTTACATTATTTTGTATGGGAAGAAATGATTCTGTTAGTGTTTGTTTTGATTAGAGTCAATGACGGTTCCGCCGCATTGATGTCAACGGCATCGTGTATGTTTGTGGACGTGTACGGAAGTCCTCATTTCAAACAGTCCAGGTCATATCTACGCTGCTATATTTCTGCTATATTACCACTAAGGATGCCAGTTGACAGAACAATACCCATGTTTGTGAGAGTGCAACACAAAGAGGAAGAGAGGTTCCCAAACTAAAAGCACACAGCTGGACAAAGATCAGAGCTCTGCAGTGCACCTACGAGCGAAATAGGAGGATGTCAACAATACAGCAACAGTAAGAGAAGGACAAATACGAAAGCTTTCGCTTGTTCTGCGCTGTGCTTTCACACTCAGCAAGCATGTTACAAATGTGCAGTGTGTCTCTGGCTGCAGACTCAACTTCAGATACACCCACTACTACTAATCTCCCAACCGAGTCTAATCCCTCACAAACATTTCCGGAGCTGTGGGTATTGTACAAGGCAAAAATGTAAAAGAAAGGACTAAAACAAAGAGGATGGCTTTTACTGCGCATTCATATGAACATGCTTGCTCCTGTATTGACGTGTTTGTCAGCCTTCCTTCAAAGTTACGCAAGTGATACATCCTTTCTGCAGCCTGCTAATGCACTTTGCATGAAAAGGTAAACCTGTGTTTAAAAGGCCAATTCGGTGGTGGATGTTCAGTGCTTTTCTGTCTCTGAGGGGCTCTTTAGGTGGGACTCTCATCCTCAGCCCTTGACTCATTCCCTCTGTGGACACAAAGGACTCCTTGTACATACGTATAATCTCTACTGTGAGATCTTGTTTCAGAGTTTTCCACAATTAATCGCGGCCCTACTCTAACTGTTTTTCTCGTTGCTGCTTCATTGGAGAAAAAAAAAATGCGATCCAATCAAGGAGCAATGCAGTGAACCAGGAAGAAGCTTGCAGGAATTAGATTGCGCTGTAGATAGGTTTCATACAGAGCAAGTAAACATCTTCTTATCTTGTTATCCAGCTGGCATATTAACACGTCGTGTGCAGAAAAGGTGGAGGAAGACAAATCAAATCCTAATTGTTCTGTTTGGCTTTTCCCACTCTTTTATAATAGTATTGAAGTGCTATGGCCCACATGCAGGAAAAATGCTGCAGTAAACACTAAACATGAATGCACAGGCATGACTAGGTATGAGACAAAATCTTGATGTATGGTATTGTCATCTCTTTAGTGTAGTATTGTTGGAGTCTAATGAAAATCAAGCATTAAGCACCTGTGATTCTCCATATTCTCCTCCATATTCCATCAACAATATGTACCCAATGCATACACACACAGCACATCACATTTATGACATTTTACTTACATTACGGTGGTTATCACAATTTTCCATTTTCAGACTAAAAATGTATCATATTTACCCAAATAGACGCTCTTGAATATTAGACGGGCCCACTTTATCAAAACATGTTTTTTAATTTAGAAAAAGTAAAAAAAAAATTTTTTTAAGTAAAAAAAAAGTCTATACATTGGAATCTCGGTTAGCATCAATAATCAGTTTTAAAAAAGAGAGAGAGACTTGTGGCAAAACTGTGTTAGTTAGCAAAAAATTACAAATCAACCTCTAAAGACATCATAGACTGTTGCTGGGGGCAATTGACTTCTGGTTTTTGGTTTCCATGCTGACACAACTCAGTGACGTTTTGTGATAAAATATGTTCCAAACACAGTTGGACACACGAAGAATACAGTGGCTCTGGAAAACCCACCAATTTGTGTCATTTGTGCCAAGATTTGTGCCTATTATTAGTCAGAAAATGTGCACATTTAAGCAACTGTTACATATTTTCAGCCTAAATTAAGCATTTTTAAGCATAAACATTTCTAAACCAACTAAAATACAAATATAAAGCGCTCAGAAGATGCAAGACCACAATGAACGAGAGATTTCTGTAAACATCTTGCGCATGTGATCCAAAATGGCTGAATAAATAAACACTGCTTGCTTAGCACACAACACTGCACAACTGTTCATGCGCAGGCTACAGAAGTTCTGCTTGGGCACACAAGATGGGAATAAAGACATAAATATATTTTGAAATCATGTTTTCAATACCAGTCCAACAACAAATACTAGATTAATTGCATTAACTATGTAATTAACTACTAGATTAGATCATATTTTTAGAATTGTAAGCTGTCATTTGGCACCACCTGCTGGTTTGCATGTATAGACCTCTGCATGTATTTGTAGACCTCTAATAAATGTCTTTTTTAGGGAAAAAATACTTTTATTGGGTTCAGTGTTGTATGTCTGTCTGGCTTATTTTACAGCAAGGGTGTCAAACTCATGCAATGGAGGGCCTAGACACTGCAGGTTTTCTCTTCTACCAGTTTCTCCAGCAGGTGATTTTATTTTATGAACGCCTTCCCTCAAATTGAATGAGGTGTTGATCATTAAAATCCCCTGCTTTAGTGACCGGCTGGAAAGAACATCTGCAGGGTCTCGGTCCTCCATGGTACGAGTTTGAGACCCCTGGCCCAGAGACTAGGCCCTAAACACTGCAAGTTTTCTTTCCAGCCTGTCACTAAAATAATTGATTTAAATGATCAACACGGCCGCACTTTGGTCGAGTGGGTAGTATATTGGCCTCACAGTCAGGAGGTTCAGGGTTCGAATCTCTGTTGGGCATCTCTGTGTGGACTTTGCATGTTCTCCCCGTGCATGGGTGGGTTTTCTCCGGGTACTCCGGTTTCCTCCCACATTTCCAAAACAAGCATGTTAGGTTAATTGGTGACTCTAAATTGTCCATCGGTATGAATGTGTGTGTGAATGTTTGTTTGTCTATATGTGCCCTGCGATTGACTGGCGACCACTCCAGGGTGTGCCCCACCTCCTGCCCAAAGCCAAGCTGGGATAGGCTCCAGCATACCTGCGACCCTAATGAGGATAAGCGGTATAGAAAATGAATGAATGAATGATCAACACCTCCTTCAATTTGAGGGAAGGAGCTTGTCAATTAAATCACCTGCTGGAGAAAGTGGTCGGATAGAACAACGGTAGTATCTCTGCCCTCAAGGGCACGGGTTTCATGTGATCCACAGTTTTTAGGAATCAGTCGCTTTATTTTGGCAGTGTCAAAATATTATTGTGAGTTAGAATGCGATTCCCACCACTGGTGTGAAGAAGAAAATCACTTTGTCACAATCTTGTTGACACATTCACTGGCATTCTTTCGATGTTTCACCCTTACTGGCCTTACAGCTGCGATGTAAATGCTGCTCAGTCCATCATTGTTAGTGAACTGGCCTGTGGTCATGTCTTGATAGAGCTCGTAAGCAGGGGGAAATTCTTGGATGAGCTGTGGAGCGTGCAGGACAATCATGAATAATGTGGTAAATAAACACATTTGAGGTACTGCGGCTGAATGGTAGGGGGTGGACTGCTTGCAATATGCCTTCCTTTGCCCTTCTCTCTCTTTCATTCGCTCTCCTTGTGATTGCATGCACAGCCTCTGCCAGAGCATACTGATGCTGTGGATGCTCGGCCTTGGGGCTTTGTGTAACACACATGCAACTGGCCATGAACACACACACACACACACACGCACACATACACATAAATAGACATGCAGAGAGCTCACTCACCACACATCCACAAGCAGCTCTGATGTCTGGCAGGACCTCTGTGGCCTGACTAGCCTTCCAGCTGTGTGTGGTGTCCATGCCTCCACGGAGACACACTGATCTGCGGACACTGCCAGTTTTGTGTGACTTGACTCTCTGTCAGTCCTTTGACTTGATTTACTGGTTTATGACATATTCCACCATAGGGGTGGCACGGGACACAAGATCTTGAGAGATTAAGACGTGATGATGTTACTTGTTTAGAGAAAACATGTCTTGCGAGAACCAGGTTGCCAGAACGCTATCAAACTGTGAGCTGTGGCATTGCTACTGTGGATGATGACACTGTACACATAATTAAGGCTCTATGATTTCTGCATTAGCGGAATTGGCCAATAAAAACAGAATCCACTGTTAAACGAGGAATCTTTTACGATGCCTGCTGACGTCATGCAAGTTCTGAAATAAGGACAGGAGTTTGACATGAAGTTGTAAGGCATCCCCATCAGCAGTGTAGTGCAATGACAGAGACTTACCCTCCACCCCGTCCCGTTGGAAAGTAGTTCCGGTTAGTTGCTGGGGTTACTTAAGCAAAGAGTTTGGCGTGTCAAAACAAAATGCATTCAAAAGATGAATACATTGGCCTCACAAAAATCTTTCCTCAAAAAAAAAAATCTGAGCTCACGATTGCTCTGCGTTATTTTTTCTCCCGTCGTATTACTGCGCATCCTCACTTGTGCATATGTTTCACAATGTTTACATGCACGATTGGCCATTGCTGCAACACGAGAAAGTTAGAGTAGTAAAAAAAAAAGGTGTGTACTTGTAATCACCCGGGCTGTAGCAACAATAATGTGTGTGAATAGCTGTATCTATTCCATCGTTTCTTGTCCCTGGACATTGCTATTGTGCTATTGTATTAGACAACTTTGGCTGCTGGCCATTGGCTATAATGTGGGAACCAAAGTGACCCAGATGAAACAGCGCTGTGTGTGTAGTGCACACCTTAGTGAGCAGGATTACATTCCTGTACACCTTCCACTTCTAAAGTGATCTACTGTTCCAGCATTCCAGGTAAATTGTGCCACCTATTAGCCCCTTGTTTACACGTTAACGATATTTCACTGTGAAACACCCACAAAACAGTTGACAAAGGAAGCGTGCATTGATACGATCTGAGAGAAAGTAATGCAGAACAATTATGAGGTATGATTTTAGGAGATATTTTTGTGCTGCAAATGTATTACTCTTTTGAATGCATGTTGTTTTGAGAAGCTAAACTCTGAGCTTGGCTTGCGGGACAAATTGGGGGGAAAGTCACTGTTGATGCACTACACCGCTGATGGGGATGTCATACAACTGCATGTCAAAAAAATCTAAAATATCCCTTTAACCATCAAAAAACATTCTCAACATACAGAGCACACTTCCGGCCTTCGAAATAAGAGCACTGTTAGCGACATTCTGTGTAATTGTATGTGCATAATAAGGACGTCATTAAAAATACCTTACAATAATAATCTAAATTAAGGCCGCACGGTGGATAAATGGGTAGCATGTTGGCCTCAAAGTCAGGAGATCAGTTTTAGAATCTCCGTTGGGTATCTCTGTGTAGAGTTTGCATGTTCTCCCCGTGCAGGTGTGGGTTTTCTTTGGGTACTCCGTTTTCCTCCCACAATCCAAAAACCTGCATGTCAGGTTAATTGGCGACACTAAAATGTCCATCGGTATGAATGTGAGTGTGAATGCTTGTTTGTCTGCCCTGCCATTGACTGGCGACCAGTCCAGGGTGTACCCCGCCTCCACCCGAAGTCAGCTGGGATAGGCTCCACCATACCCGTGACCCTAATGAGGATAAGAAAATTGATGGATGGATATTAACCTCATTTGGAAATGCATCCATGACAATGTCTTTCTTAACCACAAGCGTGACCATTAAAGTTTGTTGAGGATTTTGTAGTATCCCTTTAGAAAAGTTTACCAAGCTACTTGCATTTCTGAACTTCTAGGCGAAATGATGTTTGTACATCAATAACTGTTTGGATTTTTGCGTTTTATTAATGAACGTTTTATTTACTGTCACAAAAGTACGCAGTATATGCTGGTAAAATAAGTGTAAATGGTTAAAAAAAAAAGGAATTTAAAACATTTAAAACAGAATTTGTGACAAAAAAAGAGATTTGATAGAGTCCTACGTAATATGGAAGTGGTAGTGTAGGATGCAGGAATGGAACCGTCAGTTCACTGTAAACCTTGCAATCCAACCTTCTTCGGGTGCTTTTTTGTCACTGGAGTTCAATAGTTGCGGCAGTGTTAATGTCCAAGCAGAAGCTGCAGTAATTCTACATTTGATCAAAACATGCGATAGGGCGATAGGAAATATTTTAATAATCAGGTATTGTACCAAAACTTATTTTGATTAATCGAGTAATCGAAAAAAACCCATTTATGCTTGGTTATAAGGCAAAAATAAATACACTAAATGTCAAAAGACCAATTGGTTTAATTTGTTTTATTTCTAAATTCATATTGTGCATAGAAACAAAATCTATTTTCTTGGGTCTAATGGATTTTTGTAGATGTATTTGTCCAATCCAGACTGTGACTATTAACTGGAAAAGGAGAGAAATAATGACTTCACTCAGACATGACTAAGTTACATATTACAGTAAGTTACATTATAATATGTTGATGGTTGTGCATTTATAAACCTTAAACTCAAGACAGGCTTACTGGAAATAAGGCAAATACTCTTTATAAGATATTATTAATACATTTTAACACAATAATTATTATTATTACATTTACAAGTTTTGGCAGTGGTCAAAGTAAAATGAAGACACCGGTAGTGGAACACATTAGTCTCAAATAAGACACACACTTCCTTGTTCCATTACATGTACTGTCATCTAGAAATGAGCAGCTACTGATTAGACAGCTAAAGGTTTTTATTTTGCTTCTTCAGGTGGGATAGGCTCTAGCATACAACCCTATCTAAAGCACATTTAATGCACTTATTATTTCCCTCAATCTACAAAATGTGCAATATCAAATATGACTGAAATACTGTGTAATGTCTGTATACTTTGCAATATTATATCACTACTATTGTATTGTAAAATCTAATTGCACGTGTACAATTGTAATTGCATAATATAAGGCACTCTATTCTATTCTATTACTGCAAATCCAGCATTTTGTAGTGGATGGACAATTGGAGAGAGAAGATGTTATCTTTGCAGTCAGACAGGCAAACATTCAGCAACACGCAGGAGCTCTGTCAGCGGCACAGCCACCCACTCATTGTACTTTGCACATTTTTTAAATAAAAACATGAATATATAAATAAGGATGGGTATCCACAGTTGGTAACATAATGGCATTGCTGTTAACATACCCTGTAGTGAACAGACTAAAAAACTAAGTAGATATCGGTGCCGCATTTTGGTGCTAAATTAATAATTGCTGTTAAATAATAGTTACTATTAATTAGTTGCTATTAATTAATAATCACTAATATTATTACCCAAACTAAGCAACAATGAATTATAGTTATTGCTGAATCACTTGTTGTGATGACATTACTGTCGACGCCCGGATGGACACAAGCCGTCCATGCAGCTGAATGAACTGCAGCAGTTTTGCATAGCAATGCAACGCATGATGGGAAGCAGTTAAGATCTGGGCTGTAAAAAAATGTTCAACTGAACTGAGAATGACTACTAAATTCCAATTCAGTTCTTGAATTTGAATTGTGGCTGCAAACAGGAAGCAGAAAGTAGAATTGAAATTTCATGAAATCTAAAGAAATTTGTGTTGCATAATTAAGTTGCTTATAATAATGAAGCTTTACAGTATATATTTAATTCATCAATTTTTATAAAAAATATTATTACATAGACTTTGGGCTCTAATTTTGTGGGTTTAGCAGCTTGGCGCGGGCTGCGCAGTGGTAATTTCGTCCGAGGCGTGCCGCGATGGGTGTGGCAGCGCAGCAGGGGGAGGTGCCAACTGATTCAGCCTAGCATAGTGACATTTAGTGACAATAGTTTTTGTTTTGCCCTTCTTCCGACATCATCGAACCATTTTTTTTCACTGGACAATGGTTCTCAGTACGTCACAGGGCAAACCTGATTTACGATACTTGTAATCTCCTCCCAGGCCACTTTTGCAACATCAGCCCGTGGATGATGCCCGTCTGCTCTCGTGACCATATATTCGGACACTGCGAGCTTGGACCTCCTGGACCAAAACATCACTTTCCATCTGGGAGAAGTTTGGTCGTCTTCTGCTGTCTTCATCCATATTCACAAAATCTGCAATGCGCTTCGCCAGCGGCGCATTTACATGTGAGGAGAGGAGCACATTTGATTGCTGAAGATTTGACGCGGCTGTGTTTAACCCAGTCACTCCTTCTCTCCTCCCTCTTTGCCACAGGGACGGAGACGTTCTTACGCCAGGCTGCGCGTGACACGAAATTACAAAATGCGCCTAAAACACGCCCATTTGCGAGGCAGGGGCAAAGGTGCGCCTCTACGAAATTAGAGCCCTTAATATTCACAATACTTTATTACAGTAATTGTTTATTTTCCTAAAAAAAAAAACAGCCTAAACACAGAAAACCTACTCAGATAAAGCAGAGCCTTACAAATTGTAAAACATTCAAATTGTTGGATAGGAGGATAGAAAAGCACTTCATCTCCCAGAATCCCTTGCTTTGTTTTAAAAAATTTTTTTTTTTTACCTCAAGTCTTTAAAATGGCTGTCCAAACATGTTAGACATTTTGTCTGGAGTACACTAATGAAACAAATTGATGATAATTATATAAAATTGAAGGCAAGAGCTGGTTTATACTTTGTTATTGGTAACAGCAATATGCAAAAGCGGCTGGGTTATATTGTGGTTATATTGTGTTTTTTTTTTTACAGCTTTCAGACATGCATTGCACGGCGTCAGAGACATGGCGCTCACTCTTGCTCGCCTGCTCGGTGAATTCTTCACCTTTATTGATGCTTAGTGTTTAACTACCGAATAAATGCATGACACAAGAAACACTTACTGTATATGTGCACAATTATTTGCTAAATGAAGCGACCGAGGTACTATATTGTCTTCTATGTATGAGGTGTGTTATGAAATGGAACTGGTGATCGCCAATACTTGAAAGTTGGCGCTGAGCCAAATGCAGTGAGCATTAACTACCCCAAAGCTCATGACCATAGGTGAGGGTAGGAACGTAGATTAAACGGTAAACTGAGAGCTTTCCCTTTCGGCCCAGCTCTCTCTTCACCACGACAGGCCGGTGCAGAGTCCGCATCACTGCAGACGCCGCACCAATCCACCTGTCCATCTCGCGTTCCATCCATCCGTCGTGAACAAGACCCTGAGGTATTTAGACTCCTCCACTTGAGGCAGGATCTCATCCCCGACCCGGAGATGGCACTCCACCTTTTCCCGAGCGAGTACCATGGACTCAGACTTGGAGGTGCTGATTCTCATCCCAGCCCCTTCACACCCAGCTGCGAACCGATCCAGTGAGAGTTGAAGGTCACTGCTTGATGAAGCCAACAGGACCACATCATCCGCTAAAAGCATCCCTGGGGGAATCCAACCCTCACTGGAAATGGGTCCGACTTATTGCCGGCAATGCAAACCAAACTCTGACACCGGTCATACAGGGAACGAACTGCCTGGATTAGGTGGTCCGACACCCCATATTCTTTTTTTTTTTTTTTTAATATTTAAAGGGACAATGCATATTAATGAACACTTATGTGTAAATATGCCAGAATTAGCAAAAGGCTACTTTACATCTGTAGTCCCTGGCAGGTGAAGAAGAGAAAATAAACAAAAAAAAACAAACAAACACAAAACAAAACACAATGACACTATATACACAGAAAAACAAAACAATAAAAACACGATAAAAAAATACAACAATACATACACTTTAAAAACAAAGGAATTTGGAATTAATGGTCACAGATCTGGTTCCTCCTAAGCCATTGTTTGAGATTGATTTTAAATGAACTAAAGGTAGTCTAGTCTCTTATAACAACTGGAATGTTATTCCAGATTTCTGTACCTTTGACTGACAACACCTGTTGGCTGAAGGTTGTGCGTCTGAAAGGAATTACACAGTCACCTCTCGTGGAGGCTCTTGGAGCACTCCCCACAGTATTCACTGAGGAACACGGTTAAAGGCCTTCTCCAAGTCCACAAAACACATGTAGACTGGTTGGGGAAACTCCCATGCACCCTCAAGGACCCTGCCGAGAGCATAGAGTTGGTCCACAGTTTCACGACCAGGACGAAAAACACACAGCTCCTCCTGAATCCAAGATTGGACTCTCCGGCGGATCCTCCTCTCCAGAACCCCTGAATAGACCTTGCCGGGAAGGCTGAGGAGTGTGATCCCACGATAGTTAGAACACACCCTCTGGTGTGTGTCAAATAACAATGTATTTACAAATACCATCAACTATTTACAATTTTCACATTTGGAACTGCACTGTGTGCGCGTGTGTGTGCGTGCACGTGCGTGTGCATGCGTAAAAAATTTCCTTACAATGCATAACCTTCTGTACACTACACTACCCCTCATTGTTCCTCTTCCTCCCTGCTTGTTATATATTTTTCCTAATTTATAATTAGTAATTGGTATTGAATGAGTTAATGTGCACTTCCAATAATGCCTTGTGCACTGCCACTTCCATGATGCTGTATTATCAATCGTAGTAGCGATCCCATACTTCTGGCTGCCCTGTTCTCACAATACAGATTTCCTCCAAGTTTTAATAACACCCCGATCTGTACTGTACCTTTATCCAGGTCTCATAGGTTAGATATATGCGACCTCACCATTCAGCCTGCAGTTGATCACACGTATTGGATTTATACCGACATACAAATGAGGCCTGAGTTGTGTGAAAAAAATCAGATACAGGTCGCATATGAGCATAAAAACTGGAAATGACCTGCAGTGTGCAGGTAGCCTTAAAGTAGCAAGGTTTTGATTTGCTTGTTCACCAGGGGTTGAAAGTTAGCTTTCACGCTTGATCAAACAAATTGACCCACTGGTGAAATTGCAGTTGTTTTCTTTAGCACACTTATGGAGGGGTAAATGCTCTTATGGCATAAAGCAAAATTCCATGTACTGCCTGCCAAAATGACCATAAACGAGACAGTTTCTCAAGACCATTATCCACCGTGCAAGCTTAGTTTGGTAGGGTTTACATTTCCTCCTTGATCCATATTGTGCCACTCTTGCTATTGTTTGCTATGGCGAGCTCGACATGCTCCACGCTCTCCACAAAACTGGTAGAAAAAGCTTGTCCGCCTCAGGGGATAATCAGCTGTGTTCTTCTTTGCTGAATTCTACAAGATACACTGGCATAACATAATGTCACACTGATGCAATGTTGCATACGTGCATACTCACCCTCCCTTCCGGTGGAAACTCGAGTGAGATCAGGGTTTACTGTTCTAGATGATGCAGTGGCAAGTGGAATGGAGCTGTCCTGCAGCTTGGCGGAAGCGATAAAATAATCTCCCAATCTGCAGGATAAACACAAGACAATGTTAAAGCCAACTAACACAGTTTGCTCTTAATCCCCGACTTGCTCCACAGATGGACAGGCCTCAGGCTGGGTCTACCTACAGGGTCCTTGTACCTGCTTCACATCGCGTGATTGCTCCAAAGCCAAAACACCCACTGAGCCAATGAGTATGCTGCTGTAAGCAGAGTTCCCTTCAGGTAGCTCCTTTGCTCTGAGGTCAGTGAGCAGCTAATGAAATCTAGAAGCAATACGATGAAAGAGACGAGCTGTTTATAGTCAGCGGTGCACTCCCTTTCTTTTATTGTTGACCGTCTGTCTTTATCTCCCAGACACCCTTTTCTCACCGCGAGGAGACGGCGTTATTAGATCCCCTCCTCTGGCTCATTTGTCATCCTGCATTCCCTGTATGGAAGCGTAGGGAGTTGGGAAAAGAAGAAAAAGGAGGGGTCCTAAGAAAGACTCTAAACAAGCACGAGGCCAACTGATCAAATATTCATTTCCTGGCCCGGAGTCTCTGCCGTCGTCTTTCTTTCAAGCCTGACAGCAGATTAATATTCCACATTAACCATTCAGATACAGTTCACGTGGGTTCTGCTATGCACAGTTTGGAACGGTGAAACCTCATCTGGCTTGTGTATCCTCCATGGGGTGTGTAGGAGGAATGCCGATACCCGCCAGTTTATGCAACAAAGAGAAGGACAGTACAGACATTATCCATTAAAAAGAAGCAGTACTGCACATTTTGCATTCTTCTCGTTGTGTATAACTGACAATTCTGTGAAGAGCAAGGGCAACGTGTCCACCATACTGCTATCACGCCACTGATTGGTACCGTAACAGCAGGGTGCCAAAAATTGTCGCCTGGTGCATACCATTATTTAAAGTTTTTTTAAGTGTAGGCTACAATAGACTCTCTTACCGCTTGATGTGCTTTTGTAAAATTTCTTGTCGCACAATTCCCAGATTTGCAGCACAGTTTCAAGACCATGTCTTGTTTGTTACTTGCTGCTAGGCAGAGTTTACTGGGCTCAATCGTAAATACTGCTTAGCCTAATATATAGATCTGCATATGGCAGCCACCATTTTTGGAATGACAAACTAGGAGTAGAAAAGCAGGCGAAAAGTATCTATACTTCTGCCATCAAAAGAAATGTGATGTATATGTATAGTTCATGGTAGAGTTAAGGTAAATTGTTCAGTTGACTGGTACCAGTAAAATATGTTTAATAAAACACCGGTTGGGAACAGATAACAGTATTGGCAGGAACAGGCTACAAATAAAAAAGCTCAAGTACTGAAGTTATACATCCTAAAGACCAACATAAAAAATATGATGTATTATAAAACTGACAATAAAATACAGAAATCCAAAACCTATGCTTGTTTTCAGCTCATGATAGGGATTTGGCAAAATTGAAGGTTAGCTACTATTGAATTAGAATATATCTTAACATAACAGCATCATGGTTGGGAATGGTATGGTTAGTTGTTTTCCTATAAGAAGTAGAAGGAAGCAAAACGTATTTAATCCTACCCAAAATGTTTAACATGTTTAATACAACTTGCTTGTGTTTTTTCATTTCCATTTGGTTAACTTTCTGTGTGAAAAGGCGTTACAATTATATGTACAGTCGTCCCTTGCCACATCATGCACTGAATTCAAAATATATACATTAATGAATCAGCACTTTTGTGGTTTACTACAACCTATTATTGCTCAAAAGTATACATATTCAAGCACATCTTACATGTTTTTAGCCTAAATTAAGCATTTTCAAGCATAAAAATGGTTAACTAGAATACATATATATATAAGGCATTCGGGAAAGGCACTGAAAGACACATTGTGCAATGTAGTATTCCACACTTGTCCCTAGGTGTCAGTAATGTTACATTGATGAGACAACGCACATGCATGAGTCCATACTATGTCTTATTTTTTTCTTTTTGTGCCTACTCTATTAGGTGACTATAGATGTGGTGTTTATTGTCTAGAGAATGTTAAAAATATATACATTTAGAAAGTTGTAAACATGTTTTGTGTTATCTATGAAAAAAGTGCATTTACAAATAGTGATTCCTATTTTGCAGAAATGTACTTATCACGGCCGGTTCTGAAAACAACTAACTTCAATAAACAAGTTTACTGTATATCAAAACAGGGGTGAAAATAAGGACACTGCAAACCTTGTGCAGTGTTAAGAAAAATAAATAGTGTCAATGTTGATTGTTGATGCACTGTAGGGTGTCATCCTGGTCTTATGAGGTTGAAACGTGCGCGTCGTGATGAAGAGGACTGGTTTACTGCCAGTTCTAATAGAACCATCAGCTCTATTGATTTGTTCCCAGGTCACATACACGTTTGCTCTCCAGCTCCTATTTGGGTGCAGTGGGGGTGCAGTGCTGAGTCTTGACATGTACAATTGGGTCCGGTTGTGACGTTGTCTTTAGAAATGTTGAAAGACAAGTTATATGTAGGATTCTGGTCGCTAGACGTCAGCAATGACACAAAGCATTGATGAAACATGATATTATATTATATTACTTTAACACTGCATGTAGTCAGCCATGGCATGTTCGACATGAAAAAAGCGTCTCCCATCCCGTGTGGAAGTGGTACGTTTTTGGTTTCTTTGACCGTCTTCCCTGTCTTAATTTTAAAATAAACAAATTGGAGCATGCGTGTAACTGCAAATTGTTGATCGTCTCTCAGAGACTGCTTTTGTGTGTGTGGACACACTATGAATGTGTACGTGAATACCAGCCAGCCGTGCATGACCATTAAAGGGTCACTGACAAACGTGGGCAAAATTTGGTGATCTGTGCGTGGTACGGATTTGGGAGCACGCAGACAGAAGCCTGGACACAATATAGTCATTAGACAACCACACAGATAGTGTATTCAGGAAAACACAGCATTGGTATAATGACCGAAGAGCAAAATTGTTCAGTGACACTTGAAAAGTGAGTACATATCCCATGAATGTGATGTCCACTTCCCCATGGGACAAAAAGGAGCTCCTAACTAAGTGCATTGATTGACAGCTAGCTTGCTGGCTAGCTGCCACCAGTGACAGGTAGGCAAAGCGTGTAAACAAAGAAGAAAAGTCGGACAGCATTAGGTTTGACGAGCGGGAGATCAAACACACTGGCATCGAGTGGCGTAGCCTGTGTCAAGCGGACAAACTGAAACCATTGAGGTTTTACAGACTTGTGTTGATATGAGACAAAGCTGTAGGGTTTGCACGGCGATCGGTTTTTGTGATCAGTTTTGATGTTTGCATGTGTTTTTTCTGATCGATCGCAGCAACCTTAGTCTTCGGAAAGCCTCATATATGCACTTTTATCTTTTAGCCATTTTTACGCTTGAAAATGCTTGATTTAGGCCAAAACTTTGTAACTTGGTATTTTTTTACTTTGAAAAACCCTGATCAACTGAAGGCACGAAATTTGTAAGGACATCTAATATACATACGCTTTGAATATAAATATGAAGGACATGTTATATAATTAACACTCTCCCTAAAAAGGTGTGTAATAAATAATAAAACCAATTTGTGTAACGATATTTGGGTTTTTTTCTATTTCATTTTTAATGAATACTATTGGCTTGGGGTGCGATATAGAGGGGAAAAGTCCATGGGACCCAAATAATAGGTAATTACTATTATAATTAGAAGTTAATTAATAAAGGGGGGCGGGGGGTTGCCATGGGACCCAGAATTCCTGGCTGCACCCCTGTTACTGGCTATAAGATATATAAAGAGAAACCATAAAATCATCCAAATTCAGACAAAGCCCTATTGGACCGACTTTTTGAAGAGAACATATCACTGCATGGTGACCCTTCCAGAAGATGACAAGCCTTTGTAGTCTTTGAATCTGAGAGTACGTTAGTGGAACTTGCAGGTACGTGAAAAAGCCACTCTGCTGTAAAAGGCCGCTCATCTCGTCCGATGAATTCCATTCTCTTTGTGGTTTTTTGCCTTCTGGCCGTCACCCCCTTATGCACGAGTCTTAGCCACACGGCTGCCGTGTGGAACATGTTTCGTGGGAGTGGAAAGTGGGAAGACGACACTGCCAAAGATGTCAGTAAGGTCAAGATACTACACTGCACAAAATGATGGCTGCGGGCTGCAATGGAGCCAGCCGCTGTTGATCGGCTTTTGGGATCGTCATTGAAAGGCATCTTGAGAGTTTTCAGCTTTATCGGTTCCTTTATAGGGAAAAAAATGATACCGTTTCTACATTTTTATGCCAATATCGGGACAATAATATGATGTTATCGGCAATCCCTAATAAAAACATTACCAGCCACTGCTGCAGAATGATCTCTACTCCTGACAAGGGCAAACTGTGCACTATACTGTAGTGAAGAGAAGGAAAGTGCAGTACTAGGAAGAAACATAGCTTTGGTGCCATCTAACCCTTTTTCAGCGTGACGGGCTTGGCTGACAAACTTCAACCTCTCTCTTGTTTTGTATCAACCTGCTCCCCGGTGCACTGCGTCTTCTGCTCCACATAGACACTCGTGCAACACCCGCCCCACCCCCCACCCCCCACCCCCCACCCACCCACTCCTACCATCACTCGCAACAAACAGTAAAAGAGTCTGTGTTCACAGTGTGCTCTCACCGCCTCAGCCACATCTCTTTAATCTCCCCTCTTTGAGCTGCCTTGGTTTTTCTTGCTGCCGAGGCACATAGGAAAAGGGGGGGGGGGGGGGGGTGTCAGCTAATTACAATAAACAAATATGCTCAGAGCTGCCTATGTGAGGTTGGCATAGGTTAACAACTCTGCTATAAATGTTAAATGAAGCTTAAAATAGGAGAGATCGGTGCACAGTTTCCATAGTGATCTCAGGAGTGACTCCTTGTGTACTTTCTTGCTTGGCAAAGTTCAAATTAATCTTAGGCTGAAGCCTGCGATACATGGAAGAAATGAGTGATCGTTTGCTATCCCGAGGGCCTGTTTGATGTTTCTGTCATCTTTTCCCTCAATTACTGTAACTTTGTGCTTGTCTGAGCCGCGTGCGGATCTTTGTTGTAATGAAATCTGGTACACTAGCGTTAATGTCACCCTGCATTAGACACAATGGCAGTCAGCCTTTAATGATGGCTTCTCTTTTCTCTCTCCCTGTCTCTCCGCGGCTCCCTTCCACAGGTGGGACAGTCAAAATGATGCGTGGGAGGACAAGCAGCGTTGAGCCGTATTGATGGACGTGTTCACAGACAGCGGTCTCACACTAATCGTGAAGACTTCACAAACAGATAATGCAGTTGCAGTGGAGAACGCAGGTACAAATATTATACCTACCCAACTTATTGTACTTCCAAATACATGCTGTGTACGGTGAAAAAGCCGCACGCCACCTATGTATTTGTTTTCCTTGTCGGGTTTGTTGTCGGTTTGTCTGCATTCAAATGATGGGCCCATAATAATGCAAAAATATACATCTGTCCCTCGTTTATGGCGGTTAATTTGTTCCAGACCCGACCACGATAAGTGAATTACCGTGAAGTAGGATTCCATATGAATAAATGTGATATTTATGGCATAGAAAACTTGTATGCAATCTTTCATCCATCCATTCATTTTCTATGCCGCTTATCCTCATTAGGGTCGCGGGTATGATGGAGCCTATCCCAGCTGGCTTTGGGCGAGAGGCGGGGTACACCCTGGACTGGTCGCCAGTCAATCGCAGTTGTATGCAATCTTCTAAATTATTTTTTAACGCTATTAGAGCCCTCTAAACATGACATAACACCCATATAGTCAGTCATCTTTACTATTCCCTATACTACAATACACTAGATAAGATAAGACATATTAGACATACATAAATAAGATAACAGACTCACACACATTCATGCAGTTTTTATCTGGACAGTGTACTTCCTGTGGTGGTTATTGTCTCACACATGTATTGTAATGATGGCTTTAAATGGCTTTACACTCGTATTACCCAATATAGTAAACATAGTAGGTAATTTAAGACGTCATCACAGTAGCGTGTTCCTTAGGGGACCTTAAGTGGCGGGCGGACATGTGCGTGACGTCAGAGTTTCAGAGTTGAGTTTTGGCCTGTTGTGGGTTATGGTCCAGACAGATGCCCGTGTTATTAGTGTAATTATTATGTCATTATTATTGTACCCGCTGTGAGATGATTAAAACCTGCGATAAATGTCTGTTCCGGCGTTTATGAATCAGCAAAAAATTTGTGACACCCAGTGAGCCATGTCAAATACTACATTCAAAAAAATACATTCAAAATTGCCTTATATTTGTATTTCAGTTTAGTTAACTTAGCCGGCCGCACGGTGGTTGAATGTTTAGCATGTTGGCCACACAAACAGGAGATTTGGAAGACCTGGGTTCAAATATCCATTGGGCATCTCTGTGTGGAGTTTACATGTTCTCTGTACTCCTGTTTCCTCCCACGTTGTTATGGTGCGCTCGTCGCGGCATGGTGAAACGACCCCGGGGTTGAAAAGAGCAGGGCTGCAAAGCAGCGGCAGGAACAAAGAAGCGCAACGTAACGTGGGAAAATCAACAATCACAAACAATGAGCCGACAACACTGGCACGCACACCTGAACATAAATAGCACGGAACAAAATGAGAAACAGGTGCACGTAATTAACCAAGTGACGAAACTAGAAACGGCCCAGAAAACACATGAAACTATGAAAATAATAACACAGAGAAACTAACCAAAACTGTCACGTCTACAAGACACGAATCGTGACCGTACCTCCCCCTCAAGGACGGATTTCAGACGTCCGAAAAGTCCAAGAGTCATGAGGAAACGAGAAGGGCGGTGGGAGGACTGGTGGTGGGTCGGCCGGGACGGAGACGCAGGCGGGGCCGGCGAGACCGCTCTGGGGGTCGGCCGGGACGGAGACGCAGGCGGCACAGGCGAGACCTTTCCGGGGGTCGGCCGGAGCGGTGCCTAGCCAGGACTGGAACCTTGGGCGCCGCTGGAAACACTGGAGCCGACGCCGTGGGAGGCGCCGCTGGAAGCACCGGAGCCGACGCCATGGGAGGCGCCGCTGGAAGCACCGGAGCCGACGGCGTGGGAAGCGCCGCTGGAGGACACTGCGCTGTGGGAGGCGCCGCTGGAGGACCCTGCGCCACGGGAGGCGCCACTGGAGGACCCTGCACAGTGGGAGGCGCAATTGGAGGACACTGCGCCATGGGAGGCGCCACTGGAGCACACTGCGCCCGGGGAGGCGCGACTGGGACCGATACCCTGGGAGGCGCGACTGGGACCGACTGGAGGGACTGGGACCGACGACCTGGTAGGCACCACAGGAGTGGCTGCCGCCGGCGGAAACTGCCGCTGGCGGGCGATCGGCGGAATCCTGCTGCGAGGTGCAGCGACCTCTGCCGAAGCCGGCGAACCCTGCCGAGGATGAGGAGTGGGTGGCGTCTTGCAGCGAGGCGTGGCCATGCGTCCTCCACCGCCAGCCAGGCCGTACTAGCCCCCCCTCCAGAAGGCGGATCCCAGACCCCAGCATTCTCCGCCACAGGAACCAGGGAAGGGTCGGGGGGGCCTGGAGGAGGCCATGCGCCTCACCCGTGACGACGTCCCCGCGTCTACGTGTGTGTGGCGGCCCCTTAGCCAAACCGACGCTATGGAGACCAGCGTGCCGTCTGGGCCCCACATCAAGGACTTCAGCTCCTCCGGCGAGTATCTAGCCATCTCCGCCTCCATTGCCTTGAAAGCCGGGCTGCGCCAGTCGCCATCCGGGGGTAGTATTGTGGTCGCCTCATTCTGTTATGGTGCGCTCGTCGCGGCATGGTGAAACGACCCCGGGGATGAAGAGAGCTGGACGTCAGGCAGGTAAGGTTGCAGGAATCTTTAATAACGGGGCTGCGAAGCAGCGGCAGGAACAAAGAAGCGCAACGTAACGTATTATTTGCTTAAATATGCATATGTTTTTCTAGTCATAGGCCTATTCAACCACAAAACAGTGGTCATGTATTATTCATTAATTAATAGTAATGTATTAATTCATTTTTGAAAAAACACGATAGTGTGATATTGATGATGAACTACAATGAAGCAAGGGATGACTGTATAATTAATTATATTTCAATATACTTATTTGTCACACTACCAGAAAGAGTGCAGGGAATTTTTTCTCTTTAAAAAAGTCTCCAAAAGACATGTCTTATGTTTGGGGTCTAGCAATGTACACATACAAACCAGAGGCTGGCACAGCAGTGACCTGGAGGGATGCAGCACTAATGGTGATCAATTAAGCCATCATCAAACTGTGGAGCAACTAAAGTATATAATTAATAAAATATGGTTTAGCAAGATAAATTGAAGTTGTCTTTTTTTTGCCTTAAGAAATATTTTTCAAAATCAGTTTTTGAAAAAGAAAGGTCATTATGGTAATATCCACACACACGAACCAATCAAAGTACAAAAATATCAACAAGCAGCCAAGACGGTACTGTTTTAGGTCCTTTTATTTCAAATTATTCTGTTTAAACAGTCATATTTAATAAGAGAAATGCTAATTAAAATACAAAGTCTCATTACCTTCAACCTATCTGTGTCAAACTCAAGGCCTGGGGGCCAAGTGTGAACTGCCACTTCATCGTATGTGGCCCACAAAAGCCTGAGAATAATTTTTGTCAATGATGCACTTCACCTTCTTCCTTGTAAACGTTTTTGTTATTTCATTGTGACAGAAAAAATACTGCATGCTGTTGGTCTAAATTTTAATATCATCTGATCATGCAACAAAATATTCCAATAAGTTTTTGTTATAAAAAACTTATAAAAACTTAAATGTCTGCTTGTCACCTTGACGTTCTCCCTTTACTTTGCATTTCAAAGGAATGTATCCATCAATTTGTTTGTAAAAATATAAAAATCAAATGCATGGGAAATTGTTGTAATATCATGAGGTTATATTCATATTCATATATACTGTATTGACTCTTATGTTGTTTAGTGAGTGCAACCGTAACGGTGATGTTGCCCTCACTGAAAACTAATTCAAAACCACAGCACTGCTGTGCAATTCAGTTTTTACTGGGATAACCAGGCATTTTTAGAAGAAATCCAATCTTACTGGTGGCTTTTTCCATGCAAAAAACAACCCAGATTACCTGAAGCTCTAATGATTAATCTTTTTAACATTCTTCTACAAATCACAAATAAATAAATGGGGTTTAATATAGGTAACCCCTTTCCTGCACAGCTCAGAGGAGGCTTTTTGTATGAAAATCTAAAATATTTGTCATTTCTTTCTTATTTTATCTGTGCGTTCGTCATCTTGTGTCACTAAAGCATTAATCCTGCATCCCAGTTGCTTTGACACATACAGTGGTGTAAAAAGTATTTGCCCCCTTCCTTTTTTTTTGGGTCACACTTAAATGTTTCAGATCATCAAGCAAATTTAAATGTTAGTGAGTCACTACACAACTGACTACCTTTGTGAAAAAAGTGATTGCCCTCTAAATGTGATAACTGGCTGGGCCTCCCTTAGCAGCGGCCCAACCACAATCAAGCATTTGCCATAACTTGCAATGAGTCTCTTACAGCGCTGTGGAGGAATTTTGGCCCGCTCATCTTTGCAGAATTGTTGTAATTCAGTCGCATTGGAGGGTTTTCCAGCGTGTACTGCCTTTTTAAGGTAATGCCACAACATCTCCATAGGATTCAGGCCACTCCAAAGTCTTCATTTTGTTTTTCCTCGACCATTTAGAGGTGGACTTGCTGGTGTGTTTCGGATCATTGTCCTACTGCAGAACCCAAGTCGGGTACAGGTTTAGGTCACAAACAAATGACCCGACATTCTCCTTCAGGATATTTTAGTATTCAGCAGAATTCATGGTTCCATTTATCAAATCTTTTAGGTCCTGAATCTGTAAAACAGCCCAGACCATCACACTACCACCACCATATTTTTGTTCAGCGGTGGTTTTCGTTTTGGACCTTTACCCAGTGTATTTTTTATGGTGGAGTCATGAACACTGACTTTAACTGAGGCAAGTGAGGCCTGCAGTTTTATGGATGTTGTAGTAGGGTCTTTTGTGACCTCTTTGTTGAGTTGTCAGGTTCTTTGAATAATTTTTGTTGGCCGGCCACTTCTAGGAAGGTTCACCACGCCATGTTTTTGCCATTTGTGGATAAAGGCTCTCACTGTAGTTCACTGGAGTCCCAAAGCTTTAGAAAAGGCTTTATAATCTTTTTCAGACTGATAGATCTCAGTTAATCTCAGTTTTGTTATGTTTTAACAGGGGTGCAATCACTTTTTCACACACGGCCACATAGGTTTGGATTTGTTTTTTCTTCATAATAAAAGGTTAAATTTCAAAACATTTTGCCTGCAGTTGTGTCGTCATTGATTGTATTTGAATTGTTTCATTCCATCGTCTGAAACATTTAAGTGTGACAAACATGACAAAATCAGGAAGGGGGCAAACACCACATGCATCATTAATCCCTCGTGCATCTGACAAAAACTGAAATCTATACCTGCAGGGTGGTGGTCCCGACAGATGTCGACTCTCAGATTCGAATTCCAGCACGGTAGAAAGAGGCAGGAAGCTCTGGGAAAATTGAGGCCATGAATCATGCTGTAGTTACTCACCACTTTTTATGAACATTCTGTACTGGCTGCATTGATTTCCCCCCGCCATTCACAAGATGTCTTCTAGTGAAGATGGAGCAATACTGTAGGTAGCAAACAGCTTCTGTAGTTGGCCTACACCAGCTGGATGAGTGATCGCCCCAGGTGGCTGAACGGAGGGAAGCGCGAGATCAGCATTTGTGAATGTAAGGGCCTCCATATAACAAGGATAAGGCGCTTGGGAGCTGCAAAGGAAGGAGAAAAGGAAGACAGGTGGCATGCATTGGGAGAAGTGATAAAGAAGGTATGCATGGAGAGGGAGATGGAAACCTGGAATTGTTTCAAAAAGAAACTATTAAAAAGTCAGTAAAAAGCCAAATCAGCCATTTTCAACCGCACTATAAATTATAATATCATATTAGGCATCATCTCATTTTCATCTCCTTTTGTCAGGGGTCTGTCCATTGGAGCAGGTCTATTTTTTTTACTTTGCTTTAGTTCCAGTCTACAGTTTTTTATACGAGTATACTCTATGAATGTGATATAAGGATGTGCAGATCGATACTGAAATATTGATACCAAATTTTTAAGGTTTAAGGCCAAACGAGGGTGTGGCTTACATTTCTGCGAGCGCCAGACTGCTGAGAGTGGTAGAAAGTTATTCACATGCACACTTCAATCCATCCATCCATCCATTTCTATGCCGCTTATCCTCATTAGGGCTGCAGGGGTACGCTGAAGCCTGTCCCAGCTGACTCTGGGCAGGACTGGTTGCCAATCAGTCGCAGTGCAAGCACACACACAGAATGAATTAGGTCAAATTAATATATCTTGAACATCTTCAGAAGCTCATTTGTTGTTCTACTGTATTGCGTTGACTAAATCCCGAAAGCTATGTCAGCACTTAACCAATTTTTAGTGGCGATTGCTCTAAAACTGCAATCTTCCCATGAAATGTCCCAAAAACCCCAAAAGGGGGTGAAATATGTACTGGTGTGTGTACATTTTTTCCTCCCGTGATCATGTTGAAGTATCCTTGGGCAAGATACTGATCTCCTAGTTGTTCCTGATGCTGTGTCATCAGTAGGTAAATGCGGAAAGAGTGTCACAGAACTTTTAGTGCCTTAAAGGTGGAAAAGCACTCTACAAGTGAGAAACCATTTAAATATGAGCTAGAATGCCTTCATCTTTTGTTCAGAATCAGCTATTATCACATGTAACTGACACCCCTTCCTTCTCACGCACTTTTACACAGTCGGAGGCTGAGCATCTACTGACTTCCAAGGGGAAGCCTGAAGTGGGTTGTTCCACTGTGTGAAACTGAACGATCATTGGGTAAATGCTGAGCTTTGTCCCGCCCATCGGACACTGAGCGTCTCTGGGGGGTCTATGGTGCAGCGGGCTGGCCTGGATGCTTGGCGTGTGCATGACGATTGAATGGTCTGTGTGGGGGGGGAATCGCTTTTTTACGGTGTATGTTCCAAGTTTTTCATTCCGTTGAACGGCGGGTAGAAATTACATATAAACAAAATTTCGTACAAATGAGCTTCCCCATTTGCCAAGGCAAATTTGATGTTACATTGTCAAAATGGCATTTTATTTGGTAAACATTAAACAGTGTTTACGATTTGTAAGACTTTCAAACTTACGACTTCGACCATGACCTGTCATGTCTAGTTTGAGACTTGACTTGGACTTAATTAAAGACTTACTTGAGACTTGCAAAATACTGACTTTCTCCCACCTCTAGTGTCATGTATAGTTGCATGTCAAAGCAGAAACTCCTAGTTGGGTTTGGATGGGCCCACTCTAACCATTGGCTCTGTCTGTGGCGTGGGCACATTCCCCACACAGTCTCATCATGGCACAGGGCAAGCCTCTCTCAGGTGGATGAAGCCCTGAATGTCATGTTTGAAAGATGAGGCCAGTCTAGTCAGGTCTGCTCCAGCTTGGCGCAGGTGAGGCCGTCTAGCAGGCATGGTCGGAGGGTCCACCATCGCCTGCCAGCAGTGGCTGTCGCTCCATATGGCCAGTGTGAATGTTGCTGCCAGGGTGCGTGAGTTGTTTTCACATCCAGCCTTAATTTCGATTCAAAGACAACTTGTCCTACAACACAGTCATTGCCATATAATATATTATGTCCCTGTGAGACACATGCGGAATCCTGGCAGGTGTGTTTTAAATGCTTACCTTGTTTACATCTGCCAGCTTACACCCCCCAAGTAACATTATGTTGTAGCCAGTGAGTGATTGTGTGGTTACAAATGCACGTTTGACCTCTAATGTCAAACATGATTTGTCAGGTAAAGTTATTTCTGTGTGTATGTGTGTGTGAGATTGTGTTTGTGTACCTGTCTGACTGATATGTAGCACATTCTGAACAGCTGAAGAGCTAATGGTCCAGCTGGAGACAGATGGCCCCTCGATAACACTACACCCCCCAAGCCAATACGCACATGCATCACTCTCACTCACACATACACACCCATACTCGCACACTTATATTCCTGGCATGAACACATAAGGAGAGAATTGTTCGTCTAATATAAAGCTAGTATGCATGTAACGTTTGTCTGCACATTTCAAAGATCTTTTGGTAGGTTTAAAGCACGGAGATGGTGATGAAATATTTCGTAGTATTTTTCGTCTTTGTTGAGCAATTGAAAGGCATAGCAAATAAGTTATTATACAGTGCATGTTTTGTCTCAGACTGATTGTTTATTGGTAGTGGAACAATGCTAATTGATCACTTTTATAGAAACAATACAGAAGCAAATCAACCTCATACTCATACAACCTCATCAGGATGCCAGAGGGCTTGCAACTAAAATCTCCAATATTGGCACTCCAATACTTTACAAGTGGTTCATTCCAGACTCCACGCCAGTACTTCTATCCATCATGCACTGCCCGTGTGAACACAACAACAGCGTGTGCAAGAGTGACGTTGCCCGTGTGGCAGTATTTTTTGTTGCAACTGAGTGCTAGACTTGTCCGGGGGGTTGCACACCTGAGAACTTTAATACAACCAACTTCATTGCGTAATTGAAACAACATCATGAAAAACAGCATGAGGATTTTCCCACTATGGTTGTCCCTTGTGTACCGTGGTTACTTGGTTCCAGTCCTAACCCTAATAAGTCCATTTCTGTGAAGTAGGATTCAATATCAATACATTTATTATTTTTGTACTTAGGGTATAGAAAACCTGTTTATGACCTTCAAAAAACGTTTTTTTTAACCAATATTAGAACCCTGTAGACATGAAATAACACCCCTGTAGTCACCTTTCTGCTTGTGTTATCTAATATACCAGACGTCATAAGCGATAATAAGACATAATAACTTGCGTGTTAGAATGGGGAAAGTTTTTTGTTGTTGTAGTACCTCAAACATAATGTGGGTCTATCGCATGTCATTAAAAAAATATTTACATCAGCCTATGATCGATCCTCAATATGACGTTTGTCATTGGCTTGATATACAGGGTAGCCAGTCTGACATGCATACATACACGTACATTGGTAATATAGTGGACACTTTTTTTACATCACATTGGGCAACTTTAATGCACAGGCTACGGGATCTCTGAAGGGCATAAGAGACGGCTGCAATTTTAAGCATAACAAGCTACAGAGCTAACTAGTTAGCCTCCAATGAATTCATTCCATACTTAAGAAAAGGTTTGAAACTGAGTGACAAAGAAAGAAACCTTAAAATTACCACTTCCACATGGAATGGGAGGAGAACGTTTTTCACTATGTCATGGTGGATCAAAGGTTGACTCCTTGTGGTGTGCAAGGTAAGGTAGTGTAATGTAAGGTATGAATGTAACATAACTGACATTTACTGACCAGATTACTACATTTGACTTGTCTTTCAAGATTTTTTGGGCTAATATATTGCCATAGTCAACACACGGTGTTCCAACTGCAATGTAGTGAAGGTCGACGGTATACAGATGAATCCTTCACTACATCACAATTCGAACATTGCAGTCAGCTCACAAAAAGAGGTCTTTGCGAAGAAAAGGATTTAAATACAGATGCTACAGTAGTTGCTATATTCCTGTTGAACCAGTGAGTGACATAAGATGCTTTTCCAAACACTGCTTTTGTAATATCACGTCGCACATCTGTTGTGTGAGTGGTGTGTGTGTATTAATGGGCCGTATCTTACATGGTCGGACCAGGCAGCAGGTGGGATATAATGCTTGCCGCTTGTTCAAACCCGAGCGCCCTCTAAACCGCTGCAGACTGCTATCAGATTCTTCTTCAGGCTGTAAAAATATTTGAGACGGCACCTCGCCTGGTTGCAGTCACGTACTGCAGTACGATGTGCCTTTAAAGCATGATTACGCAACAGTCGAATACACACAAAGTGTGCCTACTGGAAAATCATTCAATAATTTATATTGGTGTAAAAAAACAGTTTCCTCTGCCGTAGCATAAAATACATGCCAGGATATTCACTGAGGCTGTTTAGGTTCAAGATGTGTCGGAAACCGGTGGCAAACCGTTTGCTGTGACCCTCCTGCAGCCTGACAAGTTGATGCAATTTCAATTTTCTGACTGCAGGGAAGCAAGACGATACATATTACTCTGGAGAGTGGCATCATTAAATGATGTAGTATAGATGTGTGCTATTCACGGGCAGTCGGGGTTGTTGCAATGTTTCTGCTGGCCACAAGCCCACGGGACATCTGCTTGCAAATTTCATTACCTCGTTGAATCATTCTCAGATCATTTTCATATTCAAAGATGTGCACCGTAGCAGCACACCTATGGTGAATACTTTTTGTTAAGCAGTCTTCCCTGATGCATTTATCATTACATCAATAATGATTTGGCACATCTATCCAAAGATGGGTGACACTGCTAGTTAACCTCTGTGAATCCATTCATTATTTCAGTGTGGTTTGTTAGTTTTTCGTTTTCCTTTGGCATGATTTAAAGAATAGGTGTGGGACATCAGCACAAAGACTGCACACAGAGACAGGTGTAGACGGTATTGGTTGTACAGTTTCCAGCATATGGGCTTGTCGTGTCCCAAGTGTACCTACTGCATGCCTGATCTAATTATGCAACACAAACACATTTATCTGCTTGCTTCTACAAGGATGCTTTTGTGGATTTTTTGGTATTCCTCAAAAGACTAAAATCTGCTGTCAAAATTGTCATTAGTGCCATTGTTCAAAGCAAAATGATATTGCACATTTACTGGCAAGCACTTTTTTGATCACATACTTTTGACTAGACAACTAAATGGTAGTGCAGGTGAGGCCAAAGAAATGCACATTTCTGTATTTTTTCTTGTTGACTATATGAAATTATTTTTTGAATATAATATAATATAATATAATATAATATAATACATAGGGGCCGCACGGTGGCTGAGTGGTTAGCACGTTGGCTACACAGTCAGGAGATCTGGAAGACCTGGGTTCAAATCTCAGTTGGGCATCTCTGTGTGGAGTTTGCATGTTCTCCCCGTGCGTGTGTGGGTTTTCTCCGGGTACTCCGGTTTCCTCCCACATTCCAAAAACATGCATGTTAGGTTAATTGGTGACTCTAAATTGTCCATAGGTATGAATGTGAGTGTAACTGGTTGTTTGTCTATATGTGCCCTGCGATTGACTGGCGACCAGTCCAGGGTGTACCCCGCCTCTCGCCCAAAGTCTGCTGGGATAGGCTCCAGCATCCCCGTGACCCTACTGAGGATAAGCGGTATAGAAAATGAATGAATGAATGAATAATACATAGGGCTGTCAAATGATTTAACATTCTAATCAGATTAATCACAGTTTTAAATTAATTAATCATGATTAATCACCATTTGCAACTATGCCCATTTTGACGGTATTTTATTGAAATAAATATAAATGACAGGACATGATACATGATCTATACAGTATATTTGTATGTATTAACATCTCCAAAAGAACTCACAGCTAAATCAAGCTAAACTATAACAAACATGACAGAAAATGTATTTACCTTACTCTAGGTTCTGCGGCAAATTGTACTTACGCATTAAGAGTTACAAAGTGAATGATAAGAATATCCACTTTTTTTCCACACACATAATTAAGAGGTTGTTGTGATGTTCGGAGTGTCACTGAATGCATCTCTCGTTAGCAACAATGAGGAAGTACCATTCCCGAGGCTGAACGAACTAGAGATGTGTATGTGAGTTGGAGATACATATATGGTGTTGGAATTGCACTGCTGTTGATGTGTTCAAGTTACAATACAATTATAAAAGCGTGTCAGACTCTGTGTGATTGTGGGAAGCTACACGGTGCCGCCATCTGTTGCCGTAACGGAGAAGCATGGCTTGCCATAATGCGTATGCATTAATCTTGCATACAAATAAATAAATAAATAAGTTACCACTGTTAACGTGCTATTTTTGACAGTCATAATAAAATAATATAGTTAATTGTTAAAAAAATGTAATGGGAATTCTTGCATATTATCAGGCGTGATATTGTTAAAGAAATATAGACAATTGGTTTCAGACCTGACCTCAACAAGTAGGAAAGCAAAGTAGGAACCTTTTTAAACACATGCGTATCATTTTAGCAGCCTCTCCATTCTTTGTTTGCAACACATTTTTAAACATAGCAGGCTACTGAGCTCATTACTAATTAATTATTCTCCAATGTGTTTATTCTTAACTTATGAAACAGGTTTCCAACGGAGTTGGGAACAAGGACAAAGTAAGAACTTTTTCACTATGTCATGGTGGACATGCCATGGCTGACTCCATACAGTCTGACGGTAATCTAAAGTAATGTCATGTCTCCTTAACGTACAATTACTGGCACCTACTGACCAGATTACTACATATAACTTGCCTTTCAATATTTTTTGACTGACATCCCATAGTCAACCAAAGAAAGAAGAAATGGAGGTCATCTATTAATAAATCCAATTTTAAAAAAACGCAATCAAGCAAGGGAGCTACGTTAAAAACCCCAATGTAACTGCTTAATTTCCCAACAATCGTAGCAGCCATAGAACAGTCCATAGAAGCACAACACACAGTATTGTGCCAAAAGCAGTGCACACACAGCTCTGAAATCAGAACATATTGCCTTAAAAGCACCGTATTTTAGCATGAAAAGGGCGGTATTTTACCATTGTTCTGTGGCAATTATAAATAGTGATTTTCGCATCATTAAACTTTCCTGATTAATAAAATGACGACTATTATAGTGAAGATAAAAATGTGTATAGTCTAAAATGAATTTGTAGTATTTTTACTTAGATGTATGCCACTGTGAGCACACATCCTTATTTTTTTGTTCAAAACATTTACCTTGGAACATGCAGCACTGAATAGGGAACTGTCATGACAAATTTTTTAAAAACTGATAGTAGCTCAATATTGAGTATATACTGTATATAAGTATAAGGCTTACAAAAATAACATGTCAAAGTCTACTGAGTGAGTACCAGTAATTATATTGTAAATACATTTTATAATACATCTAACACACTGTAAACACAATCAAATTACATTTACATAACTTTAACCAAATCAGACAAATCGATGCCAATCAGTTCTCCTAAAGTGTTTCTACACTCAATTATATGCAATAATAAAACCAATACAAACGTTATTGAAAACATCTATTAAAAAAATCTTTGATAATAGCCTCTGTCATTACATTAGTGTAATATTTGGTCTCCTCCAGAGGAGAACATTGGATCACACAGAACCTTTGGACAATTATTTCAGTTTCACTTAACAGCCTCCCAACAAACATTACTTTAGAGAATGTCGCACACATTTAAAAAGCCCCTTAAGGTTTCTTAAAGCTTCCCAGTCATGTCCTCACTTGGACTAATGTTGTTGTTGTAATGTAATTTCTATGTATGTGTGTCTGTGTTTATATGTGACATTGTACCCTTTTGTGTTTTGTTCTTCTGCCGCGATACTACAGATTAAAATCAGCAACTTTGCTGCATCCTGGCGGCTTCTGTACAAAAGATTGCTCATTAATGTGCACTGTCCTGAACGAATAAATAAAAGAAAAAAATACAGCAGAACAAATAAATCAAATCTTAGCATTTCAATTTGGAGTAACAGCTAAAATAACAAGAATATGCTTTCTTTTTTCCAACAGGGGTGTGTGAGCAGAGTGGCGATCTGAGTCTGTGCAGACTTATTGATGCTGCTCTCCCTCCATCCTCACCTCGTCCTGCCGCAGAGTCGCCACAGCGGGTCTGCCCACCGCACCAGAGCAACACACCCACATCACAGACTCTCTGCTTTCCCCTCTCCCTTGGCACTGATCCCTCTCTGGGTCTGACAGCAGCTCCATGCCCTCCTTCTCATGAAGTTCCAAACGTAGTCCCCCACTTTCACCACACTCCCAGTCTTGCATCACTTCCCAACACAGTCGTAAGCCCCTGGGGCCCGACAGGAGACGCCCAGAAGAGCATTGGACTACCTGCTGCCTCCTCTTTGTCAATGGCAATGATGGAGCCTGACAACGTTTCCACCCTGGCGGAGGAGTGTCTCCTTCAGCCGAGCCGCACCTGCCTTGGTTGCTTTATTGAGACCCGTGATGCCACTACAGTACAGAACCCACCGCACGAGCCTAGCACGAGCCCTAATTCAGAAAATGGACTTAGTGTACGGATCGGGGACGTGAACCGAGAGGATTTCTCCGACATCAACAACATCAGCATCCAGTGCCTGAGCCATGCAGGGGAGGCGGTGAGTCACTACGGAGAACAGCTCCTCTCTGACCAACTACTTAGCTTTCCCTTGCCCAAAGCCTCAGATGAGGGCAAAAGAGCGGAAGGAAACAAAACAACAAATGACTGTGATGACCCCGACGATGATGCAACTACTAAGAACTTATATGAAGGACTATTATTGGACAAAGTGAGTGGAGAGGAGGTTCTGTTGGCAAACGCCAGCCAGGACTGGGGTTACTTTGAATCCTTCATCAGCGAGAGCAAGATGGAACTGCTGGACCTATGTTCTAAAAATGAGCTGTCAGTCAACCTCTTCTCAGAGGAAGATGTTGACAATTTATTTGATGACGAAGATGACGACTCGACTTTAAGCAGTGATGTTTGTTCGCTCAAGATTCGTTATGAGTCATTTCAGGACAACATGAGGGAAAAAACAAATGTACTCCAGGAGGAGACACAGTTAAATTTTTTCCCTAGTGTCCTGGCCAACTGTGCCAAGAAAGAAGAAGGAGTAGGAGTCTTGAGGAGGAGTGTTGACGAGCTTCAGCCCAAAACCGATGAGCTCATCCTGGAAACAGGACAGGAGGAAAAACCAGGGGACTGCAGTGGCGAGAGCCCACTTGATGGCTCCCAATGCTCACCCATGTCAACTCCTAAAATCAACTATGTAATTGACTTTAATTCCACAGAGGAATCAGGGGAATTCAGTGATGACAGCTCCTGTACTGGGTCCTCCTCAGACACAGTGCAGGAGGGCAAACATAAGAAGGGGCACTCCAAAAGATTCTGCAGTCCCTCCAATCCGCTTAACTACGGCCTCCGCTCCAAGCGAAAGGTTCGATACAGTGACGATTACTTATATGATGTTGACTCGCTTGAGAGTGAGAAAAACGCAGAGAAAAAAGACAAAACTCCATTAGGCCAGAAAGAGGAGGAAGATGTAGACTGGTGCCCCAAAAAACGGAGGAAATCATGTCGTAAAGAGCCACCTGTGGTCATCAAGTACATCATCATCAACAGGTTCAAAGGAGAGAGACTCATGTCAGTGAAATTGGGCAAACTCAACCCGGCAGATGGTACCGTGAGTTTAAACGCCAACACAATAAGTAAATTTGAGACACTGGCTCCTTTAAAGGATTTCTGGCAGGAGAAGCAAAGAAAGCGTCAGGAGCAGCTCAAGCTGGTGGCCAGAGAGAGACAACAACGTGGTTTTCATTTGAACGGTCGACACCATCGTCCTTTTAATTCTATTCATCCCAAAAGGAAATACAAGTTTGCAAACAGACTAAATGTTCGGAGGGTTCACACTGTGGAGCGGTCAGTCATTGTTCAGGGCTCTCTGCCCTCTGATCAGACCCATGGGTGTGTCCTTAAGGAGGAGGCCACCCCCACGGTGGGGGAGATAATAGCAGCCTCAGCCATTCCGGTCACATTGGACATAAACGGGATCTCAAACACGGTGATAACCAAGAGTCGCTCGCAAGAGAGGGAGGAGAGAGAGGGAAGGCGATTGGGAGGAACTAAAATAGTTAGGATAAGAAAATTCAAAAGCGAAGCCAGACTGAAAAGCCAGAAAATAAAAGAGGCACAAGAGGAAGAGAGGGAGAGCACGCCAAATCAAGCGAATGCCGGTGTCGCTACAGCAAACACTGACGACCTTACTGCTGGGCTTGAAGAGGTAAACATAAATTCCACTACAGCCAAACTTGAGTTCTCTGACAACGCCAACACAGCTGACACAGACAAGGAAAAGTTCCCATTCGATTCGTCCTCCTGCTCCCCTGACAAAGCACCGTCCTCCGAGAAGGTGGAATCGGCTGTTCCCGTCATCCCAGGAGGCTACCTGCAGACCTTGCTAGATGCTACAGACTCCTCTGGAAGTACTTCTATTCCATATTTTCCTCAGCAGTCGTCTAGGCAGCAGTATCCTGTTGGCCTATCCCTAGAGGAGAAACAGTTTTCCTCTCTTCAACTTGCTCAAAGTTGTGTCCTCTCCCCTCCCTCAGAATCAGAGCTTCAACAGTCTCCCCAGAACTGTCCCAGCTTTCCCCAAATGTGGCATCCACAGCTCTGCACCAATCACAGCCAGAACTTTGGGCCTGAGACGCCTGAAACCCCCATCTTACCCAACAACTTTCCGGCTGCTGTACCCTTAAACGAGAGCCTGCCAGTGTCTAACTACAGCCAGCTCAGCCCGGAGGATGAACGGATTCTTTATGAGAAGAGCTACCTGACGGAGTCAGGGCTACAGTCTGGGGCAGATCTGCAAGTGTGTCAGTCTACCCGTGTGGAGGGCCAGGTGCAGTACCAGAGAGGGTCTCTATGCACAGACAATGGGAGACTCATCAGCTATGACTCGGTAGGCTCCTTATCAGCCTCCTCGAGCAATTACAGTTCACTCAGCCTCAAATCTTGTGAGCGAGAAGGCGAGGAGGAAGGCAGAGACAGTTTCTTAGCTCACTGCAGTCCTAAAATGGTGATTCAGCAGAGTGTGGATGCCCTCACGCCACTCAGGGAGTCCTCAGACCTGCTGGACATCTCTAACTTTACTCCTGACAAATTCAGGCACTCGTCATTGTCAGAGCTTTCCCCGCCTGAGACCCCCAACCTCTCCCCGCAGGTGGCAGGGCGTGACATGAAGATACCAGCAAATGTTGGCAAATACCAGGATGTGAATGATCTGACTGTGGAGCGCAATAGGGACGTTAAATGGAACTGTGACATTATGCAGCAACAGGAGCACACAGGAAATGCCTACACCGTAGAAGATAGTCAGTTTCCACTGCATAACTTTAACAACCAGGATGTTTTATGTTTAGATAAAAAGGACCTGGGGGTTACAGAATTTGAAGAGACCAATGACATGACAGGGCCCAAAAGCATAAAGGCAAAGCGGAAAGGCAATTGCAAACAGACAGCTGCAGGTCAGAGCCCCAAAAAGGTCCGTGCCCCCAGAACACCCAAGTCCGAAAAAGTAAAGTCCCCCAAACAGAACTCCCGTTCCACCAAAAAAATCAAGGCCATGTTAGAGGGTAAGGCAGCCAAGACCCAGGCAGATGGGTGTGGTACCGGCCTGCCTGACAGTACCAACACCGGAGACTGGTCTGGCCCTGGTTGGTCAGAAAGCAACAGTCTAGTCGGGGACGACCAGAGAGAGTTTGAGGAGCCCTCAAATATTCTTTCGAACATTGTTTCTGGCATGGCCGAGGTCCAGAGATTCATGATGGCCTCCATTGAGCCGCTGTGGAACCCGATGTCAGAAGCCGGTATGCCCGCTGAGGCCAACAGCCTCAACCTAAAGACCCTAAAAATCTTGGCAGGCACTGAGTCTGATCTGAAGAAAAAGGGTGCCATGCTAACAGGGGCCGGGAGAGGCAGAAAGGCAGGGGGCAAAGGAGGGAAAAACCAGGCCAAATTCAACCCCACTCACTCCTTGTTCCCTCAACTTGCTCTGGGCTGTGACATGTTTGACAAACCCAACTTCATTAACCCTGGGCCTGCACACAAAAAGCTGTACCGTCACAAGACCAGTGCAAAGTTTCCTCGCATTGAAACACTGAAGGGGAAGCGAGCTGAGAGAGACCCAAGTAAGGACATAGCACTGATGACCTCTTTTGAGAAACTGAGGTAATATTTTGTTATCAGCTGCTGTTGCACCCCCCTTCTACCCCCCCCACCCCACTATACCCAAGCCCCCCCTCACAAGCATACCTACACTGACACTATGCCAGAGCTGCATGAGAACTACGTTCCCCTTGATTTCTCTCACTTCCTTTTTAACCCCTGAAAAGGAAATTAATATCTGCATGAAAAACTTCTTGTACGTTGCAAACTACCTATTGAGTGATTGTGTCGAGCTTGATTGAGATTTTAAAACAACCATGGCTGCATTTTTTTCCTTGCTTTTGTTGTTTCTGCTTTGTTTGTTCTTCTTATAGTCGTTTATATTATTTTTTTAATTTGGTCTGGAGAAGGAAAAAAAAAAAGAGAATAAGCTTTGAGAAATGTTCTGTAAGCTTTTTGAGGAGCTTTCTTTTTGTATTTTCTCAGCAACTCCTGCTCCCCGAAGTATGTATTTATACCCCAACCCCCTGAAGATGTAGCTATATACACAAATGCATTGAGTGACATCTACGCACCCCTCCTCCTCGTCTGTTTTTGTATGCAGAATGTGGATGTCCTGTTGTTGCCGTCCTTCATACACTGCCTGGCTCATTTCCAGAGGAAAACCTACAATTAATGAGCCCTATTTAATCCCAAGGCATCTTGAAAAGACAAGATGGGACCATTTTGTATCGATGACATATCAGATGTTTTTTGTTCCCCTCGAGGTCAGAATGATTTCCTTTATTGAGCATTTCTTTTTCTTCTGGAGCATAGAGGAACTGGTTATCCACATTTACATTTTTATGCCTTGCAAAGTCGTTAAAGCTCCGCCCTCAGAGTATTTTTGTCATTGTTGTTGTACAGGGACATGCAATATTTGCAAAAAAAAAAAAAAAAGAAGAGATAATTATACCTTAAAATCAATGTGCCAAAAGTAACAATGCTGTGTAAATGACCTCTTATATATGTGTGAATATTGGCTGTTCCTATTTTCTATCTACTGGAATATTGGCTCCTTACAGAGACTCACCACAAAAGGAAATCTTTGTTTGGGACTCTCTGATGAAAAGGCACCAACAGCTGGCAGTGGTACACCACCACTCACTAAACCAAATCAGAAACACTCTCCTTGTCCCACCCGCACACACATTTCGTTTGCCAAATTCAATTTACCTCAACATCGCATGGCGCTGAAAGCAACAAGGGAGGAGACAAAGAGGAAACGGTGCTGTGAAGGCTACTGGGGAGGAAGATGAGGTATTCAAACGTGCTTTCTGTGGACCAAGGAGAATGTAGTACAGGTGTTTGAGGCTAAGCAAGGAAATTATTTGTCAGCTGGGGCTGAGCCTCGCTGAGAAGCTGTTTTGGACTGGAAATTCACGGCAGTTTATTACACACAGAGATTCAGAAGCACGCATCAGTCCTTGCTTGATGCGGCGTTTCGGGGTTTTTGGTTGTTTTGGGTTTTTTTTGTCCAGTTGGAGGTAATGTGAATGTGAAAGCAGTACAAAAATGGAATCAGCAATCTTGTAAATGAAGGATTTCGTTTCATTGGTTCCATGCGGGAACTTACTTACCCACTGAAAATGATGATTTATCGTCTCATTCTTGTTGAGTTTGTCTTAATGTGTATTAATTCGCACCACATGCTTCCACTCTATGGGTTCTGATGTGCTTTTTTTCCCCACCCCCCACATAACTTATATTTTTTCTTAAGTTGTCTTTAGTGGTCCATGTTTTGGCAGAAAAGTAATACCATACTAGTGCACAATTTAAAAAATAATTTATAGTTTGTTTGTTTTTTTAATGAACTACTTCTGAATGAGCATCAATCCGTTACACACATCTGCAAAAAGATTGTTTTATACAGTGTTTGAGGGATGCGGCTTCTTTTACAGATATATACACAGGGCCTGCATTGTAATTATTTCTTTTTCAAGGCAATGAGTGCAGACATTTGGAAGATTGAACGCTTAAAAACAGGCCATGTCACAAAATAACACATTCTGGCACAAGGATGATAGTAATAAGATTGCTTGCATATGGCAAGACTCAAAATCAAACATGATATTTTTTTCTCCCCTCTTGCCTCCCCCGTAATCCTGCAGTTCTTTTTTTCCAGAATATCAGGGTTAGGACCAAGACGAGCTGCTGATGGGAAGTTCCACGTGGGTCGTGAGCCCATTTAGTCTGCCTTCTCTCGTTTCTGCCTATTGTCAAATTGAATGTACTTAATCTAAGTTTGTTTGTTTTTATTCTGTTTTCAAAATGTGCCACTGTCGAGCTGCCTCGTTTTAATGGTGCTAGGAAAGCTGACCTATTTTTTGTTTTTTGGTTTTGTTTTCCCATGAGTTAACAAAAAAAAAAGAAATGCAAACAAGATTAGGTTCCTAATCCTCCTTATGAATGTACTGTATATTATAAAGTTACGTTTGATGGATTCACTTCATGATTCTTTGACATTGATTGGAATTACTTTTGCTCTTTTCATTACAAGATCGCCAAGCTTTATATATACTGTCTAGAGTTGTTACCAGAAGGAATCTTAATGAACTCTTGACACAACAAAATCTTGTATATTTTTTGTGTGCCAATTTGTAACATATTTTGTAAGTGTATATTTTTCTTAGAAAGTGCTGTGAAGTATTTGTGTGTGTGTGTGTGTGAGTAACCTTTTATGCGCCTCGATGGGCAGTGGAAAGGATATACAATGACAAGTTTCTGGTTTTAAAAACCAAAATATGAAAGTATCAACAAAAAACTAGAACTATTTACATTTTGTTGGGAGTTTTTGTAATAAGACCATGACCTTGTTGTGAGAGTGTTGTGTTACTGTGTAAAACACAAATAAGCAAAGAAAAAAAAAGAAAACCTTGGAAAAAATACATATAATTTGTGGACAATTTGCTGTTTTATAGATTTTCATGTAAATTATTTGAGTATAATTTTTTTTTGTTTTGTTGTAATTGTTGCAAAGGTTTTAAATATTTGTGATCAAGCCTGTATGGTGATAATGTAATATTGGTAACTTGCTGAGTTTTGTAATAATGTTTATGGAGTAAATATACAAATTAAAATAAGATTTTGAATGCTGCTTTCCGAAGAGAGATGGGTTGTGTTTTTTAACTGTTGTTGAAGACAGTCACTTAAGCATAATCACTGTTAATGGCTTTATAATAGGATTCGGACGACAGATTTAAAACCTAATTAACAGATTATACAGTATTTGGCAGATTGGCGACACACTTAACAGCGTAACCAACTTATTAGCTGGCCTGTCAAATAGCCCCCAACTTAAATAAGGGGATAAAACAGATTTAGCCCAGGGGTGTCCAAAGTGCAGCCCGGGGGCCATTTTTACTGGTGATTTTTGGGGTCTTGTGGCACTTTAAAAAATATAATAATTAACCCTAATGATGATAAGCGGTAGAGAAAATGAATGAATGAATAAATGAACAAGAAAAAAAGTATCAGCAAAAAAATACAAAATTGGTTAGAAATGTTACATGACTAAACATTATGAGGAAAAAAATGAGTAACCTAATGAGAAAACATAATTATTCTACAAGAACAACATTGTGATATGATGAAAAATAATGTCATTTTAATAGCATAAAGTTAAAACAAAAAAATACAATTTGGAGAAAAAACAATGTTGTAGTCATAATTACGAGAAGACTGTTTACAAGAAAAAAATTAAAAGTTTTTAAGTTTAAAAAAAACAACAGTAGAAAATAAGAAAGACTGTCAAAATATTAGAGGAAAAAAGTCACAATTTTACGAGAATAAATATTAATATATAAAATATAAATTTTTTTATGAGGAAAATTGAGGCTACAAATTCATTTTTGTATGCAAAGGTTCAAATATCAAAGAAAAAAATCATTTGTTTTAAAATTAGTCATAATATTATGAAAAACCAAACAAAATAAAGTTGTATTTTTTGAAAAATTAGGTTGCAAAAAATATTATATAAATAAAGTTAAGTACATTTAAAAAGATTGTTTTAGAAAAAAGTTGCAATATTTGGGGAAAAAATGCAAAAACGGGGGGAAAATACAGAAGTGCATACTAATAATATGCTTTTTCACCCACACAACACAAGATGCAGTTTTTTCTTGAAATACATATAACTTCTTAACATATCTGCATGTGTTGCTTTACGAAATATGAAAGTGGCAAAGTTGCATCCTTTCATTTTTCAGTACGTGGCCCTCTGTAGAGAAAGTTTGGACTCCCCTGGGGCAGCCTGTCTTCCTCATACCTGTACTTCACTTGCCATGGTTGAGTCAAACTTTTGCCATGCCATGCCGATCGCATATGGTCATTTTACAAATAACCTAAGTTATTAAGTTATCTATGTTATTAATAACCTAAGTTAAGTGCAATGCTTGCAACCTAACAAAAGTACATTTGCCGAAAACACCACACCTATTTACACTAAATACAGTTGCACAATCTGCCATCCATCACTTGTGGTTTGCTTGTTATGGCTGAATTTTAAGTATTTATGGCTTTAAACACATTCTCAGCCCATGCTGAGCACAAAAATGGATTTTGTAAATAACTAGAGCTCCTGTGGTGCCATCACAATAGAAAACAAAAGCTTTGAAATCATACTCCAAACCAGCTCTGAAACAACAGCAGTGGAAATGGAGTAACAGTTAGCACCGGGTTCGAATTTCAGCTGGTATCCCATGCGTGTGCATGCTCTCCACATACGTGTGTGTGAGTTCTTTACGAGTATTGTGGTGTCTCCCACCCCCCCAAAACAGGCGCGTTATTTAACACCAACAGTAATTGAGTTTGTACATGAACAAAGAATGTGGCACTTACACTATGAATGATAAAACACTGTATATTATCCCGTGTTTACTTCCCGGAAGACTTTCTGGACAGGTTTTTAAATCAAGCAAAAATGCTGTGAAACATAACAGGAAACTGTTCAAAAAAATACCCAAATGTCTGATAAAACATCACTTTTCTGTACATTTATGTTCCGTGTTGCTCTCTGTCACGATATTCGCTCTTGCCCCCTCTCAGTTTGCTTCCTTTTGTTGCTTTGTCTTCCTGGAGCTTTTGGTAGTTCAAGATCCATTCATCCATGTTCTTCTGCTTATTCGAGGGCGGGTCCCGGGGAAGCCCAGACTTCACTCTTCCCGGCTACTTCGTCCAGCTCCTCCCGGCGGATCCCGAAGCGTTCCCAGGCCAGTTGAGAGACTGGCCTGGCCCTGGACTGGCCTGGACACATCTCTCCGATGTGTCCTGGGTCTTCCCCGAGGCCTCCTACCAGACGGACGTGCCCTGAACACCTCCCATGGGAGGCGTCCGGGAGGCATCCTAACCAGATGCCCGAGCCACCTCATCTGGCTCCTCTCAATGCGGAGGAGCAGCGGTTCTACTACGAGTCTCTCCCGGATGACAGTGCTTCTCTGTCCTTTTGGTCACCACCCAAAGCTCATGACTCTAGGTGAGGGTAGGAACGTAGATCGACCGGTAAATTGAGAGCTTTGCCTTTTGGCTCAGGTCCCTCTTCACCACAACAGACCGATGCAGAGTCCGCATCACTGCAGAAGCCGCACCAATCTGTCTGTCCATCTCGCGTTTCGGTAGTTCAAGATTTACGGTAATTTGAAAATGGCGTAGCACATCCTATTGCCGCCTCTAGCCTCAGTGTTAGGTTAGAAAGAGAAATCCTTTAGAAACCTCATCAGGCCGAATTAAAGAGCTTAATTGAAGACACACCCTTCCTGCCCAAAGCCAGCTGGAAAAGGCTCCAGCTCAGGATTAGAAAGTATGATAGGTAGAAGAAAATGATGAGGAATCGGGAGGAATATAGACAACTAGAAAAAGAACTCTGAGATTATTGTCATTCACACCAGAATAATAATCCTGCATTTCCCAATTCCAAATGTCCCATATTTTTTCATATTCTGGATCATGGTATCTGGAATTATTCCATTATCTGGATCAATATTTGATATTTTGTGGAACGTGTCTTGTATTTTTTTCCCAAGTGCTCTGAACATTTTTTGGTGGAGGTACAGTATATGCACAAATGGTCCAGTCATCTATTTTCTTCTGCTTATCCGGGTCACGGGGGCTCCACCTGGAGGACAAGGCGTTCCAAGGCCAGCTGGGAGACATAATTCCTCCAGGGTGTCCTAGGTCTGCCCTGGGGCCTTCTCCCGGCAGGGCATGCCCAGAACACCTCACCAGGCAGGCATCGGGGAGGTATTCGAACTTCATAGGCGAGCCACCAAAACGGACTCCTCTAGAGCTGAAGGAGCAGCGACTCTACTCCGAGCTCCTCCCTGATGACCGAGCTCCTCACCCTATCGCTTGAGTCTTGTGAGTCCAGCCTCCCTTTGGAGGAAACTAATTTCCACTGCTTGTATCGCCGATCTTGTTCTTTTGGTCATGACCGTAAGTGAGGGTGGGAACATACTGTAGGTGGACTTGTAAATTTAGACCGTTACCTTTCGGCTCAGCTCTCTCTTCACCTCGACGGTCCGGTACACCGATCTGCCTGTCGACCTCACTCTCCATCCTTCTCTGACTCGTGAACAAGACTTAGAGATACTTAAACTCCTCCACCTGGGGCAGAACCTCGCTCCCAACCCTCAGGGTTTCAATCCAAACTTTTCCGACTCAGAACCATGGCCTCGGATTTGGCGGTGGAGAGTCTAATTCCAGAAGCTTCACACTCAGCTGCAAACCGCCCGAATAAACAATGAAGGTCACAACCGGATGAGGCCATCAGGACCACATCGTCTGCAAATAGCACAGACGAGATCCTAAGGCCACCAGACTGGAACTGGAACTGAAATCTGGTTGAAAATTCCTTTTAAAAAAAGTCCTGGATCCAGACGGTGATGTGGATCACCCCCAAGGTCTACTTAGTTCTTCCACATCCCATTTCCAACAATCTTTGAACATTTCATCCAAATCCATTCAAAAAAAATTTTGAACACAAGCAGATATGGCGGAGGTCATGATTGTATATTGCATATACATAATATAAATGCGCTACAGTTGCAACTATAGCACCATCCATCCTAATAAATCATCCCTTCTTGTTGGATTGTAAGATCCTTTGACGAAAGGCATTTTACTTTGTGTGGGTTCAGCTTTGTATCATGTTATTTTAATGTCAGAACTAATTAGCACTGCGGGTCAGGCATAGCTAGAGTGACTGCTCATCCATAACTCTGAGCTGGGCTGCTGTGGTCCACACTGCAACTCATTCTGGCATGCTTAATTGGAGCTGGAGCTACTGTCTGAGACCATAAACACATCCGGTGATCTATGCCTCCAAAATTGTCAGGTGGTATTAACATTGTTTTTGTTCTGTAGTCACCCATATCAGCTAAGCAAGCAGGCCAATTATAACATTGAATGTCTAATGCAGGGGTGACCGCAGTGCGGCCCAGGGGCCATTTGTGGCCCGCTGCTGTGTTTTTATTAGCCCGCAACACATTCAAAAAATACAACTTAGCAAGAAAACTAGTAAAAACAGACAAAAAGCTGTAAAAAATTAAAAGTCAGCAGTAGGTTTACAAGAATCTCGCTAATGCGAAACGTTTTTGTGTAACGCAACAGATCAAAAGAGTTAGTAAGAACGATAAATCTCAGTTCATAAAAAGAAATGATCGATGATTCATCCACAGAATTATTACATGCAACAAGGATAGCAAAATATTACAACAAAACAAAATAAATGTGCAAAGCTATGTTGTAGAATAATGCAAAAATGATTGTAACTGATGTTATGGTATCCAATATTGTGACTTACTTCTGCTGCATGCAGTGTATAGAAAATACTGACCATGACTAAGCATGGAGTACACTACTGATGCTTTATGTGCACACATCATTGAGGTAATATGCTGTGCTGTGTATTAAACTTTAAAGCACCTACATAGCGCCACTACTTGTCCACACCAGGAATAACAAGACTAATGTGTAATAAAATAAAAACATGACAATTGTAGGTCTGCAGCCCAACAGCACCCACTTGAGCTGACTATACACAGGGTTAAATATTATATGAGGTGTAATGAGGTATGTTAAACGTAATGGGAGAGAAAACGGGACACTGAGGTAATTTCAACGTGTTCAACCACTTCATTTGGCGTGGTGATTTCATAGTAAATATATTGGTGAATTAATGGAAACAATACATGCGTGTGTAACCACATTGTGTGACCGAGTCGGTTCAAAACAAACAACATACACCTATAGGAGAAGTCTTTAAATAAATGTATCCTGACTTTTGACTTTCGGGTAGTGCCTTCCCCTTATGGGCCGGACATCGACACACTCAAACAGCCTTCCTGGCGTCATCTTTTTATACCTGCAAGACAAGATTCGGGGAACTATTTTGTGGGAGTTTTCCGGAAGATCGTTGTAGCGTTCCCTAAAGAAACAAAATGGATTCCTGAAACTACACTTATCTGAACAGTCGAGCGTTTTTAAAGGTTACAGGACTATCAACTTGGCCTTGTGAGCCTATATTCACCACATTAACGAACAGGTAAGGTAACAGTGACATGTTGAGTAGCGAATTATATTTCCGCTTGGGTTATTTTTTTAGGAAACTAATTTTGGTCCCGTTTGTTGGACTCCGGCTGAGAACGTCATTGCTAACTGGCTTCTTCTTAGCTAGCTTTCGATGACACCACATTTATGTCTTTCGATACCAATCCACGTCAGCACGTAAGTACGGGAGTTGTGTCAGCTTGCTCGGCTTCCCTTGAATATGAGTTAACGTCAATTTGAGGACGTTAAACTCTCTCGTCGAGTTAATCGCCAACGTAGCGTTAATTGTCACAAGGCCTGTCGGAAGCTTATGCGGCTAGCTGCTTCTCCGCTAGTTAGCCTGGAAGCCACTTAGCTTGACTGGTTAGCCATTTCACTCGACCTCGGTTCCCCTTAAGCGGACAGATAAATGTTAGCAGTAAGTTTAATTGTAAAACGTGCCGTTTCAACCCGCACAGATGGCGCCAGGCTGTAGATGATCTCAGCCGTGGTCAATGTGAACATATAGCTGTCTAATGCATGCGAAGCTATCTTGATGCCATTTTGTTTGCTTTTTTGTTTTTTTTTTATCCCGGGTATCATAACGCTTTTCGTTTAATGGCCAAATTCAATGCAATGTCGTTTCCGTATCACTCGAACATTACCCGCCACACACTATACAATATCATCGGGATTATTCATGCGAATTGTTCACTGTGTCTTGTGGACTAGCATTGTAGTTGGCTCCTCGAGCACTGGCCCGAATAAAAATGCTAATGACAGGTTTCGGGTTGATTATCTTTTCGTTAATGGTACGCACTAAGTTTCCACCACCACCGTTAGCAGGAAATAAGGTGGTTACTGTTCCATGAAAACACAGCCGATTAGAAATTTCCCTCATGCTGAATTTCTACTATTTCTACATTTATAAAGCCTGTCCATTTAAATTGTTATTTTCCCATATAATTGTTTTCAACTAATTTGTAATTTAAAGAACCATAATAATCAGTTATGTATGTCCTGCAGCACCTAGATCTTATTGGAGACTGGAGAATATCCCTCGACCTCTTCCCCTTCTGAACCAATGGAAGGGTCCGACAGTTCAGAGCAGAGCAGCAGCGACCAGTCTGAGTCGCAGCGCAGGCGGCAGCTGGACCGTCTGGACCGAGAGGAAGCCTTCTACCAGTTTGTCAACAATCTTAGTGATGAAGACTATCGTCTTATGAGAGACAACAATCTTTTGGGAACCCCAGGTAATACATACATACATACATACATATATACATACATACAAATATACATACAAATAAATAAATCTTAGACAAGATTATAACATAATAATGCATGTTCATAATTATAAATAGCGATCACGGCCTGCATCATAGTCACCCAAAATGCTTTATCCTATAATGAATAAAGCTGTTTGGTTGTTTACGCTACATGAAGTTATACACTTTGATTTTTTTTGTTCTTACGGTTTACCCAATTAGGATGTGTGTCACGGCAGCATAAAAAAAAAACACACTGAGTCATCCTTAAATCATAATCAGGTCTCTTTTAAAGGTCAATGAATGGAATATCTTGATGATGACACATACACACACACACACACGTCTACCCACTCAGCACACAACCTGGGTAAATGAAAACTACAGTGAAACATGCACTATGAAAAATGGCCTAAATGTGGTGCATAAGGTGAATGGATTAATAGTGATAACAATATATATGTAGGGAATGCTATTATGTTACCTGCATGTGTAAAGGGTCAGTCCAAGACAACTAAATGGTATGTAATGTTTATCTTCTGTTTTGGCGCTGCACAAAGTCACTTTCGCTACCTGGCTTTTTATTTGTGTTTCAGTAGTGTGTGCATATGGGGGGGATTTGTTTTAGGTTTTCAATAAATGTGAACATAGAGATGTCACATATCACAGGAACATAGATGTAAATAGATCGCCTTAGAATAGCGTATCCGGGAACTAAATCAGAATTGGGTACTTACACCTGCAGCATAAATCCAGGCAAATATTCATTGCACATAAATATCTCCTAGTGGGTATATGTGTGCTGTTGAATTCATGGTCAATTTAGGTTGTTTGGCATTTACAGTATATATTTAGATTTTCTACTCTGAATATTATTTTTTACTTTTGGTGTCTGTCAGATTCATTATTTTCAAATTCAAGTGTTGCACGTCGATTGACATTTTTCTTACATACTGTAGCCTATGGCTGATTGTAAAAAAATAGACATGCAGGGTTTGTATGTCGTTTGTGAAGCATGAAAATGTATTTGGAATAGGGCCGCGCAATTCAGCAAAAAATGTGAATCATCTGGGACATTTTTTTCCACACATGCATCCGCACATACATTGACACGATGTATGTGGGCCACGTGCTTAGATCTTTACAGAAACCATCCAGTATTTATGATCAGATTCCATACAGTGTGGTCTTTCTTCTGTTCTTCATGGACACTTGATGGGGGACTTTCTTGTTGGAAATGAATAGCAATACAGGAAAAATATCCATCCATCCAGGAATGGATGGATATTTTCCAGGGATGGATGGATCCAGGCAAAACAGAAGGAAATACAAGAGAAAAATCAAGTCAAAAATGTGACTTGCTTAGTCACTCGACAGTATATTTATGCACTTATTATTTTAGCACTTAATAAAGGCAAGTCAAAAGAAAAGTAATTTAATTTGACTGCTCCTCACTTGGCCAACAGCGGGGAGAACCAGGGTAGTGCAGCCAACTCGCCCTGGTCGGGGAGGCTTCCTGGGACAGTGAGAATAAGGAGAAAATGTTGGCTGTTACGCCAACAACAGTTCAGTCTGAGTCCTTGAGCAAAATGTCAGCATTTGTTTACAATGGAACCCATCATGTATTTTTTCCATTGTTATATTTAATAAATTAGATGGCATGTTGGTATGATTTGAGATTTCTGTTTTCTGTGCAGCCCTAATTCAGAATAATAATTTTGCTTTCTGTCTCTATACAATTAATGTAGATTTGCTGTTTTTCCCATATATCAAAATAAAAAGTAGACTGGGGTTTGACACGACATGGTTTGTCAGTTGTAAAGTAAATCTCATCAGTTTATCAATTAGTCGTCAATGTGTGACCGTGAGGTAAATTATCCTCTCCACCGTTTGTTAAAATATCTTCCTTTTTTTGCCTGGATTGGAAGAAAATGTGCTTATAAATAAAACCTGGAAGCTTGGATTTGTCAGTATGCTGAAAATGCCCTAGCCTCAGCACTCTACTGAAGATACCCAATCCGTTTCTGTCCCAGGACAGTGGAAAGGGGAATGTAAGTTTGAAGCATCCTTTAGTGGATCACCCTGCAAGGAGAGGGCATTGATTGAAAAGTGGCATGCCCTGGTAAGTCTGAAGGTTTTTTTTTTTTTTTTTGAAGAGCCACTATCGTTTGAAATATAATGTATTGCCTGTGACACAAAATTTTAGCTCCAATGTCATGTGTAGGTTTTTTCCCCCCAGTACAGCACCTATTTTTTTCTACACTATTCCCAGTTAAGTGTTGTTGTATATTGTTGTTTAGGTTTAAACAAATTAGTTAAGGGTTTGTATCATGTTGAAATACGTGTTTGGGGTAATCCAAATTGACCGGGCAGCTGATTTTATTGCAAAAATGTGCAGTAGCTGTTTAGTGGAGGTTTAAGATGAACTAAACCCAAAGTAACTTTAAGAAAACTGCAGGTACACAGTCAGACAAAACCAAACTTTTTCTCTTTGATAACATGCTCCTGTTTTGTGTTTCAACATTGCTTTCAGGAGAAGCAACAGAGGATGAGCTGATTAGTAGACTTCATCACATTAAAAATGGTGCAGAGCAGCAGAATAATACCCCAAGGACTGAAAATGGAGAAGATCCAGGGGGTAAGTTTACTTTGTTTTTCCCATTTAAATCAAAATGTCTGGCTGGGAATCGCTGGGTACTTCACGATACGAAGGTGAAGGTTACTATAGAGGTGTTATTTCATGTCTACGGGGCTCTAATAATGTCTTAATGTCTAATAATGAAAACATATTTAAAAAGTCATAAACACTCTAAAAACTATGCATTTTTTTTACATTAAATCTTATATCACGGAAATTCATTTATCACAGTCTGATCAGGAACCGATTAACCGTTATGAGGGACGACTATCTCAACATGACAATATGGTGAAACAAAAAAAAAGATTTTGTAGTTTTAAATTTTAACAAACAGCAATAGTGCAAAAACAATGATAATATGATTTGAATTTAGGTGTGACAGACTTTTTCAACATACTCAGAAAACATCCGCTCTATGTTCCTTTAATAGGCCAAATTTTCTCCATGAGCGTGGTGACAAACAAGTTGTGGTTTTGGGAGACATTCCCTACATACTGCAAGGTTCTTATCCAGTTTTGTTCCATCCACACTATATTGAATCCGCACATTTGATATCAACGATGCTGGCGCATCTTTGCATTTAACTTCACCGCCCGAGTACGCTCGTGGCTCGTTTTTTTTTCTTGTTTTTTAGTTCTTCTTCTTTTGTGACTCATTTTTCTGCCACTGTAGTGCGGTGCTCCTCCTGGATGACATGTAAAATGAGGAGGAATGGCAAAATAAATTTATAGCGTTATAATAACAGTTTTTTTTTTTTAAACAATACACGGCGGTAGTGTATTGATAATCCATAGTAGGGTTAAATATTAAGCACCTTTGTCAATATTTTGTCATACTCCTAATGTAATCATATATAGAAATTATTTGACATGTCCTGTTTATCATTTTTAGAGCAACCTGAAACCTCAGAGGATCCTGCTAATGGAGATAGTCTCCTTGAATGGCTAAATACAGTGAGGCGCACGGGCAACACAACCAGAACTGGTCATCGTGGAAACCAGTCTTGGCGAGCAGTTAGTCAGACCAACCCAAACAGTGGAGACTTTCGCTTCAGCCTGGAAATCAGTGTGAACCGTAACCTAGCTGAGCAGCAGGCAGCTGCAGAAGGAGAGCAACAAACGGCTCAATCTCAAGCGGTTGTTGAGGAAAATGCTGAGACGCAGGTTCTAATGGAGACCGAAGTGGTAGAAGAACCAGTTGTTGAGGAGATGGCGGTCATAGTAGAACCAGAGCCAGAACGGGAAGAGGTTGTTTCAGATGAAACACCTGGAGACGCTCCCAGCTCACCAGCTATTGTTCCAGTTCCACCCACACTTTCTCTTTCTCCACGTAGAGGACACAGGAGGGCCCGCAGTCGCAGTTCTGAGCCATGCAGAACCAGGGCTCGTACAGCCAGGAGCCGCTCTCCTCTTCGTTTAGATGAGCAGGACGAGCTCCCAAATCCACGCTTTGCCCAGATGTCTCAAGGCTCCAGCACTGAGACCAGTGCTCCACCTGCGCCTCAAGTTGAGGGTAGTTCTCGGACTCGACAGCATGTTCTTTCTAGACAAAGTGCTCCTGAGAGTGACATTCAGCAGCCCAGTGTTGAAACTGAGCAAAACCTTGAGACCCCAAACGTCACGTCTCATGAAGGAGAAACTGGAGCAGACGGTGGTGCTGCTGGACGAAGGCCTCCGACTATCATGCTTGATCTACAGGTGCGTCGTGTGCGTCCAGGTGAATATCGCCAAAGAGACAGCATTGCCAGTCGTACCCGTTCACGCTCACAGAACTCCAACAACACGTTTCTTTATGAAAGCGAGCGTGGTGGATTTCGTAGGACTTTCTCGCGCTCGGAACGTGCTGGTGTAAGGACCTACGTCAGCACAATTCGTATCCCTATTCGCAGAATTTCTGATGCAGGTTTGGGTGAGGCGACCTCAATGGCTCTCCAGTCTATGATAAGACAGATCATGACCGGCTTTGGTGAACTTGGCTACCTCATGGATTCAGACTCAGATTCTTCCGATTCCAACCGTGGTGCCAGTGCGCCTGCAGATATGTCTGAAACCCCCAATAATCCAGAGGGTACCACTCCTCCTGCTGCTGATGAACCCCCCGCAGCTGCTGTCGTCCAAACTCTTGAGATTGATACAGATGAGCGTCTTTCCGTTGCGCCACCGGCCTCTGGTGCCAGGGCTCGACCCAGTCCCCCCCTCAGCCTCGAAGAGCCCAGCTCATTACCTCTCCTCCGACTAGCTCATTTTTTCCTATTGAATGATGAAGATGAGGACCAGCCCCAAGGGCTGACCAAAGAACAGATTGACAACCTTGCCATGCGCAACTTTGGCGAGAGTGATGCCCTGAAGACTTGCAGTGTCTGTATAACGGAGTATGCAGAAGGAAACAAGCTCCGCAAGCTTCCCTGCTCCCATGAGTATCATGTGCATTGCATTGACCGCTGGCTGTCGGAAAACTCTACTTGCCCAATCTGTCGCAGGGCTGTCCTGGTATCTGCCAATCGCGAGAGTGTTGTGTAGTTCCTAACAGGCCTTATTGCCCCAACATTAATAATCTAATAACCCAAGTTCATTAACCATTTAAAGTAGAAGGCTATTTGTTGAAATGTGTTCTTTTCATACCGTTTGGATTTATTGTGATGTTTGATTTGGGCTGGTCCATGCTGTGCCACTGGCGGAGGTCAGTGTTGCTGTGGTTTCATGATTTATCAGTGAGTATGAACATTGTTGCTCATCATGTGTTCATTTTCTTATCAGAGGAGAATCTCCACTGCACTTCCTCGCTAATCCTTAATTTCAAGTTATGTATGTATACATGCATATTTAAGAATGGTTTTCGCTTTCTGTGAATATCATGCTTTACCTAGCCAAAACAAATTTTTCATTGTAAAAGATCATTGTACAAATATCAAGTTATACTTTCTGAGACGATCATTGTCCATTGAAAATGCCACTGCAACCCCATGTCCCTTTGTAGACCTATACTATTACAACTTTCCAAAGTCACTCGCACACCATGCATGCTGTTTGATCAACCTTTAGTCACCATACCAATTTATGCACTCGGCCGAGTTGTGTGTAAAAGGAAGCCACTATAAATAAAGACAACTATGGTTCTAAAAGCTGTGCACCTGCAGGCAGTTTGGGCAGCTCAAATCTGCACCATTCTTTTTTTTTTTTTTTTTTAATTATTATTGGCTCAGAAACAGAAAAGCCTTATACATCATAAGGTGTGTATTGGTACAGTCACAACAGGTATTAGCTGTAAATAAGCTTGTAAAAATAATTTTGAATCATGCTTTGTGTCAGTGTTTTTGTTTTTAATGGAACTGTAAATAATTTTGTGTAATGATTAGGAGCATATTGGCCAACGTTATTGTCGACCAGACCAACCCTTAATTTACATACAAACAGTATCAGTGTGTGAGTGAATAATTTAGTGATTGTGACAGCCAAATGAAGACATTATTGGTTTGCCATTCCAAGTGACATGTATACAGCCAATTTTGTTGACCATGGCATGATCTAGCTGCGTGTGTATTTGTTTTATAGATTAGATGGTTCCTCAGACAAAAGGACGTGCAAGTCACTTTTGGGTAGTATAACCTTTGGCCATAAAAAAGCAAGTTAAATTGTTATCTCAAAATTGGGATCGCTCGATATTGATAGCGTTGTAGGCATGTTTGTTCCCCCCCCTTTATCTTTTCCTATTAGTTAGAATATGCCCAAATTTTATCCTTTCACATGTACAAGGTAATTAATTACATTTATATGTAAATAAATTGCACAATTATTTTTTTTCAATTTATATATTGCTGGTCTACTTAATTCCTACATTGACATGTTTTGTAATGAGTTTAAATGATCAAAGATGATATTGAAATTATTGAGCTATATGTCTGTCGCATGACTATCTAACTGGTTTATTGTCAAGGAGTTTAGCCACCAACCACCCATAACAGTGCAATACATGCAAATGTACACAATATGAAAAATAATTTTAAAGTTAAAATTATTAATGGCTTAAGTCCTAAATTAAGGTTTGTAGCATTTTAAAAATGTGTTTGAAGTTCATTTAATAATGTGACTTGAATTTTTACAGCACTGTTGATTGACAAGAACATTACAGAAGGAGGAGGACATCGTGCTTCCATCCTGTGTCGTGTTTCTTGTCTTCAGCCTTGTCACGCGTACTACTTTTTGCTTTGCAGACCAACAAACACAAATGAATGCAAGATGTTGTCATGGCTGAATACTATAAACTGTGTATAAACTTGTGTACAAACTATATAAAATATGTTCCTTTTCGGAGCAATGCTTGGGTGTTAAAGGAGAATAACCGCTGAATTAAACAACCTGTTGTGCTACTAAAGCATTGCATGCTTTATATATTTGATTGATTTTACCCAAACCTTGACACGCAACAATGCTATTGGGCGAAAGATCGGTGGTTTTTATGATCATGACCATGTCCCAGACAGGGTGAGCGCCCCCTGCAGGTGTGACTTGGGCAAACTAGCGATGGTCGGAAGCATAACTTCCAACACGTCACACCCGCTCGCAAATTACCACGGTACGACAGGCACGGGGACATATTTGTAAGGCAAATCTTAAACCAGATGATGCAACATTACCTGAAGCACGCTGCTACGTCAGCAATGACGTCACAGCACCCCAACCATAATTGCACCATCACTAATTGTCGCCGTAGTACACTATGTTCATCATGGCATTGAATAATGAACTTATAAATAGATGACCTTTGTACCAGGAACCCAAAACACTGTTAAAAGAACACAGTTATGTTTTGTTGCTTTTTATGTGAGCGGCAGTGGTTGAAGGTGGACCAACAAGGAAGTGGACGTGTCAGACAAAAATGGCACTTCGGAGCGCTGCTAGTCGGTTTTGGTCCGTCCAGAGGATTTCTCTTCAGGTAATTTGATGTAACGGCGGACATTTGAGCAAAACAAACTGGTCGTCTCGTCTAAATTCGACGTGAAATGCGACCAATAATCTGTTGCGTTTTGGCCGAACGCACGAGCGTCACTTACCGCGAGATAAGATGAAAGAAAGTCTTACCCCCCGCTAACACAAAGCTAACCTCGGGTACACAACACCAATCCATGTTCTAGGAATCTAATGCTCGCTTTCTTCCAGACCGCCTTCCCTCAAACTCAGGCAACTGTTAAATTCAAGGCAACGTGTCCCGTGGAAGTGAGTCATGTGGACCACTTGGTGCTGACCGTGAAAAGTGTGTCGGACACCGTCGGTTTCTACACATCAACGCTGGGTATGCAGGTCGTCACTTTCAAGGTATGGAATGGACAAGGAACGTCGTTAGTTGCAGTCATTTCGTACGCCTGCGCCAGGAGCTTCTTTTAAACAGCCGCTACTTAGTCACAGCGAGTAGGAACCGGTATGATCAGGTGTGGAACGGGGAAAGAAACACCAAAATGGAAGGAAAACCGAGACAATTGGAAAAAGCAATGACAAGATCGAAAAAGAACATGACCACATTTGTGTATGTCTGTATCACTGATTCTTCTAATTTCTAATAAATTATTTATTTATTTATTTATTTATTTCTAATAAATAATTTCTACCTCTTATTTCCTTTTCATTTTGGCATTCTTGTGATTCCATACCATTAGTGTTAGAATCATACCAAAAAGTGTGGTTTTTAGCATTTGCAACATTTTTCTTGTGCATGTGTTTTTGCGCTTGCTCCTTTTTTTTGGGAGTGCAGCCTTTTCCCGTTGCATATCTTTAGGGCAAGGGTGTCAAACATACGGCCCCCCCTGCTGGATCAAGCCCGCAAACAGGTATACTCTGGCCCGCAAGATGATTTTGTAAAAGATGGAAATATGGTGAAAATTTTCAATGAAATAAAATTGCTGTTCGAATTGTGTCCACTGGATGGCAAAGTAACATTTGTGTTAAGCAAGCAAACTGTATTGTAGTGTCAAGGACAGTGGAGAAGACAGAAGGTGAATGAACTGTTGGTGGGTCTGAAGAAACGGTAGGCTGTGTTTACTCACAGTCGAGACATCAATGACGCTGCAGTGAAAGCTAGCTACTTCATTGCTAATGAAATCGCAGCGGCTTAGTGAGGTTAAATTTGTAAAAACATGCATGATGAAGGCAGCGAAGATTGTCTGCGCTGAAAAGTGCCAGGTTTTGCCATCAGCCTTGAAGAAACACAGTTGCAGACAGGATGTCTGATCTTTCCGTGGATTTGTTAAAGCACGAAAGTAAAACAATTTATCGCGTTGTCAGTTACAATTGGCAAAAGCACGGACATATTTTCAGAGCACTCGTTGGCACGCCTAGACAGGGTTGGAGTGGACAGGTCCTGCTCTGTCAGCCTGGCTACAGAAGGTGCATATATGTAGATGAAGATGACATATGTATATCCAGCCCGCTTGGAAATACATTTTCTTCCATGTGGCCCCTGAGCTGAAATGAGTTTGACACCGCTGGTGTATGGTGTTTGTGTGTTTTTGGTTTTGGATTACTTCTGTGTTTGGAGCCTTTGGATGTTTGCCTAAGAATATTTTGTTTTAAAACATTTTAGAATTTATACGTTTTATAGTAAACCCCAACACCCAATCCCAACAAAGTATTCACATGTTTTGTTTGCATGTTTCTATTCTTTCTTTTATTAGGTTCCATGTCTGTATAACCATCGAACACAATATTTGGTGTGCCTTGGAAAATCAATCAAAATGGTTTCTGAAAAATGGCTGGGACTAAATGAGCTAAATTAGCCTCATGGCAATGCCACAAAAAACACTGACAACAAACAAATTCTTGATTTTAACATTTATTTCGACATAAATTAATGAAGTCCTGCCTGTTATGAGTTCAATTTGGACTACTAACTTTCTATTTATAATATTTATAGTTGTCCCCTAGATATTGTTTTCCCATTCAAAGCATGCAGCAAAATTTCCCTCAAGGCCTAATAAAAAGAATAACAACAAAATTATTATATTATGGAAAACATACTTGCCTTTAAATAAATGAATAATTGATATGTTTATTTGAAGTTAAAAGTGTTTTAAAGTGACTCAAAGGGGAAATTACATTCATTGTATGATTGCAGCAATTTTGGGGAATTTCTTAACGTCAGAGTCAAATGTGCAACTTAACTTAAGGGACCTTGTAAAGGTTAACCATTTCTGTAAGCTCTAACCATTTTAGCCACTTACAACCATTTACATACTATAAATATTGTATTCACTGTCTTTCTTCGATGACGTCATTGTTGCAACATTGCTTTGTTATTGCAAAGCAAACTCCAATAAAGCTGAAGTAAGAGCTATGTGTAACTCCACAATGGAGTCATGCCTAACAAATAAATGACTCTTTGCTTTTACCCACTCCCCCCTCTGCATAACAAGCAAATCAAAATAAATAACAGGATTCTGCCCAAAACTCCAAATGTATTAGAAACAGCATCCAGAGGCAACAGCTCCGTCGCTGAACAGCCCATCATAAACATGCGTCATAAAAACACTCCACAGCAAACGTTCACAGGAAAAACAACCGTACACTAAAGAGGTACCTTTGCACACAATAAACATTTCCCCTCAAATATTTTTGAGAAAATGTTTTGAGACATGGGCAGAGCAGCAGCCATGATGTTAGACATTTTCCGTCGCTATTTACTTTATATTGCAATCCCCAGGCAATACGGAGCAATGCATGAAGAGCTTCACCACTGCTTTGTGAGACAAAAACAGGAGTGGCCTTTTAACAGAATATTATGGAACCACTACAAACTAAACCAGCTCTCAACCTACACGCGTTATGTATCATTTTGGTCTTTGGCAACACTCCTGACTCCATCTTAAGGTTTTATAGCGATGATGCAACGGAGCAAACAGTAGTGACCAACCAAACTCAGCAGATGGCGCTCCATTGAAAATGTTTTGCTCTTTGCTTGCTTTGTAACCTATACTGTGCATACTTACATTACCACCACCTACAGGTCTTGTGTGTATTTCAGATGGACGCGTGGTTTAGGTTGACTTTGGCAATGTATTTTTAAGTAGTTGTAATATGGAATACAAAATAAAATTGCAATTTCAGGAAATGTACATTGTAGGTAGTAGGTATAATACAATCTTATTTTTTTCCTTTTGGCTTATCCCTTCAGGGGTCGCCACAGCGAATCAATTGCCTCCACCTTGGCTTCTGCATCATCTTCTCTCTACCTCCATGTGCTCTTTCACTACATCCATAAAACTCTTCTTTGGTCTTCCTCTAGGCCTCCTGCCTGGCAGTTCAAAACTCAGCATCCTTCTACCAATATATTCATTATCTGTCCTCTGGACATGTCCGAACCATCAGTCTGGCCTCTCTGACTTTATCTCCAAAATTTTTAACATGTGCTGCCTCTCTGATGTACTCATTCCTGATCCTGTCCATCCTGGTCACACCCAAAGAGAGCCTCAGCATCTTCATCTCTGCTACCTCCAGCTCTTCCTCCAAAGTCAAAATATTTGAATGAAGAAAAAAAAAGTTAAAAGAAAATGGAAACATTTGTATAAAAAGAAGTAATAATAATAAATAAAACAGGAAAAATGGCAAAACAAGCTCAAAGCCATTGGGGGGGAAAGTAAATTCATACTAACAATATGCTTGTCATTTTATGTGGGTAGGTTTAGAAAATTAAAAGTTGCCCCCTGCATCATGATGAATTTTAGAACGCTTTCTCCACTCATGCATCATCTACGCTACACTCAGGGAAACCGTAAGGCTCTGTGCTTCGGGAAGCAGAAGTTTAACCTTCACCAACTCGGACAGGAGTTTGAGCCTAAAGCCAAGAATCCCACCCCTGGCTCTGCCGACCTGTGTCTCGTCTCCAAAACCCCTCTGACAACAGTAGCTGCCCACCTAAAGGTACATTTGACTTGTCCCTTGATGCCAAACGATTTGCATATTAGTACTACTACCTCGCCCTGTGTTTTGTCTGTAGGTGTGTGGAGTCCAGATAGAGGAGGGCCCAGTGGAGAGGACTGGAGCAGTGGGGACAATCACCTCTCTGTACTTTAGAGATCCAGATAATAACCTCATCGAAGTGTCCAATTATAACAAGGAAACATGAGACAAATTTTAAGACTAAGATGTCCTCTTTTTTTATATCCTGAAATCTACAACCTGTGTCTTTTTAATGTTTTCTGCTTTACGCCATAATGAAGTGTACTAATAACATGCACTTGATGTAGACAGCAGTAAATGGTATAATCTGGCAGGTTTTTTGTTATGCTCCATACTTATCATACGTTTGGTATATGTTTTCTATCCATTTCTATGCCACTTATCCTTATTATGAATTGGGGGGTATGCTGACGTTGGGCGAGGGGAGGGGTACACCCTGGACTGGTCGCCGGTCAGATGCAGGGCACGTGCAGACAACCATTTACACTCGCATTCATATACATATAGACAAATGAAGAGTCACAAATCAACTGGAAACTGGAGTACCTGGAAAAAACCCAGAGCATGCAAACTCCACACAGAGATGCCCAAGCAGAGATTCTTCCAGATCTCCTGACTGTGACCAACAAACTAACCATTTGGCCCTTATTTTTATTTTATTTAAATACAATGAAGCATATCTATTCAAATGTGTATATGAAAGTTGACATATCAGTTTTATTTTCATGGCCGTATGCTGGAGCCTATCCCAGCTGATTTTGGACGAGAGACGGGGTACAAATCTTCCAGATCTCCTGATGTGTGGCCAACATGCTAACCACTCAACTATCGTGTGGCCCCTGTCATGTCATGTTCATATACTGTATTATTGCCTTTGCATTTAATATATTTCCATTGACCAAATAAACACTTTCAAGCATTTTGCGATTGCAGTCAAATGAAACAAATGCACTATGTCCCTCACTAATTTTCTAATACTTGTTAACACTGTTATTGTGATGTGGTCTCCTTGCACGAATGAATGAGGAAATCCATTTGATGTCCGGGGGAGGGGGTGCCTTATGGTTGTCTACGCACACGCATTGCTAGTTGCTGTATGTTTTGTGTGATGCATTGAGTAGACATTTGATATGCTATATCTCAGGAATCCCAATTTATGACATTGTAATGACAAAGTAGCAAACGTAACACTGATATTTCATGCCAGATTTCTCGTTCAAAAAAGTGTCTTGTGGGCATTAGGCCTGAGACTACAATAAATCAATGACACAATGAGTGAAAGTGATCTTGATCATTATGCCAGCCTCAATATATCACCGCGTGCATGCATCTTAGTTTTCGTCGTCTCTCGCCTCCAAACAGGCAGGAAGAGGGTTCACACTGTGCATAGAACAACGGCATGAAAGCAGTGAGCCCCTTTGTTAGTCATACAGTTTGTCTTGGTGGGTGGAGGTGGGACGGGTAGCACACGCACGAGTGCAGAAGAGTAACGTAGAAATGAATTTAGTAGATGCAATTATTTTTCATTGTCCTTTTCTTAAAGGTCATGTTAAAAAGTCCCGTAGACCCACTCTTATGTATTGTCTCGTCTCAAGTCAGGTTGGCGTTGCTTGTTGTTGCAGACAAGTTACCAATATGCAACTCACTTTCCATTTCTCAGTCAATACAATTTGCTTTACAGGTGTCAGACTATACAGTATTAGGAAGCAGCACACTTTGGAGTTCAACTCAAGTCATCATCATGCGAGACGTCAGCTCAGTGAGTACCTAAAACATGAATTCTACAAGCGTGTTTTTATTTGATGCGACAGAAGTGTACCATAAAGGGCAGAGGAAAAGTGTGATGGTAACCACAGAAGCGGGATTGTACATAGAGAAGGGTCTGGGTACTCAGTACTATGTACAGTAGTAATATGAGCAATCACAAAGCTTTATCAATTGCACCAATTTATTTAAAAGGCCACTAGGTGACAGCATTGCTCTTCCCATTCCTTCATCATCATGCGTCGGCCAGGCGTCTAGAGGTTTATTTAGTGTTGTTACTCCTTTATACCTATGTGCCAGTTAGATGTTAAAATACCTGGCATGATTTGGTTCAGTTTTTTAATATTTAGGTAATTCCCACGGGGGAAAAAGTATCTTAAAATTACAACAACTTTGAAGCCAACCATGTTGGTCTTTGGAGGTACCACTTTGTTGTTTTTTCCCTGTATATATATGGTAATGGTATTGGTAGTGGCTTAGTTTTATTCGAGCATGCATATAAAAGGATACATTGGAATACATCACTTAATGCAATTGAGAGTTCCACATGTCTAAAAGGAGTAGTGATGGTAAAATAATAGCAAAACTTATTTAGTCCTACCTCCGCAGGATTTCCCCTATTTCAATACATTTGTGCACTTCCTGCAGTTAGTAAGTTTAAATTGCATAAGTAAGGCAATGTGACAGTGTGTTGAATACTAGTCAATGTCCTTGTCAACACAAATAACCTATATTACAGTCCTGATGAATGATAATCATAATAACTAATAACAGTAATTAGTGGTATATAAACAAGTATAACAAAACATTGTTGTAGTACAGACAATGTTCTCACTAGAAATGAAAAGTTCCTAGTATAAGTATAAGGTGATAGTAACAGATAGTCAACGACAGAAAATGTACTCTCCAAGGAATGCAATAGATATGGCCTTGGATGTACACAATATTTCACGCCTCTTCTTCCTTGTATTTTGTAAACATCAACTGTTTGTAATGTTTCTTGTCTTGAAATCACTCATTGTAGAGCATTGTTTTACTTCTTTACTTCATCCATCCATTTTCTATACCACTTTTTCTCATTAGGGTCACGGGTATGCTGGAGCCTATCCCAGCTGACTTTGGGCGGGAGGCGGGGTACACCCTGGACTGGTCGGCAGTCTATCGCAGGGCAGACAAACAAACATTCACACTCTCTGTACAATTTAGAGTCACCATTTACCCTAACATGCATGTTTTTGAATGCATTTGACATTGACACATTGTTTTGGAATGTGGGAGGAAACCGGAGTACCCGGAGGAAACCCACACACGCATGGGGAGAACATGCAAACTCCACACAGAGTCAAACCCATATCTCCTGACTGTGAGGCCAACACTCAGCCACCGTGCGGCCCTTTACTTAATCCATTCCATAGTTTAAATCCACATATCCAAGTACTAAAGGTTTTTAGTGTTGCATATATGTGTTTTAAATTTATTTCATTCCTAAGATTATATTTCTCTTAATGTATGTAGGTGTTCTAAATGAGAGATGAGCAGCATAAACAATTCAGATTCCCAGAACATTGTTTTGAATAATTTATTAATATAAGCAATGGATATACAGTTCATGGTTACGCACAAATAAATAAACAATAAAACAATACAAAGAAAAGTAAAATAATAGATTTGCAAAGATGTTCTCACAGCTTTGATCCTGGAACATTCCATTTGCATAAATACCCCTTCAATTAATTTCTCAAGTCATCCTATGTGCTGTAACAAAGTAATGTGTTGCTTTATTTCAGTGAATTGGAACCATCTTTTCACTGCAGTTGTGAGAGAAGAAGGGAGCAGTCCTTGCTAATGTCTAATTCTTCCACTATTTCAATCAGCGCCTCTACTTTATCTGAGGGGATAACAGCACCTGCATTATTCCGAAACTTCTTTCTCAGGCTCTCTTGGGTCAGTGGTTTGCGCCAGTGACCATAAAAGGTGTCGCACCGCCCCTTCAGGATGTCCCCCCCAACAAGTGCCACCTGGACTTCACCATACATGAGGTTGAAATTGGCTTGGTTGTCATGAGGGTGCTCCACACGGACCCGACTAAGCAGCTGGAGGAGCTCAGGACGGGCCATGGCGCCCGGGGTGAAAGACTCCACGGTCACCTCGCCATCCAGGAGGGCGCTACAAGCATTGAACTGGAAAGAATGCCGAGCCTGGTGGTCCGACTCTGGGAAAGGCCTGTTGATGTATTTTGAAAGGGGAACTCGGAGCAGGATGTCCTGAATCTTAGCTGGGGACACAATGCCAGGACCCAAGCCCACAAGATGCTTGTGGACTGAAGCTGCAGCATCCGCCACCCAGTGCATTCCGAGATGTGCAGGGAAGCGCTTGAAAGCTATATCCTGCTCTTCTATCAAGAACACATGGCCGTCGTTGTCATTAGGTGACTCCAAATGCTGTGGCATGTAGTCGTTGTAGAAAGCACTGAAACCAGCCACTCCTTCAACAGCGTCCAGGACTAGCTGACTTGCCTCAAGCCCCTGAGAGGCCAGTATAGCAGCTTCCATCCCCAAACGGGAGGCGTTGCCAATGTGGATGGGTTTGGACTGAGTGGCAGCGTTAGCCATCGGAGCTCCTGATAGAGAAGCGGCAATGGCTAAGGCGTGACTGCACTGGGATGGACTCAGCGACAGGAGGCAAGCACAGGCTGCTGCACTTCCCATGGTGCCCACGACACTGGGAGGGTGAAACCTGGTGAGGATGCACACAAATGCAATTTATGTTTCTAGCAGATATAAACGATACAAATGTTAACAATGACATAGGGGAGTGGTTCCCAGTTAAAATTCTGTCACGCCCCCCGCCCCCACAAGGGGACAGAAATCTTTTTGCGCCCTTTCATTCCAAATATTATTGACAAACCGATAATATGTATTTATTTATCTGTACTGTACAAACTGAACTTGAAACTGAAACCAGGAAACTAAATGGAGAGCTGTGAGGCATACAAGCGTATTCACGAGTCAAATTGCATGTTGAGAATGATAAATTCGGCAGCTTCACAATAACGTTGAAAGTAGTGCTTCCCACACCTCCCCTGACATTTCAACGCCAGGCCATGCAACTTGGACTCCAGCCAGACTCATGTCACAATTTTGATGACTTTGGACTCGACTCGACAATATCGTCAAAGACGTGCAACTCGACTTGGACCTTGACGTCAATGATTCCGGACTTCATACAGACTTTAGTATGATTACTTGATAATATTTCCAGTAAATGTGTTGAGTAAAACGGGTCCCTATTCAAAATATTTCTAAGATGTTGTTATGTCATTTCTAGCAAGACAAAATATTTTCCCTTGGAATCTGCCTCAATGAGCGCACCTATTAATGTTCAAGCAAACAACGAAAATGTGGATTATGTTTATGTAATCCTGAATGCCAGGATGCCTGAATGTTTACAAAATATAACAATTCAAAATGCATTCATTGTGTTTGTCAGATGTTATAGTTTGTTACATTGTTAAAATTTTATTTTATTTGGGAGACACTAAACAGTGCTTATTACTTGTAAGGTAAAATTCAAGAAGCCATTATACTCCTTGGTAGAGTTGTAACGCTGACAAATAAATGAATCAAGTATTGGCGATACCAAATGAAACGCATGTATCTTCTCACATGAAAAACCAACAAAAAGACTTTTCCTAAGGTTTTGTGTAACAAAACCCAAAGAGAAACATTTGTTCATCATATATAACGTTATTGACTATATCATTTTTGACTCTCTCTTCTATACACTCACCTCTTGGGGATGTTATGGGCTTCATTAGAGAACCTCATCAGACGGCCCTGGAGCTCAATGCCAACATTAAAAGCCAGCAGGAAGTCCAGGCCGCTGGGTTTGCTGTTGGCAGGCATCATGTCGCTGAGAGCCAGCACAGCGGGAAGCACCGCTCCTGAGGGATGAGTGGCAGGGTGCCATGTATCATCAAAGTCCATGGAGTGAGTCTGTATCAAAGTGGGGGGGGGGGGGGGGAATCAAGTGACATTTTAATCCCAAGTGCTCTGTGGGACATTTTATTCAGATGCATTCTTAAAAGACTGGGAAATGTTATAGTGAACGCTTTGAGCTCCTGATGATTTATTACAAGAGGGTGCCAAACAGTATTTCCAGACTTAATTGTTGGAAATTTCAAGTTAAGTGATGTCATTCAGGGTTTGTCATCACCGCCTTATGTAAATGGTCTGCATCCAGACCGTTCCTTGTACAAATGTCAACAATTCGAATGTAGTTTACGCCTCACAGCTTGTCTGCTGTGTGTACTGTTCCAGCTGCTTGTGCTCACCGCCACTCCGTTGACAAAAGCCGCCAGTGTTGGCGAGAGCTTGGTGCCCTTGCGTCCGTAGACTGAGCTGACATCATGACTGGCGTACATGAGCTGTGGAGGGAAAAGGTAGAGGCAGGTAAACACTTGGAGTCGTGATCCTCACACACACACACACACACACGCACACGCACACACACGCAAAATGTCTCATCACTCATCAGTTGCTGAATATGTTTCTTTGTAAGACATTCACTGAAGGCCATTTATGATGACAAATAATGTAATAACCAGAGATCCCCCCCCTCACATCTGTCCCCAAGCCGCCTTATCATAGATAAGACATTAATTAAAATATTTTAATCTGTTTTGATATTCCCCTTGGCTCACCTGGCAGTGCTGCAGTGCCAGTTCAAACACTTCTGTTGTGCTGCCAAGGAGGCCAACTCCAATACTGTCCAGCACCATCCTCTTACTGCGATGAAGGGCCACAGGGGACAAGTGCTGAGGCTTTACTTCACTGATGAACTTTCCAAAACTGGCCGTGACTGTGTCCTCGAGGGTGGGGTACTTCAAGACTGGATGGGTAAAGAGCGGTAAGAGGAGCTTAATAAGGAAAAATGAGGGTGAATGTTTCAGGCCAATTGGCTAAGCTGCGTTGTGTTGACTGTACCTTCCACTGCAGACTTGTGCAGTCCTCTGAGGCTCCAGAATGGTCTGACGGCTTTCTGCAGAGATGCACATACTTGGTAGTCTGCCTTGAATTTAAATATTCTCCCCCTGATAATTAACCTCTCTTGAAAGAGAAGGTTAGGAAAGAGTTCCTATTCTGAGGAGAGGCTGCCGCAACAGGTCAGTGTAATCTGTGTCACACATGCAGTGACGTCATTTCATACTAAATGTTGACACAAATCCGACATTATTTTTGCGTTACGCAGATGTAAAGAGTTAAAAATATATTTTTTAAAAACGTTTACCTGTAGTATGGCACTCATGGCTTCGAACTGGTCCAAGTGTCTTTACTTCTCGATGCCGTTGGGATGCTGATGCTGCTCAAGTAGAGTGGGGAGCAGCCTTATATAGTCAAGGTGGAACAATAACTAGACGAACAAGGAAGGGTTTTGCTTTTTCAGCCAATCATTGTCAGGTCAGAGGAAGGGTTTCTCCAAGTGTGTGTGTGTCATCATTGTTACAATCAACATTCTTACAAGTAGAGGTGGGACTATATTTTCCACATGACATCATCTATCATGTTGCATCGTCAAGCCCTCCCACCTGCATGAACGTGTATTTATTATCCATGCTCAGGTGAAAGTCAACATTTCATAGAAGCATCTTCATCAGGTAGGACCTTATTTACCCTTAAATTCTATGAAGAAACAAATGTATGTTATCTTAAGGACTTCTATAAATAAAGTGTATTGTATCACAGGGCAAAACATGTTATTACTTGAAAGATTCTCAAAAATAAATCAACAGTATACTCAGAAATCATGACTTTGAAAAACAAAGCAACACACAAATTTGTTAAATTGATTTAATTGTAGCATTTGATGAAGCTGTATGTAAAATGTGTGTGTATTGTTGTTTGGTGCAATACAAATAATGTTAAGCCTTATTAGTTATGAATACTAACCAGCAGGAATGTTTATCTAATGTTATTGAATTAGATCAGTTGTGTCAGTAAAATAATCCAAGAGTCAAACTACCTAATATTACACGTTCTTGTCTTTTTTCCCCTTTAAGAAATTGGTAACCTGGTACGTGTTAAACACTAGTGTGAGCAAACGATCCGTAGTTGCTTCAATACTGAGAAAGTGTGGAATTAAATAAGCTCTCCTGATTTGTGCAAGTGTAAACATGGTGTATTTCAGTGTAACTTTATTAAACATGTTTAAAGTAGGGCTCTTAACTGATTAAAAGGTTTGAGATTGTGATTATTTAATTTAATTCAACTCAAAATTTATTGCATTTTTATGTAAATTGTATTTAAATAAATATTGGAATCTGCAATTATTTTATTCGAAAAAAATATACAGTTGGAAAGCCCCCAGTTTCTGAATGTTTAATGTGATTTGTCCCACTGTTTGACGGTTTTTGAACGCACCTTCTACGTTCTCACACGCTGCTCTCACACAACTATATTTATATATTGAAATATTATATATTTGTGGTACGCGACCTCTCTGAAAAACAAACTCCTGGTGGTTCTGAATTCATTTAGTGCTTTTAATTTGATTTTGTCATAGTTTTGCACTATTCCTACTAAATCAGATAAATTAGATTGCTAGAATATGCAAACGATCGCTATAACAATAGGGTCAATGGCATAGCATTAGCTAGCACCCCAAATAGCTCCCATTGACTATGCCAGTAACTAGCAGCTCCCAGCCTAAATTTTAGCAAGCAGTTCAAAGCAAACGAGAGACGGCTCGCATCTGAAAACACTCACTTTATAAATGGCAATTGACACAATACCTTCAGTGCGCCAGTAACTTCTCTCTTCTCCCAGAGGCGACAATTCGTGACAATTCAAGTCACAGCGACACAAATAACTTTGGTCTTCTGGAGAGACCCATGTGCCAGGACTTGAAGCTAAACTGAAATACCCTTTCCTTTGCCCATTTCTGCTCAATATTTGTTCCAGCTTCTAGCTCCACACAAACCTGCCATCCCTGTGGTTCCTCAAACAACGGTGTGGGCTGAAGGTCAAACAGGACATGCGCACTTTAATCGCATGTCAAAAAAAATTTGTGCTGTTAACATGTTAACTTGGACAGCCCTATTTTAAAGTAATAACTTTGATAATGGCCATGAATCATATGTAGGATGCCTACATATGATATCTTTTGATAAATAAGTTGCCACCATCCAAACGAAATGTATCTTGGTTTGTGTTGCAGTTTATAAGATGCAATACATAAACTTAGGGATACGTGACATTTTTTGTATTGTTTTTTCTTTCAGTACAAGTGATATCAACGTCAAACATACAAGCCATGACCACAATCGATGGCTTTCCAGCCAGTTTCTACAGTGAGCCAGGAGTTTTGGGAATGTTATCAAATGGAATCAGTGCATTCCTTGTACTTTTACAAAACTTCGGTACAGCTCACACTGGAATAGCGCCACAGGGTGTGGAAAACATACTTGCAGGTAATATATAAGGTGATGTGTTTGGAAATATCATAGATAGTAATGTGTGTAGCAAACTGACCTGACTAATGCAAATTGATCATTGTTTATTTATTTAGGCGTCCAGCTTATCCTGATTGGTGGTATCTGTCAACTGGTGGCAGGCCTGCTTTCCTTCAGAAAATATGACCATCTCAGTGCCACTGCCTTTATTGGATATGCTGCTCTTTGGGGAAGTTTTGGTGCCACCCGAATCTACTTTGGTGCTTTATCCAGCACCCCCACAGTGTCACCCACAACAACAACCAACGTGACAATGTTGAATGCAACCACAGAAATTCCAGTCTGCTATTTATGTTTGTCCCTCAGGGAGTCTGCTATTGCTGGCCTTGTTCCGTATATCCTGCTATCGTTTCTCCTCGCCTTTTGTTCGGCCACAGTCAACTACATCATGCCTTTTGTGTTTGGCGCCATAACAGCCACTTTAATTTTTGAAGCAACAGCTCTGGTGTCAGGTTCATGGTCTCTTGTGGTCTCCGGGGTTCTGGAATTGCTCATCCTGATATTCGCCATCTACGGTTCAGCGGCACTGCTCGTTAAAGGTCTGACTCAACGTCTCGCCCTCAAAGGTTTTGGGACTCCTCTCTTTAATGTCCTTCTGCTTGGCACTGCCAGTTCATCCAAAAACCAGAGCCCTGGCACAGAAAAGAAGAAAAACACAAAGTATGCAGAACCCATGGCCTTGGGTTACTTCTGTGACACAGTTGCAGCATTCATTTTTGCATTTTACAGCTTCGGGTTCATGAAATCTTTTGGTTTGGGAGTTGCTTGGGTGTCAATCAATTCAGCCTCCCAGCTTTTCTCCAGCTACTACTCCCATCTACGCAAAGATGGCTACCACACTACTAAGTTTGGTTTTCATGCCACATACTGGCTCATCAAGGCTTGGGAAGAGTTTGTGGCATCTACTCTGATTGTGGAGGACACCAACATCACCTCAGGGAGGTACCCGATGATAGGAAACTGGTTCTTTGTGGTGGCATCCCTGGTGCTTTGCCTTGGGAGCCTGAACATGGATGTCCTGGAACTGGTTCATAATATACTTTTCCTCCTGCTCACGATCTCCACAATCCCCCAGATCCCTCTCAGTGACTATTACATATTCTTTGGGGTTGCTTGTTCCATCTTTACCGCAGTCTCCCTCTATGGAACATTTGCACGGTTAATCAACACCATTGCAGAGAAGTTGCTCATCCCAGTTGGACCACAAGCCATCTCCACTGCCCAGCTGAATAGAGTTTTCAACTGTAGGAGATCCAGAGAACCAAAACAAGAGTTAAATGTCAAAACAGACCAGGCATCAGACTCCATTTTTTACCTGTTAAATGGAGTTGCGGCGCTGTCTTCTCTCCATGCAAGTGTAAACAGAACCAATCTTTCATTTCTCCATCTGACTATACCTTGGGTCCTCATCTCTGGTGCAATCATCCAAGCCTATGTCAGTCGACTTAAAGTCACAGGAGCAAGCCAGTTTGGTTCTGTCATCTCGTCCATCTATGTAGCGGTATGGGCAACGTGGACCTGGTTTAGATTTGCAGGTACAGTTTGACGTTTCAAATGAGAAGGTTCATATTTTTGGTACAAAATTTTGATCTCCACCTTTAAATTTCTAGGTCAACTACTTCAACTTTCCAATGAGGTTGCTTATGATTTTACTGCAGGAGCCATCGCTTTCCTGGTTATCAATGGTTTCCTCCTTTTTAGTGGTAAGGATTACCAAATTATTATCCCAGCAGAATGATCACGGCTTCTTGAAGCAAATTGTGATTCACTGTTGTTTATGTCAGCTGCCTACAGGAACTTGGTCTTGGTCTTCCTCACGGCAACCATGGAGGTGATACTTGTTTGTTTTCTACTTTCAACTCTTCATCGACTGCCTTACCAACTAGAAAGTAAGAAAACTACGTTTCAAACACTTGTAGTAGTTATACTATCAGTAGTTGTACTAACTAGCTTTGCTTCTTTATAGTGGCCATGCTTGCAATCTTTTCCATTATTTGTTTATATGGAGCTTTGGCATCATTGCTGAATGGCATCTTCTCCCAGAGGTTACTACCATTGGGTCCTCCTTTGTTTAAGGTAAGCATTCAGGATTTGCATTCAAGTGTTGTGTTGTTGTAATATCATGTGTTTAAGAAAAAACATGTCTGCTTTGTGTTAGGAACAAGCGAAGCAGAAGAGTGAGCCAGAGCTACCTTGCCCTTTGGCAAACTCCAAACTCACCTCTGGGCTTATGAAAATTGCCGACATTCTGGAAAAGGGGGGAGTATGCGGTATTCCCACAGACACAGTGTATGCTTTGGCCGCATCTTGCAAGAATCCGCAGGCTATTGAGAAAATCTATAACATTAAGGTACAAACTCAAAATAAGATCATTTAAGTTGAATTATTCTGAATTATATCTGTGTTTTCTGTCATCGTTTAGGACAGACCGGCAGAGAAGCCCATTTGTATTTGCATCTCTAGTGTGACGCAGCTGGTGGAAGCCAAACCTCCCTTCAGTCCTCTGCTCTGGGAGTTCATGCGGAATGTGTACCCTGGAGGTATTAGCTGCATCGTCAGAAAAGGAGATTGGCTCTCCAGATTGGGTATACCGCACGATTTCTACCTCGCTATCAACAAAGTAACGATTCGCCTATTAAAAGTCTGTGTCGTGTAGGAGTGGGACCAGCTTACGACCGAGTGGGCACCCGGGACAGCATCATGATCCGAGTCCCTGACCACACTGTGACCCGCCACCTGTGCGATATCACTGGACCCCTCGCTATTACCTCAGCCAACCCCAGCGGAGAAGCGGACAGCACCCACCACAGCATGATCATCGAGTAAGCTGCACTGCACGATGTTGATGTATTCAACAAGGTCACATTTTGACCCACCGGGGTTCTGTTTTCTCTTAGCCGACTGGGCCACAAGATTCAAGGGGTGCTGTGTGACGGGGAGACGAATGAAGTCGTCGGGTCAACTGTGGTCAGCTGCCTCAATATTGATGAAGGTTCAATGCAGATTTTTCTCACAAAGACCTTCTTTTTTACGTCATGCCCATTTCGTATCTCAACTTGCCCTTCTCTATCCACAGGCACCATCTCGATTCTCAGGGAAGGTTGTGTCCCTGCCGTTAAAGTCCAAGAGATTTTCGACAAAGTGAAAAGCACAATGGCCTGATTGTTAGCTACCCAGCTCATCTCCTTCATGGAAAATGTTCTTCTATTCTTCTCTCTCAGGGGTCAACAATGCGAGACATATTTAAGGAAAACTCGCACCATGCTATTTGTGTATATAACCGGATTGTTCATAAAATGTTACCAAAACTCTTAAGCTTGGAAAAGTGGAAAAGATTGCAGATGTTATACGTGCTGTATAGGCCTATATACAGCAGTTTTTAAAAATTGGCTTTAACTTTAAGGAAAACAAAACAATAGTGATATTTACCAATATTACATATAATATCTGTGGGACGATTTGTATTGCTCATCCCTAATTAATATAACAAAAATTATTTTATTGCCGTCAATTAAGTAAAACATTTCTTAGTTAAGGATGATTTATCACACATCATGTTCTATTTATCATATGTGGGCATGTATTCATACTGTACATATACATATATGCATACTGTATATTTCATTTTTAAAAATCTGTCTCACATTATTTTTAGATGTTCTAGACTAGGCTTTGTGGACTATTTTTCATTAAAAAATGTATGACGTAATTAAACTGTGGTGAGGAGAAATGATTATTGTAAGTTAGCAGTTCCACAAACACACACACAAAAATGATCTATTTCATAAATTACAGGATTTCCAATGAGCAATACCAGTTTACTTGTGAAAAAACAACACCGTGTATTTCTATTGTTGCTTTAAATCTTCCTTTTTGGAGAAGAAAACAAACTTACAGCATCAGTTACTTTTAACATACAGCATTGACACAACATTTTGTCATGACTATTATTTTGATGAATATATAAATATAGTGAACCAAGTCGACAATCTACCTCGAGAATCGTTTGTTTTCACCTGGATTACATCACTTCCGGAAATGAGGCTGAGCTCCGAGCTAGTTTGTCATGGCTGGTGCCATGAACTATAAAGTGTCACGGTCACGTCACGACACGTCATGGTGTAACGACCCCGAGGATGCAGAGAGCTGGACGTCAGGCAGGTAAGTTGGAGGAAGCTTTAATACCAATTCTGCGACGCAAGGGCAGGAACAAAAAAAAAAGGCACCGATACGGGAAGAGGGAAAACTAACAATGAAACGACAACTAGGGGCGCACACACCTGAACTTAAATAGCAAGACAGTAACGAGAGGCAGGTGTGTGTAATTAAACTAGGGAGACAACTCAAAGGAGGCAAGAAAAAACATGAAACTTAAACAACTGTCACGAATAAGACACCGATCGTGACATAAATGTCAGACAGAGGGCAAAGGACAAAGGAAAAGGTGCGGAAGAACCTCACAAAAATGTTTCAACAGTTTTATGAACAATAACAATCGCAGTGATAACCTCAATATCAACAACAACCAGAACAATGATAGAGCAAAATGGGCAGAAAGACAGGAAAAGAGAGAAAAAAATACCATTACTGCTAATATAAAATAAAGAAAGAAAGAAGAAGAAAAAAAGAACCTCATAAACAAGGACAATCGAGATGATACCTGCCACCAACCTACACGACGGCAGCAGTTCACGTTACTCTGCAGGAACAAAATGACGCAAAGCATATTATTAGTAGGAATGAAAAAGAAGTGTCCCCTGCCGTAAATGGACTTTTGAGCAGCTGAGGTTCGGGAATGCTGCTGTGTGCGCCTGCCAGTAGTGTACCCTCCTGGGCAAGACACTTCACCCAAACACCCCCACTGGTGAATGAATGTTTTGTTGTTTTGGTCGTAGGCGCCAATTGGCAGCCTTGTTTCTGTCAGAGCAGGCCAGGGCGGCTGTTGCTACAGATGTACACTGGTGTGAAAAAGTATTCGCCCCCCTTGGGTGCTGCAGCAGGACAATGACCCAAAACACACCAGCAATCTGAATGGCTGAAGAAAAACAAAATGAAGACTTTGGAGTGGCCTAGTCAAAGTCCTGACCTGAATCCCATTGAGATGCTGTGGTATGACCTTAAGAAGGCGGTTCATGCTAGAAAACCCTCAAATAAAGCTGAATTACAACAATTCTGCAAAGATGAGTGGGCCAAAATTCCTCCAGAGCGCTGTAGAAGACTTGTTGCAAGTTATGGCAAACGTTTGATTGTAGTTATTGCTGCTAAGGGTGGCCCAACCAGTTATTAGGTGCAGGGACAATTACTTTTTCACACAGGGCTATGTGGGTTTGGATTTTTTTTCTCCCTAAATAATAAAAACATTCATTTGAAAACTGCATTTTGTGTTTACTTGTGTTATCTTTGACTAATATTAAAATGTGTTTGATGATCAGAAACATTTTGTGTGACAAGCATGCAAAAGAATAAAAAGTCAGGAAGGGGGCACACCAGTGTAGCTTACCACTACCAGTGTGTGACTGAAAAGTCAATAAATGATGAGTTCACTTCCTTACGAAGCGCTTCGGGTGACTTTATTATTATTTAGTATTTATATTGTTCATTCCTTGTGATGTTATGTCTGTTTTTGTTTGGATTTTTGTCAAATTACTGCTCTTTTTTTCATTTTTGCTGTTGTGGTTTGTAGTTTTTTGGTTTGCGCCAAGGGCCAATTAAAAAACATCTCTGGTTTAAAGGATGTGACTGTTTGACCGCCGTAGTTTAAATATAATTCATTCCTTTTTCAGGTTTTTTTTTCCAGTTACACCAGTTTCTTTCCACTACACATTGGGTTAATTGGGGACCAGTCCAATTAATGAACTAGTTGCGACTTTCCCCTGATGATTAGCGAGAACGATTGTAATTATATGTAATGATGTCATGCACACGTAAACGCTCGCTTACAGTAGAGTTCATGCATTGTGGGGGTTGGCCTTGTTTTCACACTCTCTTCCCGGTTTCTGGTGAGTAAAAAGCTGGTGTGTCAGCTCAGATTCATCTTACAAAATGTGGACAATGAGGAAACAGAGAGGTGGGTGCATTTACGACACAACTCTCAATTAAGCTGAGAAAGAATGGGGAAACGAGGGTCATTGTTCTTGGGCGCTTTTGTGAAATTCAAGCATCACTTTGACACAAAGACTGTATTTTATTGCTTTTGACACAGCTCAAATATTTACAACAATTTAACCACAACATAAACAACATCAATAATGTTTTTTAATCACTGTTTTTTTCCCTTTGTGTTTTTGTGGTTTGAGGGAAGGATAGGCCAACTATTTGTACTGTCTAAACCGAAGAACAAACATTAACTGTACTTAGCAGGATTACAGTTAATACTTGACTTCCACCAAACTTTGTAGAGCAATGGCACGTGGACTAAGAGAGACCACATTACACTTTGGTCAGGAGATGCATAAAGGGACATTTATTATTCATGACCTCCAAAGGAAAATACCCCCCAGAATATCAATGACAAACCGGAAAGTGGCCGACTAACTAACTGGTTGACAAACATAAAACAAACATACAACAACTGTGCGATATCACTGGAGCCCTCGCTATTACCTCAGCCAACCCCAGCGGAGAAGCGGACAGCACCCACCACAGCATGATCATCGAGTAAGCTGCACTGCACGATGTCAATGTATTCAACAAGGTCACATTTTGACCCGCCGGGGTTCTGTTTTCTCTCGGCCGACTGGGCCACAAGATTCAAAGGGTGCTGTGTGACGCGGAGACGAATGAAGTCGTCGGGTGTGGTTTTTAGAGCAAAGCTTGGAGGAACTCCACAAGTTTGGTGGCGTCTTGCATGATAGAAAAGGGCTGGTTATCCAGCCCGTGATTTTCCGATTGCTGGCTTTTGACCTTGGAATTGGAAGTAATTGAAGGAAGAAGTCTTGATTCTTTGCAAATTGCAAGTTTAATATCCAAAGGAAACACTTGGAAAAAATTCCAAACCAGGCACAGAGCGAGCAAGCTTGCTACTGCAGCCACCAACGCTTCACGACGCGCTTTGATGAGGTCGTCATTCGCGCTCTGGCTCCGTCTTAAGGGAGCCCATAGGCCTATATACAGCAGTTTTTAAAAGTGGCTTTTATTTAAAGGAAAATAAAACGATAGTGATATTTACCAATATTACATATAATATCTGTGGGACAATAGTATTGCTAATCCCTAAATAATATTACAAAAATTATTTTATTGCCGTCAATTAATGAAAACATTTCTTAGAACTTTTTCTCTTATGCTTTTTTTGCTTGTTTTTATTTTATTGTTTTGTTTTTCAAGTTGAAATATTTTATATTTTTCTAAATATTTCAACTTTCATCTCCTACAGTTTTTAGTTGAACTAAGCTGAACTAATTCAATCTCAGCCATTTTTCATAAGACGACCCCTTCAGTACCGGCCATTTCAGATGATTTTGACTGCTCTTTCAAGGCACACCGAATGCTCGGTGGCTATATAAACATGGAACCTACCAAAGGAAAGATTACACTCCTGTCTTTCTTTAGAAAAACAAAAAATGTTTATTTCTACCTTTTTCCGTTCTCTAGTAATCACCGGTAGAACATAAGCACGTTTCAGGAAAATATCAGTTGCTGAGTATAAAAAGCTTTCTGTGAAATAGACTTTGTACATTATGTGGGTGGTTTTGTTTTTACATCCTCTTCCTGGTTTCTGGTCATTAAAAAGTATCGTGTGTAAGCTCAAGTTATATCTTGGTGCAGAACCTTCTTTATTACCTAACGTTGACGAAGAGGAAACAGGGATGTGGATGCATTACGACACAGCTATTAATTACTCTGACAAAGAAGGGTGAAAAGACGGCTATCGCTTTTGTAATATGCAAGCATAACGTTCGCTTTGAGCACAAATATCTTAACAACTACACCGCAACATCAAAAACACTTTTTTTTTTTACATCAAAATAAGGATTTATTTACTTAATTGTTGGTTTTTATTCTCAAAACCTACATTTACATTATTCTCGTTCCGGGTGCTGTTGCAAGAGGGACTCTTTATTTTGTCGCACACTGGGAAAAACAAGTGTCCCCTGCCATTAATGCACAGATGATGTCATGTTAATGTCATATGCGATCGGGCGTTTATGGTAACGTTTTTGGTAAGGAATGAGTTAATATTATGTCTTTATTCTCACAATATTTTGAATTTCATTCATTCATTCATTTTCTATACCACTTATCCTCATTAGGGTCGCGGGTATGCTAGAGCCTATCCCAGCTGACTTTGGGCGGGAGGCGGAGTACACCCTGGACTGGTCGCCAGTCAATCGCAGGGCACATATAGACAAACAAACAGTCACACTCACATTCATACGATGGACAATTTAGAGTCGCCAATTAACCTAACATGCACTGAGACACAAACAATATACTGTATGACAAACTTAAATTCAGCAAAGTTGATAAATCATGCCTATTGTAAAATTATAACTTCTCTCCCAACCTAAATTTCCTAAAATTGCATTTTTAGCTGCAGGGGCTCAGGAGGGAAAGCCGGTCGTCCAGAAAACAAAAGGTTGGTGTTTGAATCCTCACTCCCTTCACTCAGTCACTGTTGTTGTGTCCATGGGCAAGGCACTTGACCCAAACACCCTCACTGGGGATTGAATGTTTTGTGGTTTTGGTCGTAGGCGCTAATTGGCAGCCATGTTTCTGTCAGACCAGGCCAGGGCAGCTGTTGCTACAGATGTACATTACCACCACCAGTGTGTGACTAAGAAGCGCTTTGGGTGCCTTAAAAAGCGCTATATAAAATCGAATTCCATTATTATTATTTAGTATTTTTCTTGTTTGTTCCTTGTATGTAATGTCTGTAAAAAATAATTGTTAGTTTGTAATATTTCCACTTTAGGCCATTTTTTCTTTTAATGTTTGGACTTTAGTCTCAAATTACTGCTGTTTTTTTTTCAATTTTCTGGTTTACGCCAAGGGCCAATTAAAAAACACGTCCGCACATCTGTGCTTGAAAGGATGTGACTGTTTATCAGCCGTAGTTTAAATATAACTCATTCCGTTTCAGGTTTGTTTTTTTTTCCAGTTACACCAGTTCCTTCACACTACACATTAATTGGAGACCAGTCCAGGGTGTACCCTGCCTCTCACTTCCAGTCACAGTGACACGTGAGTAGCAAAAAATATTATTAATTAATAGTCATCTCAACAACAACAAACATAATAGCGACTTTCCCCTGATGATTAGCGAGAACGATTGTAATCATATGTAATGATGTCATGCACACGTAAACGCTCGCTTACAGTAGAGTTCATGCATTGTGGGGGTTGGCCTTGTTTTCACACTCTCTTCCTGGTTTCTGGTGAGTAAAAAGCTGGCGTGTCAGCTCAGATTCATCTTACAAAATGTGGACAATGAGGAAACAGAGAAGTGCGTGCATTTACGACACAACTCTCAATTAAGCTGAGAAAGAATGGGGAAACGAGGGTCATTGTTCTTGGGCGCGTTTGTGAAATTCAAGCATCACTTCGACACAAAGACTGTATTGTATTGCTTTTGACACAGCTCAAATATTTACAACAAACATATACTGTACTTAGCGGGATTACAGTAAATACTTCAATTCCACCAAACTTTGTAGAGGGATGACACGTGGACTAAGAGAGACCATTCATTCATTTTCTATACCGCTTATCCTCATTAGGGTCACGGGGATGCTGGAGCCTATCCCAGCTGACTTTGGGCGAGAGGTGGGGTACACCCTGGACTGGTCGCCAGTCAATCGCAGGGCACATATAGACAAACAAACATTCACACTCACATTCATACTCTAATGGACAATTTAGAGTCGCCAATTAACCTAACATGCATGTTTTTGGAATGTGGGAGGAAACCGGAGTACCCGGAGAAAACCCACACACGCACGGGGAGAACATGAAAACTCCACACAGAGATGCCCAAAGGAGATTCGACCCCTGAACCTCCTGACTGTGAGGCCAACGTGCTACCCAGTCAGCCACCGTGCGGCCCTAAGAGAGACCACTCAAAAGAAAATACCCCCCGGAATATCAATGATAAACCAGGAAGTGGCCTGCTAAACGACAGTTTGACAAACATACGTTTTTTCAAATTCTCAGGGCAATAAATCAACGGAAACTGGACTGCTCGGGTTGTTGTGGAAGACTAGAAAGGACAGCTGTAGTCTGAGAACGCGACGGTTTGGCTTAGTTGGTTTAGTGGTGTCAAATGATGGTGTGGGGCCCCTGCTGGGTGGTCGTTTGGGTTTTATCACCTTCGTTAGCATTCCATTAAGACGGTCATGCACCCACTTGAAAGCAGAATGGCTGTTCCTTGGTTATTTGTCAGAGGCTAGATGACGGACTCTTTCAGAAAAGGATGAAAGGACAGCATTGTATTTGGGAGAAAGGAAGTGTCGCAGACCTCCCCCTCTGTTCAGAGATGGCTTCTCAACCTTAACCTGCATGATTTCCCTCACTCCTCTGTCAAACCGTCCATCTTCTCTGTCTAGAATGTGTACATTTTTGGTCTCAAATGAGTGTGCATTCTCTCTTGAGTTACACGGGGTGATTTGTGCACGGAGGTGTGGGAGAAATTTCCGACTTCTGGGGTCAAACTTTGGGTTTTTTGTGTAGTACGGATGTCTAGTCTTTAATTGACCAAACTGAATTGGAAAAATGTCAAGAACTACTCTAAATGTGTGTGCCTTATGTCATTAGTTCCTCAAAAGTTCTTCAGTGACTATTTGGAAATAGTTTTCAATCAAAAATGTGTGACTAATAATGAGAATGTAGGGTTTATGCCATAGCTGCTCTAATTGAACAGCACTGGTAACTGCCAAAATCTTTAGTTTTATGTTTCTTTTACGGTTAATAGACCAGTATGTAGAAGATTTTCAACCAAAATGATATATTTAATGCTACAATGTCATTATTATTGTCACCCAGGAAATTGCAGATTACAAAAAAATCATAATATAGTGATTCACATTATTATTTAAATTATAGCTATTTATTTGCTTTCCTGACCAAAAAATGTTTTTCAATGCTAAAGTATAATTAAGAAAATTCTTTGATTATTATGTGTGGAAAGAAATTACGTTTTTGTTTGCTATTTTTTCAAATAAATAATAATAATATATCCATCCATCCATCCATTTTCTATACCGCTTATTGTTCTTATGATGGGTGGTGAAATAAATGTGTTAACATTGTACAATTCATACTAATTTATCCTACATATGAAATAGGATAATTGGTCAAAGGTGAAAAGGACAGCGCTATTGCCACAATATGATTTTTCTTAATGTTAACCATTGAGAATAAAGAAATACTCTATTCATTCAACTACGCCTGAACTTGTTTTTGTTTTTGTTTTTATTTTATATTTTATATTTGTTGTTATTTCATGTATTTATTATTATTATTTACTTATATATATATATATATATATATATACAGTGTATATATTTTTGTGAATTTCTCTGAAGATGAATAAATTATCTATCTAGTATGTAGTATGCTTTACCCCAAAAAGACTGAATGAAGTTGTTAAAGTGAGACAGAAATAAATCAGGGGAGAAAAGCATGTGTTTTATTTGTGTTTTGCGAGGGTAAGTTTATTTTAAAATGAAGAAAAAACTCAAACACGTTTACGCATCAGTGCATTGCAAAACACTGCAGCGAGGGACTCATTATCTCTTGAGTCATCTTGTGTCATTGCAGTAAGATGTGTCAGTGGAACAAATTGTGTCCAGGCACCGTTTAGTACATGACAACTTTGAGGAAAAAATGCTGTTTGGTCTGAATGCATGTGTATTTCTCAACAGTTCATTGTTTGCATAAAGCTTTGGGCCTGCATTACCTTGAGGGCAAGGTGGAGCTGGGCAACTGGAAAAGAACACATCCAATCAATGTTGCTGATGTGGAAAGACAAGAACATAAAAACTTTGCTTTAGGTGCTTCATTCGGGAATGGGGTGAGGTTAGGTCTCACAGCTATTTTTGTCCCTATATGTTTTTTAGACATTACACTTAGACACTAAATGCATTAAGTACTGGTAATTGGCATAAATTAATTGGTCAAAGGCGACAAGGACAAAATTATTGCCACAATATGATTTTTCTCAATGTTAACCATATTTAATTTTAATTTTATTTGTATTATTATTATTATAATTAATATTTTATATATATGATATGTACGTATAAATATTACAGTATACAGACATTTTATTTTGCTTTGAATGATTCATTTAGGAATGTGGTGAAGTTAAGTTGTTAGCTTGATGTTAGTTAAAAGAGAAGTATCTCCCACGCCTTAACAACTGCAACTAATCATTCCAAACTGGGACTTTCCAAATAAAATGAAAATTGAAAAAATAATACCACTGTACCAAAATGGGACCAAACGTAACTTTACAAATTATAGACCCGTCTCTCTTTTCCCTCAGTTTTCCAAAATGTTAGAAAATATTTTTAATAAGAGATTATAATCATTTGTAGATAAATATAGTATCATTCATGATGGTCAGTACGGTTTCAGGTCAGGATGACAGTAAAAATTATACAGTGAGGATATTTACTGATTTAAAAGCAGCTTTTGACACCATCAATCATTCAATATTACTCAAAAACTTGAAAGATACGGTATTAGGGGAGCGGCTTTGAACTGGACGCGTAGCTTCTTATTAGGGAGACAACAGTATGTGAAGTTGGGCGACTACAAATCTGAATGTTTGGGCATTGCATGTGGGGTCCTTCAGGGATCTGTATTGGGGCCCAAGCTGTTCAATCTATACTGTATAAAAATGATATATTTTTAGAGTCAGACTTAATAAAATTATTATTATTTGCAGATGATACAAATATTTTGGATTCTAGTGATAACTTTATAAATCACACACACTAGCTAATGTAAATGAGGAGCTAATAAAATAAAATTATGGAAGGATATCAACAAATTATCCCTAAATTTAAAGACGACATAAGTGATGTTGTTTGGGAAGTATAAGGCAAACTCTGACTCGGTAATAATAGATAAAGTGACAGAAATATTTTTAGGTGTTGAGAATATTGACAATATTGAGAGTATTGACTATAGAGAGTAAACTAAGCTGGAAAGCACACATACAATCACAAAGTAAAGTTTCTAAAAACGTGTCAATCATCAATAAAGCTAACTTTGCTAGAATATAATGCACTGTATTTGTTGAACTGCTCATTAGTTTTGCCATATTTGACTTACTGTATAGAAGTTTGGGGCAATAATAACAAAGGTTTATCCCTCTTTGTACTACAAAAGCGTGCAGTTAGAACTATACTCAAGGTTGATTTCTGTCATCATACCAATACAGAGAGAAGGGGGTTATAATCTGAGGGGATGTAGTAACTTTAAAATTCAAGCAGTGAGAACCACCAGGAAACGTTTGTGTGTGTGTGTGTTTGTGTGTGTATGTGGCGTTAAACTTTGGAACAGATTGTTGCTACAGCTCAAGCAATGTCCAAATATTCATTTATTTAAATCAAGATACATAGAAATAACATGTTTTCTATGAATCTCTTTCTAGTATGTACTAACTTTATGACCGTTTATTTAACAATGGCTCATGAAAGTTCATAGAAATTATGTAGCATGATCATTTGTATATAACACATGTACAGTATATTACATATATTGGGTATACATGAGATTCTCCTATTTTGATGCATCATTTACTTGCTTGATTATGGCTATTACCATTATTATTATTATCATTATTATATTCAAATATAATAACTTATTTTCTGATTCAGGATCGTGGACTTGATCGATCCTAAAACGTGATGATGGTAATAATTTAATACATGGAAATACTGTCTATGCATACTAACATAACTATGTTTTTGTCTTCTTTTGTATTGTTTTCTCATATAAAAAAAAAAGCAACAGGTTAGGGCTGACAAGTGGAGGTTCTACTGCAGGAGATCATCCATCTTCTTGCAGCTGATCTCCAATATCTTGTCTATTTTAATGCACAGCATAGGACACTTGGCCAAGAACAGAGGTGCTGCTAGAGCGCAGCCCCTCTCTTGCAACAAGTCCACAAACTCTTGGTCTCTCTCTCATAATGCGTGACACATTCTACCTAAACTAAATATTATTACCAGCAACACCAATAACCATTATATTTATGAATGAAAAATCTCTTGATTACTTAACAAAAATTAAAGTTTACAGTAAATCCAAGAATTAGTTATAATACACGATTGATATGTTGATATTTGATGATGCTATAATGAAGAGTAATGGTACATTAGTACCAATAAGATGGATAATAATGCATATTCTACGTGTGTGTAGGTGTAATATTTTGTTATGTATTATAATGTATAACATGCTGTATATTGTGCTGTCCATCATGTCAATATAACTGTCTTTAGTGTTACAAACAACCAAATTGTTGTCTGTTTATATGAGTATTTTGACTATGTTCTTTATTGTGTATTTTCTGTGTCTCAAAATTATAATAGGAATGAAAATAATCATAATAATGATGATGATAATAATAATAACAATAAGTCTACTCACTCAAACAAATCGAGTGTTTTACTGTCAATGGTGTCACCATCCTTTTTTCTTGTGAGAGCTACTTTTACAAAATGAAAATGGGTTGCATTTCAGAATGCATTGCTTCTACTGTAGGGTTCCCACAATAACTGAAAGCCCATATTAAAAGCAGGCCTGCGGGCGACCCATGCGGCCGTGGGGGGGCTAACAGTTGGTGACCCCTGTGTCACGATCTCGGTTTTGTATTCGTGACAGTTTTGGTTTTCGTCTAGTTGGTTTTCATGTGTTTCTGGGCCGTTTCCTGATTTCTTCACTCTGTTAATTACGTGCACCTGTTTCCCTGCTATTTATGTTCAGGTGCATGCGCCAGTCGGGCGTCGGCTCATTGTCAATTGTGCTTTTCTTTCGCATCGTGGACTTCCTTGTTTTCCCCGCTGCCTTGCAGCATCCTCTATTAAAGATTGCTCAAAACCTTACCTGCCTGACGTCCTGCTCGCTTCATCCCCGTGGTCGTTTCAACATGCCGCGAGCAGATCGCAACGCCCTGGTCTAATCACTATCCCATTATCACTAATTCTTCATTCCTTTGTGAGCAAAGTGTATGTACTCAACCACAATCCAACTATGTTCCGATACATTAGTTTATATTCTATTTATTATTATTTATTATGATTATTACTCATCATGATTGCTATATAATTTATTTGCCATGACAAGTCATTGACTACTGCTTTAACACACTGTCACATAACTTTACTTATGTATTTCAAACCTACTAAATGCAGGAAGTCCATGAATGTTGGCAAGATGGCGGCGCGCACCGACACAGTGGCTTACAGCTCTCCCTACTTTTGCACCTTTTAGTGTTTTTGGTGTGTTGTTTTCGTGTGCTGTACGTCCTCCACTGACTTGAACATTCAGTATGATTTTCTTAGTGGACGTCGGTTTTCAAAAGAAGATGAACATTTGGTATAATGTACTGGATGTTGGGGGACTGTCTTGGTTGACACGCCTCTACAACATCGCATGGAAGTCAGGAACAGTACCTCTGGACTGGCAGACCGGGGCGGTGGTCCCCATTTTTAAAAGGGGTGACCGGAGGGTGTGTTCCAACTGTAGGGGGATCACAATCCTCAGCCTCCCCGGGAAAGTCTCCAGGAGTACGGGATTGGTGGTGCGCTACTACGTGCCATTCGGTCCTTGTACAATCAAAGCAGGAGCCTGGTTCGCATTGCCAGCAGCAAGTCAAGCTTGTTTCCGGTGAACGTTGGCCTCCGCCAACTTGCTTGCTTGGTTTGTCACAGATTCTGTTCATAGGCTTCCTGAACAGAATTTCTCTTTACATCCAAGGCATTGAGGGAGTCCAGCTTGGTGACCTTATGATCTCGTCTCTGCAATTTGCAGACAATGTGGTCCTGATGACCTCATCAGGCTGTGACCTTCAGCTTTTACTAGAGCAGTTTGCAGCTGAGTGTGAAGCTTCTCGGATGAGACTCAGCACCTCCAAATCCGAGGCCATGGTTCTCAGGTGGAAATGAGTGGACTGTACCCTCCGGGTTTGGAGTGAGGTCTTGCCTCAGGTGGAGGAGTCCAAGTATCTGAGGGTCTTGTTCACAAGTGAGGGACGGTTGGAGCGTGAGGTTGATAAATGGATCAGTCCAGCATTTGCAGTAATGCGGTCGCTGTACCGGACCGTCGTGGTGAAGAGAGAGCTGAGCCGGAAGGCAAAGCTCTCTGTTTACTAATCGATCTATGTTCCCACCCTCACCTATGGTCATGAGTTATGGGTCATGACCAAAAGAACGAGATCATGGATACAAGTTTCCCCCGTGGGGTGGCTGGACTCACTCTAAGAGATGGGGCGAGGAGCTCAGCCATCTGGGAGGAGCTCAGAGTAGAGCCGCTGCTTCTTCACATCGAGAGGAGCCAGTTGAGGTGGCTCGGGCGCCTCCCTGGTGAGGGGAAGACCTAGGACACGCTGGAGGGATTATGTCTTACAGCTGGCCTGGGAAAGCCTTGGTGTCCTCCTGGTGGAGTGGAAGAGGTCGCCGGAGACCAGGAAGTCTGGACTTCCCTACTGAAACTGTTGCCCCCGCGACCCGGATAAGTAGAGAAAAATGAAATGGAATGGAATGACTATTTGTAGTGACTCACAACATTCCGGACAAGATTGCAAAACCAGCGGGATCTCCTTGGATTGTTATTAGGTGGGGTAGGAGATGCAGACAGCATCGCAAGAGGATGCAAAAGCGGGGCTGCTGGCTTGCTGGCTAGGCTAAGAAAACAGGCACTCAAACCTCCACTGCCGAGTCTCTACCTTTCAAACGGCAGATCCATGGTACACAAAATAAAGGATCTGGAATTACAGCTGGCTGGGAATCGCTACCGTCAAGAATGCTGCACTCTTATCATCACAGAAACATGGCTACACAGGGAAGTTAGCAGGCCGCATGCTACACAGATGGGACAAAAACAGCAACTACAGAGGAGGCGTCCTTTGGATCTCCGTGCATGAAGGATGGTGTAACAATGGCACTGTGCTAGACAGACATTGTTCCCCTGACCCAGAATTCATGTTGTCGAGGTGCAGACCCTTCTTCCTGTCCAGAGATCTAGGCGCTGTTGTCATCAATGCACCACCGGACGCTAATGTAAAAACAGCTCTCTCACTCTCACAATCAGCAGCGCGCACACCCGAACAGTGCACACATTATTGCGGGTGACTTTAACAAGGCAAACCTGAAAACTGTTTTACCAAAATTTTATCAGCATATGAAATTTCCGACAGGGGGAGAAAACACATAAAGTGTGCATACGGAGCCCACCCCCACCTCTGGCAAGTCAGACCACCGCTCTCTGTTTCTCAACCCCGCATAAACCCCCCTCAGCCCACAAACAAAGCCCAAAAGACAGGCCGTTACCACCTGGCCTGACTGTGGCAAAGTTATTGCCACAATATGATTTATTTTATGTTAACCATTGAGAAAAAAGAAATACTCTATTCATTCAACTACGACTAAACTTTTTTTAAATGTATTTTATATTTGTTGTTATTTCATGTATTTATTATTATTAATATTATTATTATTTACTTATATATACAGTATATACTTATATATAATATATACAGTGTCGTATTATATATACTTATATATTATGTAAACAGTGTATATATTTTTGTGAATTTCTCTAAAGATGAATAAATTATCTATCTAGTATGTAGTATGCTTTGCCCCAAAAAGACTGGATGAAGTTGTTAAAGTGAAACAGAAATAAATCCGGGGAGAAAAGCATGTGTTTTATTTGTGTTTTGCGAGGGTAAGTTTATTTTAAAATGAAGAAAAAACCCAAACACGTTTACGCATCAGCGCATTGCAAAACACTGCAGCCAGGGACTCATTATCTCTTGTGTCATCTTGTGTCATTGCAGTAAGATGTGTCAGTGGAACAAATTGTGTCCAGGCACCGTTTAGTACATGACAACTTTGAGGAAAAAATGCTGTTTGGTCTGAATGCATGTGTATTTCTCAACAGTTCATTGTTTGCATAAAGCTTTGGGCCTGCATTACCTTGAGGGCAAGGTGGAGCTGGGCAACTGGAAAAGAACACATCCAATCAATGTTGCTGATGTGGAAAGACAAGAACATAAAAACTTTGCTTTAGGTGCTTCATTCGGGAATGGGGTGAGGTTAGGTCTAACAGCTATTGTTTGTCTATATGTGCCCTGCGATTGACTGGCAACCAGTCCACACCGACACAGTGGCTGACAGCTCTCCCTACTTTTGCACCTTTTAGTGTTTTTGTGCTGTCCATCATGTCAATATAACTGTCTTTAGTGTTACAAATAACCAAATTGTTGTCTGTTTATATGAGTATTTTGACAATGTTCTGTATTGTGTATTTTCTGTGTCTCAAAATTATAATAGGAATGAAAATAATCATAATAATGATGATGATAATAATAATAACAATAAGTCTACTCACTCAAACAAATTGGCTGTTTTACTGTCAATGCTATGTCTAATCCGGTGTCACAATCCTTTTTTCTTGTGAGAGCAACTTTTACAAAAATGGGCTGCAAAATAGAGGAACAAATCAACAACCCCCGGCAGGCGTGGCAGAGCATACAGTCCATCACCAACCACAGAAGCTGTACTGCAACACCTGGGGACTCAGACATAGCAAAGGCAGAAGAGCTGAACAGCTTTTTTGCCCGCTTTGAGTCCCAGACACAGCACCCCAACTTCCAATACAACCCACACAAACCCACAGAATCCCCCCACTCACTCTTAAGGACGTGAGAGGGGTGCTCCAGGATGTTAATTCCAGGCCACATGCCCGGATGGAGTACCAGGGAAAGTGCTCAAGGTATGTGCCGACCAACTAGCACCAGCCTTCACTGACATTTTCAACTTCTCACTGAAGCAAGCCGTCATCCCAGTCTGCTTAAAATCTATCATCAAGTTAGTCAGCTTCGGGCTCTCACCATCCATTTGCTCCTGGATTAAGGACTTTCTAATAAATTGACCCCAGCAGGTGAAACAGGGCCAGCACCTCTCATCTGTTTGCACTCTCAACACCGGCTCCCCCCAGGGCTGTATGCTGAGCCCACTCATTTACTCACTGTACACATATGACTGCAGCCCCACTCACCCAGAAAACATTCATTCATTCATTTTCTGTACCGCTTATCCTCATTAGGGTCACGGGGATGCTGGAGCCTATCCCAGCTGGCTTTGGGCGAGAGGCGGGGTACACCCTGGACTGGTCGCCAGTCAATCGCAGGGCTCTTATAGACAAACAAACATTCACACTCACATTCATACCTTTGGACAATTTTAGAATCGCCAATTAACCTAACATGCATGTTTTTGGAATGTGGGAGGAAACCGGAGTACCCGGAGAAAACCCACACACGCACGAGGAGAACATGCAAACTCCACACAGAGATGCCCAACGGAGATTTGAACCCAGGTCTTTAAAATCTCCTGACTGTGTGGCCAATGTGCTAACCACTCAGCCACCGTGCGGCCCCCCAGAAAACATCATTGTCAAATTTGCTGATGACACAACTGTGGTGGGGATGATAACCGGGGAAATCGTGGAGGACTACCGAGATGAGGTCCTGAAGCTTGGGGAGTGGTGTGCAATCAATAACCTGGCACGGAACATCTCTAAGGCAAAGGAAATCATTCTGGACTTCTGGCGTAACAGAACTGCCCCTGCCCCCTATACATCAACGGAGAATGTTTGGAGCAAGTAGGGTCCTTCACATTCTTAGGCGTTCATATCTCTGCAGACCTCTCCTGATCAGTCAACATTTCAGCTCCAGTAAAAAAAAAAAGCCCAGCAGCGTCTACACTTTCTGAGGGTGCTCAGGGAGGAGCAACTAAACACAAGCCTGCCTGTGACCTTCTACCGTTCCACCATTGAGAGCCTGGTGACCTACGTTGTGCCAGTTTGGCATTCCAGCTCCACAGAGGCTGACAGGAAAAGACTGCAGAGGGTGACCAACGCAGCACAAAAAATCATCGGTTGTCCTTTGCCTTCTATAACCTCCATCTACAACTCCCGCTGCCTCAGCAGAGCCAGAAACATCCTGAAGGACAATACCCACCCTGGCTTCCATCTCTTTGACCTGTTGCCCTCTGGCAGGCGCTACAGGTCCATCCGTATGCATGTTCAAATAAATTAACCAAGAACTCTATGTGTTAGACATCACACTTAGACACTACTTGTATACACTTTCAAAGTACAGTACACCATTTCGCCAAAATATATGACGGAAATATATGAATGAAAAAATCATGCTGTTTTGTGGTGTCCATCCATCCATCCATCCATCCATCCATCCATCCGTTTTCCTCCGCTTATCCGGGTCCGGGTCACGGGGGCAGCAGCTTCAGTAGGGAAGTCCAGACTTCCCGGTCCCCAGCGACCTCTTCCAGCTCCATCGGGAGGACACCAAGGCGTTCCCAGGCCAGCTGTGAGACATAGTCCCTCCAGCGTTTCCCAGGTCTTCCCGGGGGCCTTCAAAACACCTCACCAGGGAGGCGCCCGAGAGGCATCCGGACTAGATGCCCGAGCCACCTCAACTGGCTCCTCTCGATGTGAAGGAGCAGCGGCTCTACTCTGAGCTCCTCCCGGATGGCCGAGCTCCTCACCCCAAAAAATGTAAGAGGGCCTATTATTATTAAGGGGTGTCTTAGAATATTACACTATTTGATGAGTCGACTATCGACTTCTTTTCGACTACCATCTGATTCGACTATCTCTTTTGTCATAAAAATATTATGTGGTCAAGATGGTACTGCTTTCACTACATGGGGTGGAAACTAATTTATGTAATTACTTCAAATATGGTACATTTTTTAGCGTAATTAATGTATCATTGTGAGAGAGTCTCTCGCTCTTTTATAACTTTATTCTGACCTGAACACATCAACAGCAGTGCAATTCCAACACCATATACTGTATGTGTCTCGCACTCACAAACACGTCTCCAGTCAGTTCAGCCCCGGAATGGGACTTCAAAATGCAAAATGCATTCAGGCACACTCCGAAAATTATAACAACCTTTTTATTATATGAGTATCTTTGGTCTAAATAGACAGAAAGACAAAAACAAAAAAAGTGGATATTCTCATCCCTCACTTGTAACTTTTTTATGCAAGAAATGACGCAGCTAACCGCAAGTGTCGGCATGTTATTTTTAGGGATGTCAAAAGTAGCACATTCATGGTGGAAACTAATTTATGTAATTACTGTAATTATGGTATGGTACTATTTTAAGCGTAATTATTGCATCATTTTTGAAATGACAGAGTCTGTCGCTCATTTAGAACTTTATTCTGACCTGAACACGTCAACAGCAGTGCAATTCCCACCATCTCACAAACAAGTCAGTTCAGCCTCGGAATGGGACTTCCTCATTGTAGCGCGAGATGCAGTCAAGGACACTCCGAACATCATAAAAACCTTTTTATTATATGTGTATGTTTGGTCTAAATAGACAGAAAAGCAAGGAAAAAAAGTGGATATTTTCATCAATCACTTTGTAACTCCTAATTCAGAAGCACAAATGTCTGCATTTAAGTACGCCAAGTATTTAAAAGTTGCATATTTGTCAGGATCGCCATTAACGCTGCTTTAAAAAACATTACAAAACAAAAAAATCTACGAACTAAATCTAATGAATCAGATTTGACAATGAAAATTGAAAGTCAAAGACAACCTTACTATAATTCATCAGAAAAATGCATAGTGAGGCAAATTTGATGTACTTATTGTCCTGAAATAAGCATTCTCGAGCATGCAAATGAATTCAAATGCAATTATAAGGCATTCAGAAGATGCATTCAAAGAAGCTGTGAATGAGATGTTGATAAATACTTTATTAATCAGAGAAATTCACTTGGAATATTCTAAACTGGTAACTACTTGTCAGTCATGCTACTGAAATATTTGGTGAGACACACAAGCACCAGACTTGATCACTGGAACAGCAGGCTTTTTATTGCAGGTCTGAACAGGTACAATAATCCCTAATAAAAAACACAAAACACACAAAACACACTGTTGTTGCAGTAACCCACACCAAGATAGAACTCAACTCTGGATACCTGACATCACTTCCTGTCCGCCCGCCTCTTAACTGCTTCCCTAAAGAAAACAATTATAGCAACATACATGAGCACTAGTCTTATTTATGTCTTAAATGGTTTATTTACTCTCTTATTTTGGGTTAATACACATGTAAAGGTAGGGCTTTAATAATGTTAAAAAAACGTATTTAGAACGTCGTAAACAAGGAATTCTACTTGTGGACACTTATCACGTTTGGCTCTGGAACCAATTAACCATGATAAACATGGGATTACCGTAATACAATTATATAATAATAGTAATATACATAACATATTGCCCATGCCCAATATTGGCATTAAAATGTAATATCTGCAAAAAACACTATTGTTTTTTTCCCTTATAATGAAAACCAATTAAATAAACTTTTGTATATAGGCATATTGGTATTTACCAGTGCGAAACTGATGACCTCATCAAAGCACGTCGGGAAGCTTGTTAATAAGTGTTGGTGGCTGCAATAACAAGCTTGTTCGCTCTGTATCTGACTAATATTATGTCTGTGGTTATGAATTATTTCCATGTGTCTCCTTTCTTCGGATATAACTTGTGATTTGCAATGACCATAAAGCGTTGGTTATGCGAACGGAACCAAAGCTTCTTCCTTCAATGCTTCCAAGACCCCGGGAGAAAGCCATCAACAGAAAATTGAGTTCCTCAAGCCAAGCTTTGTACCCCAACATTGTACAGCCCAGTTGTACAATGTTGTTTACAGCCACATCAATCTGTATCCTTTAGTTTCACACCAGATACAGTATGTGTTCATTCCACGACAGGAAATATTGGATGGTAGATATATTGGTATCGGTTGAGATCGGAAACTGAGAGTTGGCCAATATTGGATGTCGGCAAAAAAGCCAAAATGGGACATCCCTAGTAATACTGTATACTAAAGTTGGGAAAATTGTGTTATTTATTTAAAAGCAATATTTGGTTGCCATCCAAAAAGTATAAACCCAAAATGTATTTGACATGTGAACATATTTAAATGTATATTGGTTTTTGGTCAAATTAATTACAAAAGTTTATTCTCATATAACAAAAAAACGTTTCTGTCATTTTCCCCCACTTTTGTGTTTATTTTTTTATTATTCAATATTTTCCATTTCATTCTATTCATTGATTTGATTTTGTATGTATTATGTATTTACCTCCTTATGTATTTTTTTCATGTATTAATACTTCTTTTTCCCATTTTTTCGTCACTAGAAAAGCTATCTCTCACAGTACATTCTATTGTTTCTTTGTCAATGAGAAAATTATGTCATTGAAACACAAGAAGTGAAGAAACTATCAGGACATTCTTAGACGTGGAGAACGGGTCGGATTACATAAGCTTCTGCTTCTTCCTCTTTCTTTCCAGTCGTGATGAATTGCACAATTGTAAACACTATGTCACACAGTGTACCAGGTTGCTAAATGTACCACAACTGTTCTCGCTACAAACCACCTCTCCCTTAACTGTTTTGAAATGAAATGAAGAATAAACATTAAAGTCATTGAGTTCATCCTTGTTAGGTTGGGTAATTCAGATGAATGTTCACCAATAAAATGGAGCAATTTAAGTGTTTTAATATTTTTCCCGACATCTAAACACAGGGTTACTATAGATTTGACATTTCATATTTGATATGTTTTCCCAGATTCAGTAAATACAGCAATTTCCAGTGTTTAAGCCACCACTTTCTTCTTAAACTTGGAACTATTAATCATAAAAGTACCAGCCTGCTCACTTTCTTTGGCAGAAACCAATCACGAACTACAATGAAGCCCACAATGAGCTTGTCAACCCAATGGAAATTGCATGAGGTCATTACTCAATACAACACAACAGTGTCATTTTACAAAGGAAGCTAAAATCATCACACTGCAACTTAACACTCGTAGCTAGTCAGTATACTGTACAAGACAAGTACCAATTTAGAGTTTAATATGACAAACAATATAACAAACAAAATCTATTTTAGAAATTTGACTCTTGAATATGCTTGTATGCTTCACTACTCTCCATTTTGTTGCATTTCACTGGTTTCAGTTTTGAGTTCAGTCTGTACAGTACAGATAAATAAATAGATGTTATCCGTTTCTCAGTAGTATTTCAAATTTCTCAACATTTGTCCCCCATTGGGGGCAAGACAGAAAACAACAACCATTGTGTTACTGAATGTTAAGCGGCATAGAATATGAATGGATGAATGATGAATGTTACTGAATGTTGCTTTTTTCAAAGTTCAGTAATGGGTACAGTAGTACAGTATAATGGTTGAAGAAATAGTCAGCTAGAAAATAGATAATAGACAGACAGAAACTGACAGACGCCGTGCGCCAACTGTGTGCACTCAGGTGGTAAGCAGTGCTCGGGCATTTTGCCGGGAAGCCACGCTCGCAGTGGCCGCACCTTCGATTTCTTCCCTGTATTTGAACACGAAATCTGCAAATTCACAGATTTTTACTATGTTAGAAAACAACCGGAATCATACAGATAATACATTTATATCACAGTTCAATGACATATACTAATATAAATTTCATGTTATTTTTCATTTTTGTATTTTTTATAATGTCTCACCCAACCGCACGTAACTGGTCATAGAATAATAATTCTAGTAATACCTATGAAGCGCCACTAGGTGATAGTAATGGCCTGCAACCATCAAACGCATCATCAAAAAGTGAGTTGTTTTACTTCATTTCTTATATATATTTCATGTTATTATTTGTTTTTGTATTTTTCGTCATGCTCTTTTATCCGCACATAACTGGTCTTAGAATAATTCTAGTAATACCTATGAAGCGCTACTAGGTGATAGTATTGTCCTGCAACCATCAAAGGCATCATAAAAAAGTGAATTGTTTTATTTCATTTAGTAGTTCACGGTTTATTATACAGTACAGTGGTGCTCTTTTTTTTGTATAAATATATAAAATATATAACATATAAAGATGCATTGTTTATTTACAGAATAATACATAATCCACACATGATACAATTCTTATAATTCTCATAATGATAGTTTAAAAAATGGCTGGGAAAAATATATTCTCATTCAACTGTGCTTGGTGTTGACTTTTCAGACTGTGCTGTCCTCAGCTGAAGAGGTCTCTATATCCGTTTCTGGCTGATCTGTTTCAAAAGCGGGGTTGGTCTGCCCCTGTGTGTGCCGCTCTTGGACCTCCTTGAAAATTTGAAGAACCTTCCGAGCAGACAAAAACAGAGAGACAATTAGCCAGAGTGCTGACATGCCCGAGAGAAATATTTAAGGAGCTAAAGTATGTAAATTACCTTAGATTTAGGAATCAGACCAACTCTGAAGAAGCCAATGTGTCCTGTATCAATCTTAGTGCAATCTACCACAGTGGATGCAATGTTCTCTGGAGAGGGTCCATCACATAAAACACCATCCACCTTACCAAGGAAAATGCACAAGTCGTTTAGTGGCAAGTCACGGAAAGCAACAGCAGAAATGCTGTCAGTGAAGTGGATTTACTATTTTCACCTTTTTGCCCAACTTGGCATAAACTTGGTTATGATGAGTGGTGTCTGCTTCTCCTGTCGGGTTGGCTGAGGTCACAGCCACGGGCCCCACCTGGAAAAAAAAACACCTACGTTCGATCGCTGGCTACAACATTAGGCACAATCTAGTGAGATCTAAAATAAAAGTGGTAACCAGTCATGAATATAGCTTATTGTGACAATACATACAAATGACACAACACATGCAAAATACATGAATGCCTGAAAAAGCAGCTCTATTGTTATCATATCTACTGTAAATGCCCCTCTAGTCAGCCCACAGGTGGGTGGTCTTCAAAAGCATACAACCAAATCCCATTGACATTAATAGCTGTGGCAGTAGGCAACCTCATGGTATCGTATTTACTAACTCCAGAAAATGCATTTGAAGTATCATGACTGGTCAGCACCCAGCAGCTTTGTCTGCCTCTGCATGAGCTTTAATATCTTGGTTTTGCTAACCGGCCATTGGTGTGAAACTCATGTGTGTTCCACTTGCTTGTTTACAACCAACTCATTGCCTGTAATAGTGCTGGCTGAGCAGTTTGCTCCTTACCGCTGTTACAACATCGGTTCTGTTGCTTAGGTTTAGGTAATATATGCCATGTTTATACTACTGCGGGTGTTTTCTCTTTAATTCCAAGTCTCAAGTAAAGACAAGCCAAGTCCAAGTCAAGTCTCAACCCAAGAAAGACAAGTGAAATCAAAGCTGAAGTCCATCCATCCCTTTTTTTTATACTGCGTATCCTCATTCGGGTCGCGGGTATGCTGGAGCCTATCCCAGCCGAGGTTATAGGCTTAAAATTTCAGAGTAATTACCGAGTCACAGGAACTGTTTGTGGTTAGTGTTTACCAAATGACCTCCTAATTTGCAGAATTGTCAATCACCTCCACTCTCTAGCAGTCTCGTGCTCATAGATTTGTAAGCCACACCCACATTATTTGTTCTTCCACCTGATTCGACATTAATAAATGTATTCAATCTGGCAGATTCTGTGGGAAAACTTGATGTCTTGCTAATGATGACATAATAACGATCACGTAAAGTGAATACTTTGAATTGGGACACATTTTACTCAACACACTCACTGAAAATCTCAAGTTTTTTCAAGACATCAGACTCAAGTCCGAAGTCCAAGTTGAGTTGCCAGTCTTCGATGATACTGTCAAGTTCGAAGTCATCAACATTGTGATTGAGTCCACACCTCTGGTATCTACAAGTTGATTATGCAAGTGTTTGGTGCGTGTATGTTCTTGCAGGGGGTCTAAAATCTCAGCACAAAGATTCCTGTCCCTGTCTCTTACTAGATCAATAAGGTGAGTGGCCACTGAACAGTCTGGGTTCCTGATCGCGATGCTTTGGGGTGTCCCTATGTGTTTGGCAGCGTCTCCTAAACCAAAGGTGTCCATCCATGGGCCTAAGTGAGAAAAAAACGCCAGATGACGGGTTAGTGATTTATTATACCTATTTATACTTATACCTTAGAATTCAGAAGGTTTAACTATAACTGCCCATAGACCAATGACAAATGACCTATTTGATTACTAGATCACTGTTTTGTATCAGATATAAAATACAGAAAGACACAAAACAACACACTCACCTCGAGGTATAACCATACTGATGGATGACGGCCATGCGGCCTCCATAAAGTCTAGCAGCAGGGGGCTTAGCAGATGTCTGACTGGCTCAAGCTGCTTGATGGAGGATAGCCACATGGACATGGGTCGGTCCTGTGCTTGCTTCTTCACCCTGTAGGGCAAGCAGAGCAAATAGAGAAAAATGATAACACCACATAGCCTCAAATAGAAAGCTCTGACAGACTTCTTGTTGGTTTAATTGCCTTTACTATCAAGATGTTTACAGTTTACACTGCGTCTTCTTAATGCCTTATATTTGTATTTTGGTTCATTTAACCATGTTTATGCTTAAAAAGGCTTAAAAATACAAAACGTTCGCTTAAATTTGCATGTTTTGAATAATGAGCCAAATTCAACCATGAAACAGTATGATTTATCATAATTAGTATATTTTTAAAAAACCGTGATAGAGTGAAGCTGTGAAATTCAAAGCGGTTATAGACAACTGTCTTGAAATTGTATGTGTTTGTATTGACACTTCTATAGTAGGATGTGTTTCAGCGACAGTTATTGTATTTTTTCGGTGTCATTGTTTTTCAGTTTTCACTTTGAATTAAATGTTTTCACTTTCAGCTTAGTGGTCGTGTTTTGGCATGGAGGACCATGCTTCAGGGTTTTTTTTAGAGGGGAGCAGAGCGACCGGCCTTGTCCACCCGATTACTGTTTCGGGTTACTGCCGTAAAGATGACAGTGAGAAAAAGTTGAAATTGAAGAACAATAACGTGAAGATATCTTTTTATACTACGTCAAAATGTATTTTCAATGCCAGGTCTGTGTCTGGAATATCCGTTGTGTTATTACAGATGGCAGATCATCATAAAACAGGTGTGTCTAAAGATTTGCAGTTTGTGTGGTTTTTTTTTTTGGCCCACGGCACAATATAGAAATCACATCAAACAAAAATATTTAAAAAAATAGAGCAAAAAGGCTGAATGTGAGGATAAAATGATGAAATGTTGATACTAAATGATAACACAAAGCTTGGTATTGAAATAGTTATATACATTTTTGGGGCCTTTTTACAAAATAATAAAAATGCATTCAAATATCAAAATGCCTAATTTGATTTGTTTATATGCGGCGCTTGGTGCAAAAAGTTTAGACAACCCTGGTATAGAAGAATGTTAAAATAGGGGCTTTAGTTGTTGAACAAACCAACTTATGAAGACTGGATTTGAAAAAACAACAATGCAGCGCACCACAAACTAAACATGCATTCTCTTACAGCTGGGAAACAAGTGCAAACTTAGGCACAGACTTTTTGCTCAAATTTATCATCTGGCTGCTTAAAATAGGCGTTGTGCGGACAGCAGGGTGCATTTAGCTCCAACTGCAACTTCTGAATGAAATAAAATGATGTTAGTTGAAAATTCAACAGACAACAAAGTGTCTTTAGTCTTCACTTTCAAATTAAGGCCTGGAACTCTCTGCAGTTAAGTCAAGCACACGTTCGTACCAAGACCAACTCACTTGTACGCCTTGACAACAGCATCAGGCCTGTTGCAAGCTGCCACCAGCACATAGACAGTGTCAGTGGGCATGCCGCATATGCCGCCATTTTTCATGATATCTGCAGAAGACATGTGAGTAGTTTATGAAATATGAGCGCTATAGAATAAAAATCTTATTCCATGATATAACCTTACCTGCAATCTGCTGAACTGATGTGGCCTTCCGGGCTGGCAGATGCGGACAAACATGTGCCCCACCACCGACCCCGCTCAGCCTTACCAGAGGTCTCCCCAGGGGAATCTGAGGAGACTTGAAGGTGCTGTTGAAAATGTGAGCCCCAAAACAATAAAAGCTGACAAGGCCAAAGATTATGGTGACTCCTATGTCATAACCAAAAGGCAGCGCATCCAGCGCATCCAGCAGGAAGCTGATGATGATGAGCTCGAAGGTGAGCGCATACACAAACCAGGCGACGTTCACAAACAGAGCCGCGGCCGTCACAAGGGCGTTAAACATCAGGAAGGCGATGAGCCCCACGGCGACGTTAAAGCCTCTCACTTCGCCGTACAGCCCGCCGTATCGAGTCAAGCCCCACACGGTCCACATCACCCCGTAGAGCGTGAAAGCTGTGCTCTCAAAGGTTTTTCCTCGGGAGAAAGCGACTGAGCCGCAGAGCAGCTGGAGGACCCCGCCAGCGACCACCACCCAGGGGAGCACCAGCACGGACAACACCGCCCTGTCCCCTACTGTGGCTGTGACAGCAAAGGTAGCCAGGACGCTACAGGCGTGACCTAACACCTCCGCATCCGCGTATTTGGAGTAGCCCAGGTGAGGTGCATGAAGCTCCTTATCATGGGTGTGAAGAGTCAGGCCACTGATTTTGGTTACTAGCGCTTTAAAAATGTCCTGCCCCGTAGGGATCGCTTTGGTGGCAACTATGTTATATGTCGTTATCAAAAGCACAAATGCAGAGGCCACAAATATGGCTGCTTGTACACCCTGGGTGCCTTTCTGGAAGAAGCCTTGGGGCTGAGCAGCAATGGCTATGCAGTAAGCGACAAATAATAAGTGGTAGAGGGCCTCCAGCAAGCCCTTCTGAAAGCTGAACAGAGTCAGGATGAAGAAAAGTATGGAGAAGACGGCCGGGAAGGGAACCGGTGAGAAGGGCTGTATTGAATAGAAGGACAGGAGGGCGCTGTAGCCCTCCGCAAACCTCAGCACTGCCATGAAGCCGTAAAAGGTAGCAGAGAGCGGGTCCATGGCTCGGTAGAAGAGGACACACAAGCCAAGCTGGAACACACCGGCTGTCCACAGCCATGGGACGTGGCCAACAAAGAGCCGAGGAACCACACCCAGCAGAGGACAGGCTAACACTGAGGCCGCCAACAAGTTCATCACCACGCCCGCCGACACTGCGTCAGCACACCCGCAGCGCGTCTCAGGGGTCAGCCTGCTTTTTGTCTTTACAGAGGTGCCTGGAAGTTCCACTTTACTGTGCGTAATCGTGGACAGCAAACGCCCCGCACCAAAGTAACCACCCACCAGACTGACGAGAAGGTAGTTGGCAGCTGTGGCAGACTGGCCGAAACCTTCAGCAGACAGGCCGGCGATTTGATGGCCACAAGCTAAGCTGATGCTGATGGCGATGATGAACAGAACCGCCTTTCTCACGAGGAGCGCTACGCTCCCTATGACAAACAGGGCCAAGGCAAAGGCAGCCAAGCCGGGGACTAAGGAGGCTCGAAGGTCTTCAGGCCCAAGCACCCCCTGTCCGGTCAGGATGTAGACCAGACTGGAGCCAAACCACAGGGCTGACACTGTCAGACACAGGGAGGAGAAGAGCTGGGAACTGGACAAGCTCTGACACACACCTGGAACACACCGGAATTTCGTTTAATGTTTAATGCAACACTTTTTCAGGCAGAATTCCAAACAAACCTGCATAAGCTACGATGGCAGCGACGATGAGGAGCAGTACCCCCAGTGCAGTAGGGGGGATGAGGTCTTTTTGGGGTGTGCTACCATAGTTGTTTACCAAAAGTAACAGGGAACCTTTAAAGCCAAAAGACATGATGGAACATATGAATAAATACCCGTTTTAATAATGTAAATACTCCGCTTTTACATCATAACCAGAAAATATGTTGAACCAAATGTAAACATATTACACAACAGCCTCCATATAAACTTGCAGTGCTTTGCAATAAACAAACAAATTCCAATGTCTACAGTTGTTTTATTATTATTTTTATTATTTTGAAATAGGCCATTTTGAAAAAGTTTGTACATTTTCAACATGAATGGGAGTTAAAGGCTTGCAAGTGCAACTGTAAATAATAATCACTAAATGTTATTTTTAACATTTTGTATGTATAAAATATCTTTTTTGGGAGACACAACTATGGAATCACAGTTGTGCCAAAATTAAAAGGAAATACATGTGGAAACCAATAATAAAGTGATACAAATGTAGTCATATTCTTTTTCCATTTTGTCATTGCTTTTCCTGTTTTGTCTTTTCCATTTCTTCCATACACCCTGGGGACTAAAAGCAAAGGCAAAACGAGGACCCGCCCACAGCAGGAAGGGGTCCTTCTGCCAGGTCGACTAGTCCCATCCAGTCTGTTAGCCGCTCCTCTCAGCAGTTTAGATGTGGACTCCATCGAGGAAGACGCTCGCCCAAAATATGTGCATGGTGGCGTGATAGTGATATGACTTCCTGTCTGTGATATTTAAACATAGCTACAGCATAGCCACTGCAAGCAGGAATCGTGTGATCAGGTATGGACCAGTCACCCTGGCTTGGCTGTGGGCGGGTCCTCGTTTTACCTTTGCTTTTAGTTGCCAGCGTGTATGGGACAAATGGAAAAGACGAAACAGCAAAAGCAACGACAACACTGAAAAACAAATACAAACGAGAAAAAGCCAAAAAAAATGAAAAAAGAATATGACCACATTTGTATGTTTTTTGTATTACTGACCCTAATGAGGACAAGCGGTATAGAAAATGAATGAAGGATTTTCTTTACATTTCCACATGTATGTCCTTTTAATTTTGGCACGCCTGTGATTCCTGTGAATGATTGACATTATTTTACACACATCAAATATGAACATGTGAACTATCATACCAAATCATTGACAGCCACATCAAATAAAATAATAACGATAACAGAAAAAAGGGATTGGCAACAGTGAACTGCATTTACACAAGAATCGGGCAAAAAATCCTAAAACAGACAAAATATATGATTTTATTCTCTCTACATACATTAAAAAATGATAACACATATTTTTCAAACACATTCATTCCTACGTTTAGCCCAAGCAGCGTCAGAGAACTGTTTTCCCACGTGGTTTAGCTCTTTAATCATCAATACACAGTCAAGTTTGAATGCAAATATGTATTAATAATTCCCTTAAGAAGGCTTACCGCCAGAGATGCCCAGTATACCCACAGACACGTGCAGCGGCGCCATGGCAGAGCGAAGCAGTGAAAAGACGCTCCGACCGCCCCGCGCTTTATTTCCCCGCCTGTGACGTCATCGCGCGGCAGCAGGAAGTGTCGGTTTACCGGGACGGGGGCAAAAAGAAAAAACGAGTCAGTCAAGCAGGAACATAAAGCGTCAACGAGCCGCCCTAATTACGCTCCCTAAACTAATTGCCTCTGCTACAGGCATGTGAATGACAGAGAAAATATCCAACACCTGTGTTGAACTTCAATGTAAACAATATGGCCTCCGCAAAATAAATAAATAGCTAAAAATAAAAACAATAGTGTTACAACCCAAGTCATTAAAAAAATAATCGACATAATTGAAAACAAGGAACTGGCTACAAGGCATGACTCAGCACTTTCTGTGTGGGCTGAGATGATGAGGTCATCCTCTTTAGTGGGAGGAGCCTGAAGAAGCACATAAAAGAGGAGAGGGTAACCCACAGGTGGCACATCTCTTCCTGGAGAGCACACACACGCATAGCTTTTCTGCAGACCTGTCAAGGTGAGCATTTTTATGTTTTGATTTATTTCAATGTGATCTTAGCTACTTGGGCGGTGATGGCTGCGTTTGCATTCTTCTGTAGATTGTATCATAAGGAAAAAAGGATGAACCTACTTGGAAATATGCTTAAATATTACACACCAGATGACTCGCATTAATATTTACCAAAGATTACCGTGATACAATTAATACATGCATTCTTTTATAACATAACCACATAAACAACATAAACATGTCCAAAAAGGAGTGTTTGCTGTTCTGGGTTGCTGTGGGCTGTTGCCGTGGGCTGTCATAAACAACCCACAAGCCACCTGAGACTGCACCTGACTGTGTGTGTGTGTGTGTGTGTGTGTTTGGACAGCACCATGGCAAAGCGTGTAGCTGTCATTCTCTCGGGCTGTGGCGTGTACGACGGCACCGAAATCCACGAGGCCTCCGCAGTCCTCGTCCATCTGAGTCGAGCCGGAGCCAAAGTAAGCAGTAGTAAAGTATTTATTGTATTGTGTACTTTCCTAACATGCAAACGCTTGAATGAATGGTATGATAAACACATCAAATCTTCCCCCAGGTACAGATGTTTGCTCCAAATACAGATCAGATGCATGTCGTCAATCATTCTGAGGGGAAGCCTACAGAGGAGAAGAGAAACATCCTACAGGAGAGCGCCCGCATTGCCAGGGGGGACATTGCAGATTTGGCCAAGTTAGACGTTTCAGCTTTTGATGCTGTCATAATCCCTGGTAAGACTTAGTTACATTAGGGTTGCAACTATCATTGTAAAAATCTTCAGTGTTTGTGCAAGAATACAATCAAAATAGTAATAGAAAAATAATGTAATCTAACAAGAAAAAGTCTGAACTTGACAAAAATAACGTAAAATTAATAATAACGTGACCATACGTAATAACGTATTTACAAAAATGTTGTTTTGTGATGTAGTAAAATGAAGAGAAACAAACAGAGCAAAATGAAAGTGTCATTTTGGGATAATTAGGTTGGGGAATAAGGTGACGATCCAACGGGCATAAATTCATAATATTATGACAAAACAATTTACAAAGAAAGCTGAAAAATTTGGAGACTCGGGTCAAAATATTAAGAGGAAAAAGTCTTATTCTAACAAGAAAAAAGTCACAATTTTACAAGAATAAACCCATAATATCACGAGGAAAATGAATTCATCATTTTTCTAGTGTAAAGTTGAAATAATAAATAAAAAATATGTTTTAAAAGTCATAATATGATGAGAAATAAACTAAACTAAATAAAGTTGACATTTTTATGATGAAAAAAGGTTTGGGAAGTCCCAGTGGTATGGGAAAAAAGTCATAATATTCCAAGAAGAACCTTTAAAAAAATATTTAAGAAGGAAGCAAAGTCATTTCAAACATTTACATGTGCATCTTCTTACCTCTGAGCATCTTATCTCCTCTGGTTCTCCTGTTCAGGTGGTTTTGGGGTGGCCAAAAACCTTAGTGACTGGGCAGTAAACAATAAGAACTTCACCATCAAGCCAAGTGTGGTGAAGATTCTTCAGGACTTCCACAAATCTGGAAAGCCACTGGCCTTGTGCTGCATCTCCCCAGTCCTTGCTGCCAAAATCCTGCCAGGCTGCGAGCTCACAGTGGGTCACGACACAGAGAGTGACATGTAAGTGTGTGTACAATAAATGTCATCACGGATGTTACCTTTATGTAACACGCTCTCCCTTGTGCCCCATCAGGTGGCCGCACGCCCAGACAGCCCGCGCCTTAAAGGAGATGGGCTGCAAGTATGTGAATAAAAACGTGGACCAAGCACATGTCGACGTCAAGCATAAACTTGTCACCACACCCGCCTTCATGGGCAACGCTCCCATTCACAAAGTTTTTGATGGAATTGGCGCCATGGTTGAAGAGACTCTTAAACTTGCTTAAGATGTCTTCACGTTGAATTGTAATGTGTATTTCCTTTTTTATGTGTTGGAAACAATACATTGATGTGTGCATCATTTCCAAAAGGGCAACAGTTATGGAGATGGATCCTTGAATAAACTTGCTGACAAACCAAACTATTGCTTTGCATAATTCTTATGTCAGAAGCTATTGTTGAAATAAAGCATAGAGTGCACGAGGAATATGAAGAAACTGTACAGTAAATGCAAACAGTAAATGCTCCAATGAATGCCTAGAGTGTTGCAAGATATCCATACCATTTATTTTCTATGCCGCTTATCCTCATTAGGGTTGTGTGGGTATGCTGGTGCCTACCCCAGCTGACTTGAGCCAGAGGCGGGGTACACCCTGGACTGGTCGCCAGCCAAGCGCAGGGCAGACAAACAACCATTCAGACTCACATTCACACCTATGGACAATTTAGAGTCGCCAATTAACCTAACATGAATGTTTTTGGAATGTGTCAGGAAAGCGGAGTACCCGGAGAAAACCCACGCACAGGGATGCCAAGAGGAGATTTTAACCCAGGTCTTCTAGATCTACTTACTGTGTGGCTAACATGCTATCCACTCAAACACCTTGCTTTGCAATACATTATTCCCATGAAAATACTCTATATTTTTCCCATAAAATGTCTGCAAACACTGGCTGCTTTAAGCAGTTGTCAAAGCCCAAGCAAGTCAGAGCTTTTCTTCCAGTCACTCACACACATCCCAGTTTTCTGGAGAAATGCATAAGGTTGATTCTCCTGAAGGGGGTACCAGTGATGGCGAAGGTGCCATCACTTTAAGAGGCATAACAAACAGACTGCAATAATTTGAAGCTACAAGTGTAACGGTGGAACTTAACGTTTCAGCTGCGGCGATTTCCAAAGCAGAACACCTCAGTTTGCAATAAATGCATTGTCAGTGTCAATTAAATAAACACTTGGATTTTTCCTTGCTGTGTCACACTTTTGGTCCACTTTCAAGAGAATGACCTAATTCTATTAGCAATATAATGGTTATGATCCTAATGTTATAATATAATGGTGATCAGGGAAGCAAACGTTCATTTAGCGCCAAATCCCAGCAGCAGTTATCTCGTGGCACTTTACACATCAAGGTCAAATGCATGAACACAGAGAACCAACTGGAACCCCACATGAGCAAGCACTTGGATGGACCCAAGCCAGACGCTGTGGGGCGGCCTTCTGTCTCAAAACGGTTGGGTTGAAATATAAAAAAAAGAATATGGGGATACATGGTAGATGTAGCCAGAAGTCTTAGTCTTACACTAAGGAACACACAGGCATGTCGCTGATACATATTGTATCAGGGGTCAATTTCTAATGGTGTGATTTAGCAAAGAGGTAGGTTTTGAGTTGACTTTTAAATAAAGAGAGGGTGGGGGAGATTGGTGGAGATGGTTCCATAACAGAGGAGCCTGGTAAGTAAAGGTTCTACCTCCCATTCTACTTCTAAAAGTTCTAGGAGTGACAAGTGTAAATTCTGTGACCACTGTGGTCTACTGGTCTCTGTGTGGAGTTTGCATGTTTTCCCCGTGCTCTCCAGGTAACTGGGCTGTGTGTGAGAGACTGGAAGAAAAGATCTGAATTGCTTGGGCTTTGACTCCCGCTTCAACCCGCCAGTGTTTTGCAGACATTCATTTATTCATTCATTCATTTTCTACGCCGCTATAAGAAAAATATATTTTCATCGGAATAATGTATTGCAATCTGGAAGACCTGCGTTAAAATCTCCGCTTGACATCTCTATGTGGAGTTTGCATGTTCTTCCCGTGCGTGCGTGGGTTTTCTCCGGGTACTCCGGTTTCCTCCCACATTCCAAAAACATGCATGTTAGGTTAATTGGCCACTCTAAATTGTCCATTAGAGTGTGAATGTGAGTGGTTGTATGTCTGCCCTGCCATTAACTGGCAACCAGACCAGGGTGTACCCCGCCTCCCGCCCAAAGTCAGCTGGGATAGGCTCCAGCATACCCATGACTCTAATGAGGATAAGCGGTATAGAAAATGGATGGTAGGGATGGACAGTGTTCTACTGGGTTGATAAGGTTCTAGGAGTTCTTTAAGATATACTGGTGCCTGACCGTGTAGTGCTTTGGATGTAAGAAGGAGAATTTTATGCTTGATTCTAAATTGCACAGGTAACCAGTGCAGTGAGGCACAGGTGAGGTAAGATCTCTTCTGAAGATTTCTTAGGGCAAGCTATTAACAGAATGAAAATAAATATCAGCAATCTGCTACAACAAGCAAATAAAGATTAACTTGTCCCATTTTTTCCCCTCTAAAGGCATTTTTAAAAAGAAGGGTCGTCATTTATTCCGGGTAGTCTTATATTTGGATCAATGTGGTGTTTTTTGTCGCTTGCAGTTTTAAACCAGTTTGTTAGTGCTTGGCGTACAGGTGAGTTCAGAATGGTCCCTCTGGGTTAAGAATGAATCCATGCCTCAGGTGTAGTTAGTTTAACAGAGTTTATTTCAGAGTTATACAGGATAGAGTTATATGATAAATAGATTTCTTATACTTGAACAACAACAGTTTCATTGTGTTTGGTTTGAGAAGTGCTTGAACTGGTCTGTCCCACAAACCAACTGTGTTGCATGGAATTTCCTGGGACGGTTGGAATCCTGAAAGAAGAAGATTTCAACTCTATTACATTACTCCAACACATTAAGACCATACCTGGTTACAGTACAGGTGAGGATATAGAAATACATCTACAGTATGTGCTTGTCTCACCTCTATGGGGTAAGCATAGGTGGGAACGTAACGAATCACAAAGCCACAACGCCTCTTCCGGGATGTGTTGGCATCGCTGGCGTGCACCAGAAGCCCGTCGTGGATCTGTAAAGATTGTTGATAGGACATTTTTAAAATATTCCACCTGTGCCTGTGAAAAGTGCATTCAACTTACAGACATCTGTCCAGCCAAGAGAGGGCAAAGCACAGCCTCCTCGGGTTGAATCAGTTCCTCTGGGATCTCCTGGTTGACCGACAGCATGTTTCCGGGCCGTATGGCTTGTCGATGGGGCAATGGGCCAGAACAATGGCTTCCTGGGAGCACATTGGGAGTATAATGTTGTTGATATCGCAAATAATCAATGCGTATCCAACTTTGTATGGAGTCATTTTCCATTCCCAGTGGAATGCCTTGGAGTTGCGGCTTGTCCACTGCATCATCTACCTGGTATAACCCGAAGGGCTCCGTTTTCTTCCGTCGCGTCATCAAAAGCGAGCCACACGGACAGAACGTGGCCGCCAGCAATACCCCAATACCTGACAACACGAGTTACAATCATTGCGTGGAAAAAAACCTACAACTTTTTTGTCTGTAGATGTTTTCTAAAGTTTCCGCACCTCATATCCTGATGCCAAGCCACGTACGGCAGCTCATCATCAGGTTTAGCTTCCTCATCCTCACAGTCCTGAGTGCCGCTGGCTTGGGGTGTCGGATATTTGCAGATGAAGCGGGAGTCCAGCAGGATGACGTCAGGGCCCACAATGGCTTGCACCACTTGCAAGATGCGGGGGTGTTTGGTGAGGTCCATGACCCAAGGATACTGACGGTGAACATTATGGAGGCTGTACTGGGTGTAGTCCTCACCTGGGGGTATGAACACAAAATTAGGGCATGTCAACATGAGAACGAGCTGGAAAAAAACAAAAAAGATGTATTTTTGATTTCAGATATTTAATCTGTCTTTGAAAGTGCAGTTGAACTGTCCAGTTTAGAAAAGTTGCATCATTTACATGGGAATGCTGACCTATTGTTTTTTCCACAAAAAGAGCAGTTGCGTAGATGAGTTGCCCAAAAATTAAAAATTAAAAATAGTGTACACTGCAGACACTGAAATAAACATAAATAACTGGAATCAAGGTGTACTAAAAATAACATTTCTTGTTGACTAGCAAGAAGTTGTTCTTTTCAAGAACATAGTAAGTAATAATACCAATAAGCAATTTAATAATGTGCTAAAACGAGATACATGATTCTTGAAATAAGATAACTGCCATTTCCTTTCTTGTCTTAAAAAAAAAAATTATCACCAAATTCGTTCTCCAGCTGGGAAAAGGCGTACGTGGCTTCCCGCAGCTCGGTCTCAGTCAGCACGGGCAGGCCCGAGAGGAAGCCCTGCTGCTCGTAGGTCTCCTGGATCTTGCTGGTGGATGTAGTCATGTCTGCTTGGACGCTTTTTTCTGCCTCACCTGTTCTCTTTTTAGCCTGGTGGAGTGAAAATGAAAAAAGTCAGAATGGTGGCCAAGGCTGTTCCCTGAACTATTTTATGTATTTTTCATGACATAAGGGGCCGCCTGACTCTATAGGAAAAAAAGACACGTTTGTTTGGTCACACACAACTTTCCTGGCCAATAGCAACTCCAAGAACATGGCAAACATCCTTCCTATCAGGGCCATTTCAGTCTGGATGAGGACCTCCTAGGGCCTTCATATGGCGAATAAGTCAGCGGTAAAACAAAGCAACAGGGAACATACCTGTTTGTGTCTGATCTCTTGCGCTCTCAGCACTGCTCTAAAGCCGCCTGCATGTCAGGTATTTTATACTGTTGAGCGATACCCCCTGGAAATTCACATCCTCTTACATCACTGGAAACTCATCTTTTGACACATACTAATAAGATAATAATTGTCCTACGTCTTACAAGGAAGAGAGTCATGAATGCCTCCGTGACAATATGCAACCTGTCTTTCTCTAAATGACACACCTGGCTTCCTTAATGCCGTTGAATGACCTTTCCTAAAGAACCAGGAAACACACGTTGTGCTTCCTGCTGCTTTTTTTGATGCAACTCTGGCCCACCAATGCAGATTCATTTATAGAATGAGGCCATCATCACAAGCTGGAAACTTTTAAGGACATCAAGCTTCCTTGTCAGAAACGGTGAGAAGATAATAGTAAGACCAGTTTAAAGATTTTGTTTGCCTTAGTAGTGCTTCTCAGTTATTTCCTCTCATGCCCCCCTAGGGACCAGAAATGTTTCATGCCCCCCCCAATTTGAAAAATTGTGGGGAAACTGATAATATCTTTTTATTTATACTGTACAGACAGAACTCAAAACTGAAACAGTCAAACTGCATGTTGAGTACAGTAAATCTGTCCACGAGGCCCCCCCTGACAGTTCATCGCGACCCCTCCAGGGGGCCAGCCCCTCTATGTAAGAAGCACTACCTTAGTACAGCACAATTTGAAATAAAACAGTGAAGATGTGGCCCTGCGATTGACTGGCGACCAGTCCAGGGTGTACCCCGCCTCTCGCCCAAAGTCAGCTGGGATAGGCTCCAGCATCCCCGTGACCCTGATGAGGATAAGCGGCATAGAAAATGAATGAATGAATGAATGAGTGAAGATGTGACTCAAAAGGGAATAGGAGGGCTGACAAAAATGCCAGCATTCACAGTTTTTCTTAATTACAGCTATTTTATGCTGCGAATACAAAGTTATCTTGAAATACTCGTGCAACCGACCGTAAAGTGAGTAGACTCTCATTTTTTTTACAGTACGGTATATATTCTCCGAGGACACTGATGGACAAATGAAACTTGGATCTACTTTAGCTTGTATAGAAGTTTGCATTTACTCGCCACGAAAAGCGAGCCAACACGCAGCCACGATTGTCTAAATGTCTGGCAACGCAAGAGGATATAGTGGTGGTTAGTCCGGAGCTGCATGGCTGCTGAGGGAAACATGCACTCCAACATGTACTGTGACATCTGAAGCGAGGCATGAGCTCCTCCCTGTTCCATATGGCAACTGTCTGACATGACAAGTACGCCAAACACGCCTCCAAGACGACTGGTACCCCGCTGAGGAAGCTGATGGTGATGTCGTAGCCAAGTATGTCTCCAGACCTGAACAGCAAGGTGAAGGAGCACAAGGTGTCTAACGTCAACCAGTGAGGTCATCATGGAAAAGTGTAAAAGGATTCCGTTAACTTGTGCGACTTTGGTGAATTCCCTGCCCCAGAGTATCAAGGCGGTGCTTGATGACAATGGCGCGCTGTGAAGGTGATGTCATATGTCTGGTCCATCCATCCTTGAAACAAGATGCACTTCCTTATTCTCAGCACACACCCACAAGGGGCATTCAGGGGCAGTCTGAACGTCACGGCAACATCTAACATCCATAAGTGGAGAATGTTATCACTCACTTTGTAACTCTCAATGAGGAAATACAATTTCCTGCATTTAAATGTGCTTGGAAGTCCCAGAAAAGGCATGTAAAACATATGAACTCACATTGAGTAAGTTACGTGGTGTCTTTGAATGCAACTCCTCATTACCTAATAATATTCCTCTACTATTACAAGAAGTACTGTGATGCAAATACATTATAAGACGTGTGTGCTACCTTTTAGCTTGATTTCAATTTTCAGTTCATATACTCCCAATCCTGTCCTGTCAGTCATCTTTCTGTTAATAAAATACCGGCGTATTTCAGACACACTTACAATGGTGATTCATCATGATTCAGACTGTGATTAATATGTTACATTTGACAGCGCCAATAATAACTGATTGTCTATTTTTACAGCAAGGTGGTTACGTCACAATAATGTGAGGTCGTGTGAATTTCCGTGCAAGTAATCTGAAACCCATGAACTGCCGTTTGACAAAGAAAATCATGCGTTTTGTTGGTACTTTGTAATGCTTTGTAACTTGTAATTACTAGTCGGCAGTTATTGTGGTCAAATGATACAAACTTGTGTAAACAAGGAAAACATATTTGACAGGATTTATAATAATTATAATAATGAGAGAATTTTGAGATAACAAAATAAGCACGTAGCAAGATATAAAATTGTGCATTCATGTGTGATAATGTAATGTTTACGTTTTTTAAATGTGTTCTGCATCAAACGTATAACACTACTATAAATGTGTATATATACAATAAATATATTAGTATATGTATATACAGTACATACATACATATATACAGTATGTGTGTGCGTGTTTGTGTGTGTGTAAGTTCTAAGACATGAATCATTTCTGAGCACATTCCAATGGTTTTCTCGGTCCTTGTCCCTGCTTGGGTGCTAATTAGGGGTGCAACGATTCAGTCACTAGATTGATGCATTGATTTATATCTTATGATCCAACTCCATCCATCTGTGTTCACCAAATTGCCATTCCAGACCACATATATCGAGCTAACGTCGTTTGAAAGGTAATCAATCGATTTAATCAATACTAGGAAATAAAGCATTGGATTTAAGCGCTGCAGGTTTTATATGGATGTGTGTTTTTTAGCTTTTTTAATGATAAAGACGGTAAACGTTACCCCTGTAACAGTTTGATTTGTCGTGAGTCGATTAGTGATGTCTGTTGACTGGGGCGCACAGATGACGTCACGTGACGCTGAGCTGTAGAAAAGTCCACGTGGACGTCCTAAAATATGCAATTTGTCATAGAATATGGGGTGTAATTTCATAGGCATACTTGCTTGTTAGCTGGATGACTTCTTCCTCTTCAATTTGCTATGGGATTTATTTATAGTGTCGGACCGCATCCAAAGTCAAGTCCAACTTGAAGCCTTTCAAACTCATGCAGGATGGGAGAGTCAGGACAAGATAAAAGGTACGTAGTGAGCGCTACGTTTGTGCATGTTTGTGTTCTGGCTGTCGTTTGGGAGCCGCTGTTGTCCTGGCAAAAGGTTTCATTTTTTCTTGCAATGATAAGCGTGTTGATCAAACACCTCCTAGTAGCTTTAATATCATCTGTGCAAACAATACAGTATGTAGGATATTCATTCACTTTAATATCTATCTGCACATTAAATATCATTCAAGCCTGGTATTGCAAAATAACTTCTTTAATACTTCGGTTAGAGGCGTGAATGAGGTATCAAATTAAAGTTAGTCATGTTTTATAAGATGGAATTAATCATTCAACCTGTTCATTTATTCTTAATTCAACCTGAAGTCTTGATGGCACTTTATTCAAATAAACAGTGAATGCATTTGCCATGAATTGTTGTTTACCTTTTTGTTTATATCCATAATAAATCCATCCATCCATCCATTTTCTTCCGCTTATCCAAGGTCGGGTCGCGGGGGCAGCAACCTAAGCAGGGAAGCCCAGAGGTCCCTCTCCCCGGCCACTTCGTCCAGCTCTTCCCAGCGGATGCCGAGGCGTTCCCAGGCCACCTGAGAGACATAGTCTCTCCAACGTGTCCTGGGTCTTCCCTGAGGCCTCCTACCGGTTGGACGTGCCCTGAACACCTCCCCCGGAAGGCGTTCGGGAGGCATCCTAACCAGATGCCCGAGCCACCTCATCTGACTCCTCTCAATGCGGAGGAGCAGCGGTTCTACTCCGAGTCCCGCCCGGATGACAGTGCTTCTCACCCTATCTCTAAGGGAGAGCCCAGCCACCCTGCGAAGAAAACTCATTTCGGCCGCTTGTACCCGCGATCTTGTCCTTTCGGTCACTACCCAAAGCTCATGACCATAGGTGAAGGTAGGAACGTAGATCGACCGGTAAATCGAGAGCCTTGCCTTTTGGCTCAGCTCTCTTTTCACCACGACAGATCGGTGCAGAGTCCGCATCACTGCAGACGCTACACCAATCCGCCTGTCCATCTCACGTTCTATTTTTTCATCACTCGTGAACAAGACCCCGAGGTACTTAAAAGCCTCCACTTGAGGCTGGACCTCATCCCCGACCCGAAGATGGCACTCCACCCTTTCCCGGGCGAGAACCATGAGAGTTGAAGGTCACTGCTCGATGAGGCCAACAGGACCACATCATCTGCAAAAAGCAGAGACCGAATCCTGCGGCCACCAAACTGAAACCCCTCAACGCCCTGGCTGCGCCTAGAAATTCTGTCCATGAAAGTAGTGAACAGAATCGGTGACAAAGGGTAGCCCTGGCGGAGTCCAACCCTCACTGGAAACGGGTCCGACTTATTGCCGGCAATGCGAACCAAACTCTGACACCGGTCATACAGGGAACGAACCGCCTGGATTAGGTGGTCCGATACCCCATATTCCCGGAGCACTCCCCACAGTATTCCCCGAGGAACACGGTCGAATGCCTTCTCCAAGTCCACAAAACACATGTAGACTGGTTGGGCAAACTCCCATGCACCCTCAAGGACCCTGCCGAGAGTATAGAGTTGGTCCACAGTTCCACGACCAGGACGAAAACCACACTGCTCCTCCTGAATCCGAGATTCGACTATCCGGCGGATCCTCCTCTCCAGAACCCCTGAATAGACCTTACCGGGAAGGCTGAGGAGTGTGATCCCACGATAGTTAGAACACACCCTCCGGTCCCCCTTCTTGAAAAGCGGGACCACCACCCCGGTCTGCCAGTCCAGGGGCACCGACCCCGACGTCCACGCAATGCTGCAGAGTCGTGTCAACCAAGACACGCCCACAGCATCCAGGGCCTTAAGGAACTCCGGGCGGATCTCATCAACCCCCGGGGCCTTGCCACCAAGGAGCTTTTTGACCACCTCGGTGACCTCAGCCCCAGAGATAGGCGAACCCGACTCAGAGTCCCCAGGCACTGCTTCCATGTTGGAAGGCGTGTCGGTGGGATTGAAGAGGTCTTCAAAGTATTCCCTCCAACGGTCCACAACATCTCGGGTCGAGTTCAGCAGCACACCGTCCCCACCATACACGGTGTTGACTGTGCACTGCTTCCCCTGCCGGAGACGGCGGATGGTGGTCCAGAATCTCTTTGAAGCCATCCGGAAGTCGTTTTCCATGGCCTTTCCAAACTCCTCCCATGTCCAGGTTTTTGCCTCAGCGACCGCCAGAGCTGCAGAGCGCTTGGCCTTCTGGTACCTGTCAGCTGCCTCCAGAGTGCCATGGGCCAAGACGGCCTTATAGGACTCTTTCTTCAGCTTGACGGCATCCCTGACCACTGGTGTCCACCAACGGGTTCTGGGATTACCGCCACGACAGGCACCGACCACCTTACGGCCACAGCACCGATCGGTTGCATCGACAATGGAGGCACGAAACATCGCCCACTCGCATTCAATGTCCGCTGCCTCCGTCGGAACATGGTCAAAGCTCTCCCGCAGGTGGGAGTTGAAACTCCTTCTGACAGGGGAGGATGCCAGGCGTTCCCAGCAGACCCTCAAAATGCGTTTGGGTCTGCCAGGTCTGACCGGCATCCTCCCCCACCATCGGAACCAACTTACCATCAGGTAGTGATCAGTTGACAGCTCCGCCCCTCTCCTCACCCGGGTGTCCAAAACATGTGGTCGCAAGTCTGACGATACAACCACAAAGTCAATCATCGAACTGCGGCCCAGGGTGTCCTGGTGCCAAGTGCACATGTGGACACCCTTATGCTTGAACATGGTGTTTGTTAAAGACAATCCGTGACGAGCACAGAAGTCCAATAACAAGACACCACTCGGGTTAAGATCAGGGGGGGCCGTTCCTCCCAGTCACACCTCTCCAGGTCTCACTGTCGCTGCCAACATGAGCGTTGAAGTCACCCAGCAGAGCAAGGGAATCCCCCGAGGGAGCACTCTCTAGTATTTCCTCTAAGGACTCCAAAAAGGGCGGGTATTCGGCACTGCCGTTCGGCGCATAAGCGCAAACAACAGTCTACTACCCTCTCATTTACCGGGTTAAACTCCAACTTGCAGGCTTGGAGCCGGGGAGCAACAAGAATTGCCACCCCTGCTCGTCGCCTCTCATTGCTGGCAAAACCAGAGTGGAATGAAGTCCAGCCCCTCTCGAGAGGACTGGTTCCAGAGCCCCTGCCGTGCGTTGAGGTGAGTCCGACTATATCTAGCCGGAATTTCTCCACCTCACGCACCAGCTCAGGCTCCTTCCCCGCCAGAGAGGTGACATTCCACGTACCGACAACTAGCTTCTGTAGCCGAGGATCGGACCGCCAAGGGCTCTGCCTCCGGCCGCCACCCAGCTCTCTTTGCACCCGACCCCTTTGGGACCCACGTTACCTTTTCGGGCTGTGCCCGACCGGGCCCCATGGGTGCAGGCCCGGCCANAGGCTCCTTCCCCGCCAGAGAGGTGACATTCCACGTACCGACAACTAGCTTCTGTAGCCGAGGATCGGACCGCCAAGGCCTCTGTCTCCGGCCGCCACCCGGCTCTCTTTGCACCCGACCCCTTTGGCCCCTCCCACGAGTGGTGAGCTCATGGGAGGGAGGACCCACGTTACGTTTTCGGGCTGTGCCCGACCGGGCCCCATGGGTGCTCGCCACCAGACGCTCGCCATCGTGCCCCACCTCCAGGCCTGGCTCCAGAGGGGGGCCCCTGTGACCCGCGTCCGGGCGAGGGAAATCGAAGTCCAATTGTATCATTCATCATTAGGGTCTTTTGAGCCACTCTTTGTCTGGTCCCTCCCCTAGGACCTGTTTGTCATGGGTGACCCTACCAGGGGCATGACAGCCCCCGACAACTTAGCTCCTAGGATCATTGGGACACGCAAACTCCTCCACCACGATAAGGTGGTGACTCAGGGAGGAGCCATAATAAATCTATATCTGATTCTCATACAGAAACCAAAGGGCATTTAGGAAACTTCACCTGCACAGTCCAGTATCCAGCTATTTATTTAGCAGTTAGACTGCTTGAATTTTTGGCTAAAAAGTTGCTGAATCGATTTAAAGTTACTGAATCGTTTCCGATCAGATCGTTCTAAATGAACCGATATCGTCCTTGAATCGAATCGGCAACCACAAATCGAATCGCTGTAAAAACAATCGTTGCACCCCCAATGCTAATGCTGCTCCGTTTGTGGATGGACTCTCTCTACGCTCGGTCTCCATTTGTCTCCCTCTTGTGGCTGCAGTTTGTTATTGCAGTGATGCACTAGCAGTAGTTGCCTGTTGGGAGGTGTTATTTTTATCAGCAGCCCCTGCAGCGTGTTTGTTAGACAGCTCACGTCGGAAGTCGCCCTGATACGCTTTGAGCTGTGAATACATATTTAATTCCAAATAAAATAAAGCAAGCTATGAAAAATAATTTACAGGACATCAAGTTTCCTTGTTAAAAACGGTGAAAAGATAATAATTACACCAGTTTAAATATTTATTTTGCTTTAGCAGTGCTTCTCAACCTTCTGAGCACACTCCCAATGGTTTTCTCAGTCCTTGTTTGGGTGCTTAGGACAGAGACGGTAATTCTGCTCCATCGAGCTCGGTCCGATCTGTGTCCATTTGTCTCCCTCTTGTGGCGGCGATTCGTTATTGCAGCGATGCACTAGCACTGGCTCCCTTTTTTTCAACAGCAGCCTCTGCAGCATCTGTTTGTCCGACCGTTCACGTCGAAAGTCGTCCTCATACACTTTGAGCTGTGATTAAAACATATCGAATTAAAAATACAATTAAAAATATAATTCCAAATAAAATGAAGCAAGTTAAAAAAAGTAATTTAAAGTATGGTCAGCTTCACATCCGCTGTGATCCTCACATGGAATACTTCCATAAAGTACAAATAAATACAATTAAATGAAAATGGAAAATGGAAATACATTTTAAAAAATAACATGGGGCTCAATACTCTTTTTCCTAAAAATAATTCAGTATTTATGTGTGTGTGTTCACTTTTTCACCAGTAAATAATGATGCTTGGAGATAAATACATTTTAAATATAGAAATGCTCAAACCTGCAAAATCTGGAACGTCGAAAAATATACCTTTTCTACAGAAAACTCATAGACCACATGTGGCAGTCCCTCATTTGATACTGTTTGCATGCCTTGGTATGTGCTGCTGTTTGAAGTAGCAACAGAAAGCACCATGTTCAAGGGCGAATGATGGTGTCCATGCACTAATGCATTTACAGTCACCACCCATAAAGAGGAGGGTTATTTAAGGAATAAAGGGCTTTATTGTCGTAGAATAGATGATGCACCCTGCGACTGAACGTTACAGGAGCAGTGGCTCTTTTTGGAAATCGTCTCATTCGCATGTCAGTGATGCTTTTTGCAGCCGTTTGACTTGTCATTGTGCTCAATAATTCAATCCTGCATATTCATTCATAAATATTCATCATATTTAAATCATATATTTTTGCTGCTCAACAGTTAATTGATGGCCATTATCTTAATACGAGCGTCACTTTTTTCCAGTGGGTCTCCGTGTCGAGGCTACAATACAATGACAAAGGTCAATGGTGTGCGTGAGTGATGGGAAGAAAAGCTCTAACTCACTCGGGGAGAAGATGTTTGGCGCCTTGCATGTATAAATCTCTACACCGCCTGTCTTTTTCATATATTTTGTTTGCAAAGTTTCATAGCGAATCCTGCGTGAGTACGACATGGAGCGCTGTTGTTGGGAGGGAAATCGAAAGCCCCGTTTCTGTGGTTGTTCTGCCTTGTAGCCTATTTAAGTCACGCTTGCAACACAACCTGCTCTTGAAGTAGTTCCACCCATTGGCGCATCTCCTCCCTCATCTTCCTCAGCCTGCGGTTGTCCTGCTGGGTACATTTGTGGTTGTTGTGCTCCGTCTCATATTCAGCCGCATAGATCTCAGTCTGCCGACATCAGAGATCATCCCCATGGCGGTGTGTCATCACCAACACAATATATCAATACATATGCATTCATCTCACGAGCAGAGCAACCACTTGGTGGTGCATTTGACCGTCTAATTCTAAGCGCTTTCTCCATAGCAACAGTTGACTTTAGAGCACATAAGACGCTCACCTGACAGCGCAGTGCTTCTAGCTGCTCTTTGAGATCCCGCACCTCTCGCTGGGGGCCAGAATTCGGGTGTTTGCCCTGCTGCGGCACATCCAGTCTGGATGAGGCTGGGCTGACGTGTGATGAGGGCGGGCTCGGGAATGAGGCCTCGGTTGCCTGGACGCGGCACTGCAATGATAAACAATAGATGCATCAAACATAAAACACAATCAGAAGGTGAGGGTACCTTTTGGATGGGTTGCTGGTGCATTCTGCCTTCCTGCAGCCTGATATATTCTTGGAGGTCTTGGTTCTTCTTCAACTCCAGCATGAGTGCCTGCTCGTAGTAGCTCTTTGCACTCTGCACCCCAACATGCACAGATAAGCAATCCAAATCATCATGTGCGTGAATTGTGTGTGTTTACCTGCTGGTTCTCTACTTTAAGCAGCAGTTTGCTGTTTAGGTCTTTGAGGGTGGTGTTTTCCTGCTCCAAACTCTCCAGCCTGTGCTGCAGCCTCAGCGTGGTGCTACGGTACATCTGGTCCCACTGCTCATTCAGCTTCATTAGCTGCAGCACAACATTTCATCGTTAACGTCATCGTCACGGGTTGTGTTACAGACATGATCTCACACAAGAAAGTCTTCTCAAGGGACAGTAATATAGAAATGAAACTTGGAGAGAGTTTCGTCGGTCTCGGAAGGCTCCTTCAGGACATCAAGGAGGTGATGGATGTTAGACATCTCGGACTCCTCCGCTGTCCTCACACATGAGGGTGCTCCACAGGTGCTCAATTGGTGCTCAAGTCTGGAGACATACTTGGCCACTCCATCGCCTTCAGCTTCATCTTCCTCAGCAAGGTACTGTCATCTTGGAGGTGTGTTTGGGCTCGTTTTCATGTTGGAAAACTGCCCACCGGCCCAAGGGAGGGGGTAAGAATGCGATCCAGTAGATGGCGCATGGGAGTTTTAAAATTAATTTTATACAGCTCAGTGAATGAAAACATTGCACAAAATGTGTTTGATTTCAGGCTGCACGGTGGTCGAGTGGTCAGCGTGTTGGCCACACTGTCAGGAGATTTGGAAGACCAGGGTTTTAATCTCTGTGTGGAGTTTGCATGTTCTCCCCGTGCGTGCGTGGGTTTTCTCCGGTTTCCTCCCACATTCCAAAAACATGCATGTTGGGTTAATTGGCACCTCTAAATTGTCCATTAGAGTGTGAATGTTTGTTTGTCTATATGTGCCCTGCGATTGGCTGGCGACCAGTCCAGGGTGTACCCCGCCTCTTGCGTGAAGTCAGCTGGGATAGGCTCCGGCATACTCGCGACCCTAATGAGGATAAGCGGTATAGAAAATGAATGAATCTGAACCAGTAGCAGCACATTATTGCATTATTTTCGTAAAGGTCATCTTTGCTGTATCCATCCGTGTGTGTGCGCAGGTCAGACACTGCATGTCCAGAAGATGACAGGTCACCTACATTGTACCTACACCTACATGTGCATTATTTTTAAATGCATGCATTATTTATATACTACCAGTGATTAATCTGGTTAGTCACATTGCACTGCTATCACTTTTTCTTTTAACTACCATCACATTAAAACTCTTGTCATATTGATGTTGTCCTATTGAATTTATATGAACTGCCAATAAATAATATCTCAACCAGTGGACAGAATCCTATTTCTTCTTTCTAAAAAATCTGAAGGCAGCTCAAGCTTGAATGATTTGAGGGGAAAAAATGTCATTTCATGTAATGATTCTTCACACCTCAGCTGCAATTTTTCACACCGCGCCGACGTCCCCCGCTGGTTTTCACAGAAAACTGTGTCATTTCCAGCATGGGCTGTACAGTAAGAGTACAACAGCACAGAAGGTGTTGAGGTGAATCCGTACCTCTTTGTTGACTCTGCGGAGCTCCGTGTTCTTGTTGAGGAGCAGCAGCTTCTCCTGGTCGGCCGAGGTGATGCTCATACTCTCGGTGACATATTGGTCCTCGGACGGTGACCTGTCACCTTCTGGACACGCAGCGTCTGACCTGCGCACACACACGGATGGATACAGCAAAGATGACCTTTACAAAGTCACCATGGAGAGCATTAGCAGAAGATTTCCATGAATAAAAGCAAACACATATATGCACAAAAGCGCCTCAGGGTACTTTTTAACACCCACTCGCATAGAGTGAGTGCACTTTCAGAGAATAAAACCTGAGCCATTATGTTCACCCACACACACACAAACGTGCAGTCACATTAGACACTCAAGACACACACAATCAAAATGTCTTTACCATTCCATAAGAAGTGTGAACTCCACGGCAGCATTTTGGATAGTAAAAACATTCAATATTTGCAGGGATTAGTTATGCATCAAATGCGGCGGCCATGTTGCAAGATCTTGTCGGAGAGCAATAGCCTACAGGGAGTGAGTGTGAAGCCCGGAGGGGGTGTACATGCTCCTGGAAGAACGCACACATCTCTGCATGAACCCTACCACCTCTGGGCATTCTCACACAAGCGTGCTGTAGGACTCACTGAGATAAAGACTAGGAGGAACTGCAAGCGTCATTTCCCTTAAGGCCGGACTCCCACGCAAATACACTTGCTTTCATCCACTTACTGCACGTGAACTCCACTGCTCTGTGAGGGTTGCATAGCTTTTAGGACTATGCTGGCCGGTCACGGCAAGGGAAAAAAAAGATGGAGGTCCTTTAAATGCCATGTTCATTTGCAGCTTGTTAGAATGTCCTGCAGGAGAGGACCTGTCAGTCACATTTTCCAACACTTTTGCTCACAAGAAAAACGTGCTATCTTTTAAGTTGTCGACCTGATCCGGATGTAAATACCTGGAAATAAAAGCTGAAATGTTTCTCCTGTATGCGTCTTTTCGTGTCAAACCCAAAGGTTTTGGGTAATGACTGTTCCAGTACTTCTGGAGGGTACTTCATGTATCACACAAACATCTAGTCATTCTCCTGGGAATAACACTTCTTCATTTTCAAGGTGCAGTCATGCGCATGCCAAATATCACAACAACATCTTTAGAATGCACATATGTGTGCTCTAAATAAAAAACAAAAAACAATACGTGGATATTCCTATTAGCAGGTATGTTTACTCAAAATCCCAGAAAATTTACTCAGAACATGTAAAATCAACTTAAATTATGTGGTGTATTTCAACACAACCGGCCGCACGGTGAATGAGTGGGTAGCATGTTGGCCTCACAGTCAGGAGGTTCAGGGTTCAAATCTCCGTTGGGCATCTCTGTGTGGAGTTTGCATGTTCTCCCCGTGTGTGCGTGAGTTTTCTCCGGGTACTCCGGTTTCCTCCCACATTCCAAAAACATGCATGTTAGGTTAATTGGCGACCAAAAGTGCCCATTAGAGTGTGAATGTTTGTTTGCCTGCCCTGCAATTGGCTGGAGACCAGTCCAGGGTGGATCCCAAAGTCAGCTGGGTCCAGCATACCCGCGACCCTAATGAGGATAAGCGGTATGGAAAACGGATGGATGGATTTCAACACAATCACCGCTCACGATCAGACAGAGTTGCTAATGGTCATCAATCATGATTAAGTCGTTTAAAAAGTGAAAAAGGTTACAGACTTCGGGAGAGAGGCAGGGTACACGCCAGCCAGTCGCAGGGCACGTGTAGACAAACAACCATCCACACTCTCCATTTAATGTAGCATGCATGTTTTTGCTGTTCTGCTATTTCTGCCGCACAGTGTCCTTGTGGTTAGCATCTCTGCCTGGGATTTGCATGTTCTCCTTGTGCGTGCGTGGGCTTTGTCTCATATTCCTCCTGCATTCCAAAAAGTCGTGAAAACAACTAAAAACGACCAATCAAATGAATCAAGCATGCTGAATCGGGAGTGTGTAGGGATAGTTAAAAATGTACAGACCGAGACCAAAACCTTGCTATGGTGAGTCAGAGCTTTGTCCATCTGAGACAACACAGCACACGCCGATCAAGATCTTTTTTCCCTTCTTTTCTGCTTCCTTAGACAGCTGATAAACACCGTGACCCAACACTTCCAATCATACACTGTCTTGGAAGGACACCAAAACGCCACTGCCTTGCACAGCAATATGTTAATACCCTGTCCTGTTCTATGATAAAAAGGTCTAATTTGCATCCGTCTAAGGGTAATTAACTGCACATTATATTTATAAAAAGCAGAACCACAGTGAGATCACAGTATTGTCAAAAAAACCAAACATGTGACCCGAAACTGATGACTTGTCCCTTGTGATGACCTCACTGGAAAGTAAAGCTCACTCCTCTAGAGACACATGTTCTTTTTCCAAATACATGTGACAGTCAGAAAGGTGATCATAATAAAAAAAATCTCCAAATTAATCACAAGGATGTACCATTAATAGACAGGAATAGGCTAAGTGGTAGAAAACTGATAAATGGATGACAAGATGGAGATAGAAAGAACGTAGTCATGACAAAATGCCTCGTCAATATTGTATTGACTTTAGTGTCAGCTGTTGTATGAGATTACCCGATAAGGTCTTTGCAAATCATTCATACCATACGACTTCAGATGATTTGGGTCCCTTTGTGAAGATTTCTCCTCTCATTGATGATTCTTTGGGTTCGTCTGCTGCCAACACCAGCTCCTCTCGATCCATGGCTGATCAAACGATCACATCCAAAATAATAAAGACTGGCTGTTCTCCTCTCACTTGGAAAGTAAATAGCCAGTGTCGGTATTGCTGCGTAACAAAAGAGGAAGCTGCCGAGGTCGGGGGCCCACATGTTAGAAGGTTTTGAGAAGAGGAAATTACACTGACAATGAAAAGTTGTTTCGGCACAAACCTTTGCGGTTTATTCTTCAAACTTTTTGAAACTCGCACAATGTGATGTTTAAGTTTTCACATCCCGATAGTGACTTCATACAACCAGTTTTTAATGTTTGCGTATTATGGGTGAGTGAAAAGGGTGTTTTTGCATGCAGGAGGCAGTATGAGGTTCATTCATTTTCTATGCCTCATTAGGGTCGCGGGTATGCTGGAGCCTATCCCAGCTGGCTTTGGGCGAGACGCGGGGTACACCCTGGACTGGTCGCCAGTCAATCGCAGGGCACATATAGACAAACAAAGACAAACAAACATTCAAACTCACATTCATACTGATGGACAATTTAGAGTCACCAATTAACCTACCATGAATTTTTTTGAGAAAACCAAAGTACCCGGAGAAAACCTACGCACGCACAGGGAGAACATGCAAACTCCACACAGAGATGCCGAACGGAGATTCGAACACGGAACATCCTGGCTGTGAGGCCAATAAGCTAGCCACTTGACCACCGTGCAGCCCAGTATGAAGTTACAGTATGGTTAATGCAGTCTTACATGGTAATACAAGTCAAATGTACAGCATACATGTACCACTGTATTATGTTTTTTCCTTGAACGAATGGGGCGGTATGGCTCAGGTGATAGAGTGGTTGTCTTCCAACCTTAAGGTTGCTGGTTTGATATCCTCTAGCCTTCTGTGACCCTTGGGCAAGATACTCAACCGGTTCATTATATGGTAGGGGGCCTTATACTGAAATACAGTACAAGGCATTCAAAAGACAGGTTCAAAAACAATGATATGTACTCTTCTACACTGGCCACTAGATGTCATTAATGCTACTGTAACGTTCTGTGAGACGCGAGCTTCAGACCTGAAAGCTGGAACAAGAGGTTTTTATGTTTGAGTTGAAATGAATGATCACACAACAAGCACAATCATCCCTAGTAGAAATACTGCGCTATGAAGATATAGTTACCTTGCTTCAGATATTCTACAAAGAGTGTTGTTCTGCATTATAATGTTGTGCAGGACCTTGACCTAATGATGATGGTCATGTCATTTATTCATGACAAATAATGAAAGGGCCAGCCTGATTCCATTCACCAGTCTCCTCTCCGCCGCAGGTTAATTAGAAAATCACATGCTCTTCCAAGGGACAATCAAGCAAATTAAAAAGATTTTTGTTAATTATTTTTCATCAGGCTAAGCTGTTCTTTATTAGCATGAGGTAAATTAATTTGCCAACATTGTTTGTGTCACACTCTCCTTTGCCAGAGTCAATTGAAGGCCTAAGAAATGGCTGAGGATGAGAAGCGGGAGTGAAGGTTCGGAGTGTTTGTGATAGGATATTTTTTAAAAGATTGCAGTGACATGCGATGATGCACAAAGTATACAGAAGGATGTTAAATACTGTATTTTTCAGACTATAAGTCGCTCCGGAGTATAAACAGCAACAGCCAAAAATAAACAATGAAGAAGAAAAAACATATAAAAGTTGCACTGAGGTGTAAGTTGCATTTTTAAGTATGATTTAATAATAATAATGGCTGTAGCGCGTTAACGACGGTAACTAATTTACTTTATTTCAATTATTGTGTTCATTTGTGCCGCCATTATGATGTCAGATGGCGGCACATCATAGCTCCCCACTGTCCCACAGACTGTACCGCTCTTTAATAACTTTATTCTGACCTGAACACATCAACAGCAGTGCCATTCCAACACCATATATTTACTGTATATCCTACTCCCAACAAAACATCTCTCAAGTCCATTCATCCTCGGAATGAGACTTCCACATTGTCGCTATTGCGAGATGCATTTAGTGTTCCTCCAAAAACCACAACAACCTCTTTATGTGTGTCTGTGTGGTCTAAATAAACTGAAAGACAAAGACAAACAGAAAGTGGATATTCTTATCACTCACTTATTGCAGAAGTACAATTTGCAGCAAGTAGGTATGCTTGGAAATCCCATAAAATACATTTAGAACATGTGAATTCAACCTAAGTTGTCTTTGAAAGCAGTCTCATTGCTCATAATAATAACGGTTAACATGTGATTAAAATGTGTGCTGTCTTTTAGCTTGATTTAGTTTTCGGTTCATTTGGAGTTGTTGATACATACAAATATATAATTCTGTCCTGTCATTTATATTTCTTTTTAAAAATACAGTAAAAATTGGCATATTTCACACATAGTTATAAATGGTGAGTAAGCACGATTAATTAACTTGAAATCTGATTAATCTGATTAAATGTTTTATTCATTTGACAGCCCTAATATCCATAAATGGAATATGTTTGTAGTTAGAGCATAGAAAGCATTTTTATGACCTGCTAACCTGCTGTGAACACTCAGCTAACGGTCACCACTAGCCAGCTGACGTCACACACACACAATTCACAGACACTGTATCACACTTCAGACCACTTCTTTTGAATGCTGTATATTTGTATTTTTGTTCATTCATCCATTTGTATGCTTGAAAATGCTTAGGCCGTGAATACAATTTGCTTAAATATGCACAAAACAGCAATCATTTATTAGTAAGGGTGTGATGTTTGAACCGTGATGTGACAAAAGACCACTGTTCTAAAATTATGGGCCTACACCACACACACACACACACACACACACACACACACACACATATTTTTTAACCCATAGGAGATGGCCTTAAAGGTAACCTGTGAGGCTACTGCGAAGATCTTGCAAGTATTTTGGAGACTGACACGTAGGTGCCACTGTCCAAGTCCAAGTCCCCACATCCTACCATCACATGCTTGACTATAAGAATGGCTGTTGGGCAAAAACACAGGAGATGCGCTTCCAATAGACTTGGCCTTCTCACTGTCAAATAAAGTTCTCTTTGCTCAACGGGCTTACGTCAGAGTTTCACCATCTTCTACCTCGAGAGGAAGAACGACCTGATGCACCTCAATAAATAGTAACACATAACAATGTGGTGAAAAATGAAAGCTTGAGTTTTTACTACTACCTCTTGTTCTACCATAAAATAATGTGCATTAACAATATCCGGTAGATTGGACTTGCTTTGCTGATTCCTTTTACTCGTATCTTGCATCCATCTTGGACGACAGTCAGCGTATTGCTGTGCCAAGCAGAGACTTTACTGGGCGGCCCCACAACAGCACTGCAGTGCCCTTATTGACCCAAGACTCCGTCACAGTCAAGGACAAATGGGCTGCTGCTTCAGCGGGGATTAAGAGGGAGCATAACACAGGGGTAGATAGTTCATTTATCTGTCTGAACTTCAGCAGCAGTTAAAAAGAAATTGGAGTTTGGGATTTAGGCTGCAAGGGGACAAATTAGCCCTTCAGCCGATCTGCTCCAGTAGCAGCTGAATGAAGTATAAGTTGTCCTTGGCGCCGATAGTTTGAGCAGCTCATCCGGGATCAGTGATTGAAAGCGACAGCTCCTACTGATTCTGACAGAATGCACCTCTGTTGCACCCAAATAGCATCGATTAAAACGAGTCAGCTGTAGCGTGAGGACGTCTGAGAATTTCAGTGAAACGTTAACAACACATTCATCTTTTCCCCCTCATGCTTTTCCATCAAGAGAAGTGATTTGAATGTTTGCTGCTCAGCCAAAACACGATTGTATGCGCAAACATGCGATTGCTGTTTGGGGACCTGCATAATGGAGCAGATGAAAAATTCACATGCATGTCAAATGACATGTTTTAATGCACTTATTCATCATTTGCATGCATGATAAACCCATCTTAAATCATGTATGCCCTTGACTCCCAAAAGGGTTGTGCAACTTGGAATTTGACAAGAAATATGTCCCAAATCTTGGAGGTTGAATCATCATTGTGCATGACACGACATGAGATTATACACGTGCACTTTGCGTTTCACTTGTCATGGTTTTGTCTTATGTTTTAGATGAATTATGAATAAACAGGATACAGAAAATCATAACTTATGTACTTTTAGTGCTGCTGGAGTAAATTGGAAGTCGGAAATTTCAGACCTTCCACTCGAAATGTGTAATAAAATAAAATAAAACAGTTAGTGAATATTTTAGTTGACTACGGACTGTCTAGACACAGATTACTGTTCCAGACCATATTACTATAAATTCTTGTTCATAAGCCACACCCACAAAATTTAGAGAAAAAACAGATTTGTACTTATATAAGACACACCAAACTATAAGACACAAATGTGGCTATGACCAATCTCATGACAAGCTCGTAAACCCATTGGAAACCACAGAAAGTCATTGCTCGATATAATATAACAGACTTACAGTGTCATTTTACAAAGAACACTAAACTCATCAAACAGCACCTTAGCACTCAAAATATATACAGTACCCAAGAAATATACATAATAGTCCCAATACAAGTTTTAAAAAAAACAACCCAACAACTTTGACATTTTCCCTTAATGCATTGCATCTGAGCAAAGCATTTCATTTGGAGGACAAGTGACATAAAAAATGGATGGATGGATGAATGGATGATGTAATGCTGCCTCTGTCCACCACAGGGATCCAGAAGGAGGCTGACATCGTTGCAGAACCCCGGCAGGCACCAACAAATGCTTTGCTCTGACGCAATGCATTATGGGAAGAAATATTTGTTTTTTTGTTTCATTTTAAACTTGTATTGGTACTTGTTAGTATATTTTCTAAGTACACCTTCTGAGTGTTAAGTGGCTGTGCGATGAGTATAGTGTTCTTTGTAAAATGACACCATGAGTCAGACTGTTACATTGAGTAATGACCTCCTGTGATTTTTAATGGGATGAATAGCTCAGTGGTTCCCAAACTTTTGTTGCCGCAGCCCCTTTTTTTGGAGATCAAATTATTTTCAGCCGTATTTAGCCAGAAAAAAAAAAAAAAAAAATAAATAAACAATGAATTAGCTTTTATTCCCACAGGTCTGGTAGCATTAAAGCTTTTACAAGGACATCACACAGGCTGCAGATAAGGTTTCTGTGAGACTAATTCGTACTTTGCTGCTGTCATGATACAAGGGCGTTATTTCTTTGGGGTGCAGGAGGATGAAAGTGGTGTTTGCCTGCATCGTCATTTACAACAAAGCCAATACAAGTATTTATGTGAGGAGCTGGGAAATAATAAGGCACTCTCGCTTTTAAATATGAAATCCCTGGGATCATTAGCTGGATTTGATTAGAGGGGAAAGCACATAATCAGACCACGGATGCATGTAGTGGAGTCAGGGAGTCATCGATATCATCTCAAAAAGAGTTAGCAACAGAGTGAGGTCAGATATGATTCATGCAGAAATGGATGGTAAGAACGCTGCATCATGGCGTCTCTATAAAATTCAAATGGGGCTTCATTAATAGCGATGTTGTTGGATAGGAAGCGGAAAACAAAGCAAAATGTAGATAAAAAACTTTTTTTCCCTGAAAACGAATATTTTGATTTGGTAATTGCTCCTGAGAAGAAGTTCCATTCGATCATGTGACTGGGAAGGGCAAGATCCTGCTGACATGTCGCTCAATGTGTTTAATCAAGCAAAGAACCCCGAAGGGAAACAAACTGTGTAATAAGGGCTGATGCATTGATTTAGCTAACTAACCCCCAGGCATAACAGACATGAGCTTGCCTGATCCCGACATGCTCATTCAAACTGTCCTACTCAGGAGGCTTCTTTTCTTCTTTAAGGGTTGTGGAACAAAAATCTACAGTGATAGACTCTAAAAAATATCACCAACCTTGAGCTGGTGACATTGGCTGATTGGCTGTCGGTCAAGGCACATTACTGGTTGTTACTGGTGCATCATATAAGTTTAATGACAATCATCTGCGAGATAATGGTTTTAAGAAACAATGCCCGTTTGAAACCAAACATTGGACATTGAAAGTGGAAGAAAGTTTTATTCTCTGATGAGAAAAAATGTAGACTTGATGGTCCTGATGGCTCCCAACATTACAGGTATGGCAAGTAGATCCCACCTGAGATGTTTTCCACATGGCACAGTGTAAGAGGCGCCATTATGGTGTGCGATGATTTTTCCTTCAATGGAAAAATTGAGGTTCCGGTTGTGCAGGGGCGTCAAACAGCAGTGGCTATGTGGAGTTGTTGCATCCCTCATGATTGAAGGCCGTCATCTGTGTGGTAATGACTGGGTTATTTAACAGGACAACGCTGCAGTTCACAATGCCCGTTTCCCTGATCTAAATCCAGTTGAGAACATTTGGGGAAGGATGGCAAGGGAAGTTTCCGAAATAGAGTTCCAGACAGTGGATGCCCTCAGTAAAACAAAGCCGTCTTCATCACCTGTCTTCCAAACACTGGCATCAAGCATCCCAAACCCTTTTTTGAGGTGATTAACAAGAATGGCGCAGCTACTCATTACTGAGTCAGTTTTTGAAAATGGTTTTGGAGTTTCTGGGTTGTTTTGATCTGTGGTCTTTAACTTCAGATCAGCTGATGAACGGCCTATTTAAGATTAATGGTTGGCTGCAATTATTTGCGTACTCGATTTTTATTTTTTGTCACACTACCATTTCTATTTTTTGCATTTTGAAACTTTTCTTAGAACTTCTTTATGATCCAACAGTGCAAAATATAAATTCTAGGGATTTTTCAACAGATCTTAACATTTTGATCATGAGAGTATATAATAGTTTTCAAGAGGTTCAACAATAATGCATGTGAATAACTAAAATTAATAAAACATGAATGCACTGTTCCAGTTTTGAACAGCGGTGTATTTCATGTGCTTGTTGCCCTTTCAATCTCAACTGATCAAAATACAAACCGTTTCATTCGGCATTGTGTTATTCATTCCAAACACATGGAAATGGGCAAGTTGTTGATCATTCCCTAAAATTGTGAACGGATTGTTTCAAAAGTCCAACTAATATGTGTGATCTTGAAAAAGTTGAATCCCTCTTGCTTTAAGACATACTTTAAATCTCTCTTCATCTGCTAATACCATCCAGCTTTGGAAGCTCTTCACAAAACCATAAAGATGAGGTATTAGTTCCACCACTCCTACACTTCCACCACGCACTTGTATTGTCATAAAAGTGAGCAATATAAGATGTCATTGTCTTTCATGGGACAGTAACTTTTCAAAGAGACACTTTCTATCAGCTATAAATGACCTGAAATCTCTTCAGGGGTGGCAGGTTGAGTATGACTAAAATGTTTATCATATGCCCAATCACGGATAATAATCTATTGACCAAAATATAAGCTGTGTACTCGCTTGGGAAGAAGTCTTTTGGTGTCATCTGTTGGTTTTCCTAACTCTCTTGACCCCAAATATTTTGTGAGTTGGTTCTGGCAAAAATAAATCACATCTTGTATTTGGGTCAATCCTATTTAAAAACAAGTCAGACAATTTGGCAAATGACACAGCTACTCCACCCAAAAAAATGCATCATTTTTGTATCTGAGTCATCAAAAGTATTGGCATATGCAAGAGTCACGCTACTTAAATGCGAGTCAGCCACTCTTGTTTTTAGACTGTTACTTCTTATGGAATAACTGTTGCATAAAAGCAACAAGTTAAGCCACTGATGCTTGCTGATCTGAGGGTTTGCAAGCTACCTCTACTTTCTGCTATGTTAGTGGTATTTTTCCAGCAATTGTTGGTTAAGTTGTGGAGCCTTAAGGGCACTTGACTTTAGAGGCTTCACTGAATCAAGAATCATTAGGTCAAGACTCTGCTGTCTACCTGCACTCTGAAGACAAAGAGCACTCCTTTGAAGGCAAAAATGTACACCTTCTGGACAGAGAAGACATATGGTTTTTCGGTTGGGGGAAGTCATTTAGAAGTCATCCCAGAACAGAGGGGGGTCTGGGACACCACTTTTCTCCCACATACAATCTTATCCTTTCATGCTATTTTATCACACAGCCTGTAACACACAAACAAGAAAACAAGGAACATCCACCTTGGTTTCAGGTGGGTCCATGACCGTCATTACATCTGAATGGAATGCTAATGAAGGTCATACCACTCCACCAACCACCATCATTAGCTGGCAAAGACCCACTCCATTGCATCTCAATGTCATTTGACACCACAAAAGAGCAAACTAATTCCAGTCTGGACATGCCTGCTACTTTGAAGGAAAAATACACAGAATCTTGCACTAAGTTCCCAGACGAGAACTGTTCTATCTAGTCTCTAGTGTTTGTCCTACCTAGTCTTTGAGCATGAACTGATGAACCTGTTCGGTTGAGGTGAAACATTTTCTATACAACCTGGAAAGTCTAGTTGTGATCGATGCCCTGAGCATACAATGGCTTGGATGAATGAGATGGACACTGAATCAAATTCATTCCACATCATGCCTCGTGGCAGTTGATGGCATTAGTGCCCTGCCTTCCATCTGCTCTGTTCTTTGATTCTGAAAAATGGGAGTAGATGGAGTCACTAATGCAACCCTCGAGCTTTCCTTATTTGTCTTACTGCCCCTCGACCCAAGCCAGAAGCATTAGCTCACCACAGGCTCTAATTGGGATGTGTCTAATAACTGAGGTCCCCAGGGTGTGCTCTAATGAATAGAGAATATCATTAAAGCCACCGTGACGGATATTGGCTCACACATCTCCAGCAGAATCCGCTCAGCGTTTGACTGCGCCCATCTGTGTCGCTCCACCACTGGTTTCATGGTCTGCCAGAGTCACGCACAAACTCATCATTTATCTCAACGGTAAACAGTCCATCGATGCGTTTTTACTTTCTTGTTGATGATTTACAATGCCGAGCTGAGAGTGTGTGCATCTGAGAGATACCTGGTGCTGTGTCAGCGTCAGTGTCACCGGGTGAGTCGGGCAAAAGATGGAGGAGTGAACAGCTGCCGTGCTCCTCGGTGAGGACACCTAGAGGCATCTATCTCGCGGTCTGCCATTCTGTCACGGCTCACACAAAGACGCCGATGGATTCACCTCGGATCTTGCCCTCTCCTTGCTCACCATCTGTCTGCTGCGTGTCGCTAACTGCCTTTCAAAACCAGGATGTAAATTGCATGCAGCACCATCTGCAAGGGAATATGCTTGTATGAACTCTTTAATTCAGTTGTCTTCCTTTCCTCACGGGTTCAATTTAGTGCTAATGTCTTTCAGGTAGTACAGTAGAGCACTGTTGCCTCCCAGCATTTCTTTGTGGAATTAGCTTGTTGTCCTGAGCTTCCCTCTGAGCAAAGTGGCACCATTTACAGTCAAAACATGTCTATGTGGTTTATAACGTCACTTTAATGTGAGCAGCATGCACTAGCTGTTGCCCAATGTCAGCCTGGATTGCCAGCCTTTTGAACATAAAGGCATATGTTCTTTCTAGGCTTTGCAACCTTGCCGGACTTAGGACCCCCTTCTTCTGGCTTTGTCCTGTTTATGTGTGCTATCACTTCATAACACAAAAATGGGTTACAGTTGTCGCTCGCCACATTGCGGTTTGAATTTTGCACTTCACTCTCTGGAAATCACAGTAAATCAGGATTTTTCCAAAATATATTAATTAATAAATCATGCTGTTTTGTGGTTTAGTATGACCTATTGGTTTAAAAAAAACAACATTATATGCTATTTGAGCAAATTTTAATGTTCGGTGAGACAAGCACCAGATTTTGCAACAACAACCGGCTTTTATTGCAGGTTTGAAATATCTCACAACACGCACAATAATAATAATAATAAAAATAATAATAATAACACTGTCCCAAACTGAAACCCCTCAGCACCTTGGCTGCGCCTAGAAGTTCTGTCCATAAAGGTTATGATCAGAATCTTCAACAAACGGCCGCCTTGGCGGAGGCCAACGTTCACCGGAAACTGCACATTGCACTTCCTGTAGCCGAGATTTGGCGGTTGTACCGTTTTCTCCAGCACCCTGTAATAAACTTTCCCAGAAAGGCTGAGGTAGTGTGACCCCCTATAGTTGGAACACACCCTCTGGTCACCCTTCTTGGAAAGGGGGACCACCACAAATCCAAAGGTAGTGTTCATGCAATGTTGAAGAGACGTGTCACCCAAGACAGTCCCTCAACATTTAGAGCGTTGAGGAATTCAGGGCAAACGTCCTGCACCCCCTGGAGCTGAGTCATTGACTACCTCAGATACCTCAGCCATGGTGATGGACTTGCCCACATTTTTGTCCTCAGACTCTGCTTTCACTATGGAAGGTATGCCAGAGGATTGAAAAGGGCCTGAAGGTATTTCTTCCACCACTTGATAAGGTAAGGTAAGATGATGTGTTTGTTTCTATTATGCAAAGTAACTGTTATCATTACCAACTGGCGGGAGGAGCAATGGTGTTAATTAGTTATCTGGGCCTAGACCCTCAGGTTAATTACAGGGTAAAAAAGTAAACTACAACAGTAATTGCTAAAAAATAAAACATTTCATTTTTAATATTACTTGAGTAATGGAGGGAAGTGACACTTAGTTATTTTTTGTCAACAAAACATATGAAAGAGAAAACCTGTTCATAATTATATTATATTTGATACCTTTTGTGGTAATGTATAACTCAATATACAGTACTGTAGTTAAAATAAAATAAAACTAGCATTGTAAATTTGCGTTGGGGCAGTGGAGGATAGGGGTGGGCTCACATGTCATTCAATTCAGAACAGCCACTGGGTTCACCGTGAAGTAAATGTATCCAATTCTGTGCCACCACAGGAAAATTGTGCTTGTATTGTGTATATGAAAGTGTTTGTTTGGCTGACAAAGGCCTCGTATGAACACCAGATCGGGACATTCTTACTCTGAGCATGTGTTTGCACAAATATGTTGTTTATCTGGTGTGGTATGTTTGTGGCATCCATCCATATGTGTGTGGCATCCATATAAGCCACCTAAAGTGGCTTATATTTCTGTCCGGGTGCTAGGGGGAATATGTTAACAAATGTGACCAGCCATGGCAGGCAGGCTCTAACAAGGAGAGGATTCTTGAGTGGAATAAGAAGGAATGAGAGAGAAAAGACAATTAGGCAGAAGCAAAATTGGAGTTAAACCGGGATGGTCTTGTGAGATTAGAGGATGGAAAAGCATGCGTGCACCAGAGAGTTTAATGACCACGCAAGGGGTGAGCTGACCTTCAAAGTTTAGTGGGTGTTTCTGTATTTGCATGTTTTTTGGGTCATGTACATGTGGCCTAAAGCTTTACTGTCATGGTCATGCTTCAAAGTGACTGACAGTCCATCAATAAACATGGCATCATTGCATATTTAACAGGTAAACAGGAAAAGTGAAGCCTGTTAAAACTTAGCATCGGTATGGTTTTAACCACTGTAATGTATTCTGGGGAATGAAAATACAGTTATAACAAAATTAGATTTTTTTTTTTAGCAGAATGTGTATTCAGGGCATAAGAATTGTTGTAAAAGCCATCATTGAAGATTTGGACATCACAGTACACTACACTGCAGCGCACTGACCTTGGCTGTAATTGCAGCAGCACCCATTCTTTTATGCATTGGTCACCAGCATAGAGAATTCAAATGTCAAGCAGGCCTGAGGGGAAGCAGCAGTGGTACCTCACTGTACTTTATCAGCTTGGAAGACGTCCAAAATGTCTGACATTCAGTCTCTCTGCTGCTTTTGCTTCTGATAAGAACCCTTTGTGCACACATGCACGCACGCACGCGCGCATGTGCTGACCCTGACCTTGACCCTCTTGCTTTTCGTCCCCAAGAGGGATTTTCGTCATGGTGACTGGAGGATAAATAAGTCACGACGCACAAGGTTGACCTGAATTGCACTTAGTCAAGGCTTGTCAGACATCGCCTGCAAAATATTGGGTTTTCTTTGTTATCCAACACGATACAGGTTGTTGTGTTTTGCGCACGTCAACACATGCACGGCACACAAACGGCACATGTACACAGACATTCAAACGCTTGTCACTAGAGGGGAAACAGAGCACAAGAGAGAGAGTTGATGGTGAAATCCAGGGGGAGTTTGGGATGTGCAGCAGCAAGGAACAACTGAAACATCTCAAGGTGTTATATGAGGAGAAAGAAGACATGGCAAGTGTTCTAAATCAGCTACTTTGCAGGGAGAACTGTCATCCACTTCACCCTGATCCCATCAATTTTTTGATACCGCTTGTTCTCCGTAGGGCCATGGGCAAAACGGGCCTTACATCCCGACGTACACGCTCGCTACGTGCAAAAATGGGGAAAATCACAAGAAATACGCCAGCGGTTCGTATTTTCAAATTATTTGCAAATTATTTTTTATATGAAAGTATATTGTGAACATTGCCTGGCCACGGCACTGGCTCCTCCCGCGGCAGGCAACCCCTACAGCTGTACACTCTAGTTCTCCCGACCCCCGGGGGCGCACGGTGGATGCTCACATTGCGTATCCGACATTAATGCGTGTGCCCGGCCACGCCAGGCGACTCTTCCTGCTGTACACTGTGGTTCTCCCGGTCCCAATAGCCGTAGGTGCCGTAGGAAATCAGTACACCCAACTTACAATGGAAGTGAGTGGGCTGCACAAGCCTCGTACGATGCCCAAGCAAAAGATTTGAATTCTCGAGCGCATGACTGTGAGTGCTTATCAACCTACATTTGATCATGTGAAGGTTCAAGAAGCTCTTACTGAATGTCACACTTTGGTCTCTTTGGAGCAAGTTCCCCTTCACACTTCCTCCAGTCGTCACGATGTGCTTCATTAAATGTCAGCCAGAAATGGGAACTTTAAATGTAAAACCAAAGGAGTTCACTGTGGGCGTAAGACTTCCACATTAACTACATTTTCATTTTCCATGCATCTAATTACAATCACACAATTTTGTGGAGGTGTGCAACATGGGTAACCCATACATTTTTTCCGAGTCTCTCCCAGATGACAGTGCTTCTCATCCTATCACTAAGGGAGAGTCCAGCCACCCTGCGGAGAAAACTCATTTCGGCCGCTTGTACCCGCGATCTTGTTCTTTCGGTCACTACCCAAAGGTCATGACCATAGGTCAGGGTAGGAACGTAGATCGACCGATAAATTGAGAGCTTTGCCTTTCACCATTACGGACCGATGCAGAGTCTGCATCACTGCAGACGCCACAACAATCCTTCCTTCCTTCTCTCACTCGTGAACAAGACCCAGAGGTCATTTTGTTCAGCTTATTCTCTATTCACTAACTTTAAGGATTGATGATTGGGAGTGTCACAATACAATAATATTGGGGGAGGAGACGAAACTATATGAATATTTGGTCCGCAAGAATGAGATGAGACTGTATACAAACCTTGAGACAAAAAATAAAATTAACTAAATCAACAAAATTATAAAAGTTAAAATAATGACGACAGTTGTAGCTGCTACCACTGATAATTGATGTTAACGTGTAGTAGAAAAGACATGTAAAACAGACTTCAGTAGCGTAGTTGAATTTTATGCTAAAAGAACTAGTGAATTTGCAAAACAGACGGTAGTATCACATGTTTTGACGGAAGTCATATGCAACGACTGTGTTTTGGTTTGGCAAATTTTCAGTAAGTTCAATCAAATGTAGAATTACTACAGCTTCTGCTTCAACATTAAGACCAGGGAGACCTGGGCATTAAGACCTGGGCACCAAAAAAAGCAGCCGTGAGCGAACAAATGATGCTGGGAACACACAATGCAAGTTGGATTGCAAGGTTTATAGCATGTGTAATGTGCGGTTCCAATCCTGCCTGGCACATACCATATTATGTGTATTATCATTCCCAGTAGCGATGCTGCTCCTCACAGTCTAAACCTTTTTGCCGGCTTTGGAGATATTATCACTGACGATACGTCTATGCCGAGAACTGGGGACGTATCCCAACCTGTATTGGGAGTAATTATCGCTGTTTATTTTATTGGTTACACCATTTACCTACATGGATGCCAGACAAATGATTACCCAATCGTGAGATGCCCCGTCGCTGTGTGAACGTGCACACATACACATGGATGTCCCACTTTGCCGGGTTCAGTGTGAACGAAATAGACTTCCAATGTCTCTTATGAGCCAATTTTGCTGTCTTGTTGTGTGAAAGGGGCTGTAGAAAATGAAATGAGAGACCTTTAGACCTGAGAGTACCTAAGGAAAAGAATCTGCACTCTTGCAAAATGTTTTGTTTTACTGTCTTCCTGATATGCTGTATGTTTGTGAGTCTGTACATACATAGTGGTTCCCATCTTGATGGATCACGATGCATTCAAATGGTTTAGTTTATTTCAGACATGCTTACCGTTATATCATGTTTACATGTGCACCATTCAACATGTCTAAGAAGAATATGAAGAAGCAGACCTTATTTAATCCTACCTCAGCAGTTACGGATAGTTTGTTCACTTTCAATGTTTAAACTGAAATGAAACTGTTATCAGCAATACTGATCCAATACTTATATAAAAAAATATACTGTACAAAACATGGTATGATATGGAAATTATGTTTTGAACAATAAAAAAATGAGTAAAATCAGTAAAATAATACTACTACTATAACAATACTCTTACTCTACTAATACCTACACTAATGCCATTAAAATAAGATAATGTTTTGAGGTTTAATGCAGCAATCTCTGACACATCTTAAGTGAGTTTGAGCAAGCTTCTGTTTGGACTACTCGGACCCCAACAGTGCATAATCAAAAAGCCAAAAGGCTGCACCGAATGAAGAGGATAGCTCAAGCTACAGTAATGGCTAATTTGCCAACAACAAAAGAGAGAGATGGACTGACAAACTGTGTAACAAAAGAATTATGAGGCGGTTCAGTTTTCATGCTTGTCGAGACGACTTCAGTGGATTTATAACATTTATTTAGTCAAGTTTAAATTGAAATGGAAATTTTAACATCTTCCTGTGTACAAAATTTTTACGATGTGAACATCTGCAGCTCATAAACAACGTGTATATATACAAAACTTTTATTATCCTTAAATTTAGTGGGGGCGGCTTACTTATCGGTGCTCTCCAAAGTACTCTTCACTGTGAAGTATTAGAGTGTCATTTTTTTAATGAGAATTGAGAATCAATTTTAAGGATATGCGGCATAGAAAATGGATGGATGGAAGGAATCAATTTTACAGATCACAGATCGGGTATGAAAGTTACTGCCCTAAGGGTTGATGAGAGTATAAGACTCAGGGCTTTAATAATATTATATTAAAATTCATATTTAGAAAGTCATAGACATAGTTTTCTATGCTCAAGCACAAAAATATCAAATGTATTATAGTGATTATTAATAATAATAATCATAATACAAATATAAAAAATGTACAAGCATATTTCTAAAAAACAATTTAAAGTTTGCCTCCTCTGCATGCATAGGAAATTGTGACACAATTACACAATACTATATACAGTGGTCCCTCGTTTATAGTGTTAAATTGGTTCCGGACTTGACCACGTTAAATGAATTTCCGCCATGTAGGATACAGTGTTTGTAAATGTAGTATATTTGTTGAAAACATGTTTACGAACTTCTAATTACAGGTTTTTAACATTGTTAAAAGCCTTGTAGACATGACATAACACCCCTACAGTTACCTCCGTGACTTAATGCGGTATTAAAGTAGTTTAACTCCTTGCATGTTCAGCTTTTTCTTTGGCTTTTTGGCAACACTAATATAAAAAAAGCCACCCACATGTCAGCCTCTAGAGGATTACGTGAAATGCAGCAAAGTGCCCTAATGCTACTCAATCAAATGGGCCAAAGAAAAACATTGAACACCAGGACATTTTCATCACTTTCTAACGAAAACCCTGTGGACACATCTAAGCCAGGCCAGGATGTGTCATGGGAAAACAGGACTGCTGGTCGCCTTAATAAAGAGTGCACACAGCATCAATATAGAATGATCCCATTGCACTTTGACACCCACAGAGCACTCAGCTAATGTGTTGCTTGAATGTCGGATATGCACTGCAAGAGTTGATAGCAATAGCACAGCTAGAGGAGAATGCAGCACAGCTTTTAATGAGTAAGAAAGTTGCTCTCTGGCTACCAGGCATGAAGACAGGTTTCGTGTCATCTCCACACTTGTTTACTAGTTGCTTCCTCTGTTCGCACATGGCTAATTACCGCTGGCTTAAATTCCAATGTACAATCTACATTGTAAAAGTATCTGAGCACAGGCTCATTAATTCCGAGGCAGAAGGGCTAAACTCCCCGTGTTTTTGCGGCAGTTCAACAAAACAAGCCAGAAACAGTATGTAGTTCATTTACAAATCAAATAATGCGGCACAGACTGGCGACCAGTCCAGGGTGTACTCCGCCTCTCGCCAAAAGTCATCTGGGATAGGCTTCATCATACCCGCGACCCTAATGAGGATAAACGGTATAGAAAATGAACGAATGAATGAATAATGCGGCACATTTCCTGCTGAGCTGCAGTTGTCGCTGCCAAGTGACTGGGGAGGGTCCGCGGCATGGCAACCTAATCATTTAGCCCGTCATGGATCATAGATTACAAATAATTGTTTTTGTGTATAATGGGAATGGCAAATTATTCATTCATTCATTCATTTTCTATGCTGCTTATCCTCATTAGGGTTGCGGGTATGCTGGTTTTGGACGAGAGGCGGGGTACACCCTGGTCTGGTCGCCAGTCAATCGCAAGGCACATATAGACAAACAAACATTCACACTCACATTAATACCTATGGACATTTTGGAGTTGCCAATTACACTAACTTGCATGTTTTTGGAATGTGGGAGGAAACCGGAGTGCCCGGAGAAAACCGGGGAGAACATGCAAACACCACACAGAGATGCCCAACGGAGATTCGAACCCTGAATCTCCTGACTGTGAAGCCAATGTGCTACACACTCGACCACCATGTGGCCCTGGAGCAAATTAGTTCTGAATAAACTGAATAGGTATGCTAGTAGGACACGGGACTCCGTATAATGTCTAAATTATGCTTGACTGAAGTATGACTGGAAAAATGGGGGCAATTAAAGCTACAGTAGGTGAATGTGGAAGAAGGAAAGCCTGTATATATTTTTTGTCCAGTCTTGCAGAGGCACAGTCTGGGAGGTGAAAGGTCACGGATGTTGGACCTGCTGACTCACCATTCCAAAGTTGTTGGATGATTTTTATACATTTTTTCCCCACACAAAACTCATCTAAGCATATCGCTCTCTCACCACATCATGGTTTTTCAAATTACTAAATAATTGATCACTGTTTTGTGGTTGCCTATTAAGCAAAAAATATTGAAAGACAAGGTATTGCAGTATTATGCATGAAGACTGCCTACTGAGCCAGCAATGCTGAATTGTCATTCTGTGTGGAAGTGGTAATTTTTAGTCTTCTTTGACCTTCTTTCCCACTCCGTTTAAAACACGTTCTCAAAGGAAAACCGAGTTTGTATGAGCCAGCTGTGCAACTAAATGTGCATGGGAGTCAGCTATTTTAACTATAAAGCACTCTCTATCGTTTTATATAAATGCTGTGAACATGATCAAAAAAGTGCAGTTTTCCGTTAAATTTAGAATAAGTAAGTTAGAGAGGCTAACTAGTTACCTCGGTAGCTTCCTATGCTAGTGGCGGCCGTCTTTTATGTCCCTGCAGTCATCCCATAGCCTGCGCAATGTGATGTAAACGAAAAGTAATGGGAGTCTAGAGGTGACTGTAGGGATGTTATTTCATGTCCCGCAGGGCTTTAACAATGCTTTAACTATGAAAATATTCAGTTTAGTACTTTTGACTACACATACGTTTTGACTAACAATAGGCTATATTCAAACACAAAACAGCATCATTTATTAATCCATATTTTGCGGAACCAGCCCTGGGTGTACCGAACCTCTCACCCTAAGTCAGCTGGGATAGGCTCCAGCAACCCCCCATGACCCAAGTGAGGATAAGCAGCATAATAGACAAACGGATGGTTGGATATAGTGAAATTGCAAAATTAACAGTACAGTAATAACATGCAGTATTTGCACGGATGTGAGGGTGTGCTCACCTTTGAATGGTACCTTTATGGTACCTATGGTACCTTTATGAGAGGCAAAGAGAGATGACCTAAATAAAGAAGCAATATTCTTTCCTTCTCTGCTCCACCGTCACTTTCCTTGTCAGAGCATGTGAACGATTGACGGCCGCTTACGTGAATAGAAGCTGCAGCGTAATGACGGGAACCCTTGCAGGTCATGACTACTGCTGCTTTCATCACAACTTGCTTTCTGTAATAACACAGGTGAAGTTGACCGCGCACGGCGCATAATGACCCAAACAATACGCGGCTGGCAGGCTGATGCAGAGTGCAAAATAATATTCAGCTTTTATACTCAATACATGTCCTTAAAGAAGAGTTATAATCATTTGTTTCACTCTCTCCACGCTAGGATCAATATTCATTTCTAGGAATGAAATGAAGGGTGAGCTGCCCTTCATGAGAACGCGTTTAAACCCTGATGAATATCTTCTTAGCTGGAAATGCCACAAGGATGTGGCAGATTCATTAACAGATTCATTATTGATTTGCTGTCGCTTGGCTCATCACGCTTCACGTTTTTTGCGTTATTTTCTCTATCATGGTTTTTTGCACATATTAGAATTAATAAATCATGCTGTTTCATGGTTAAATATGGACTATTCGTAAAAATATACACATTTCAGCAAACCTTTTTGCTTTTTCAAGCATAAGAAAGGCTAACATAACAATAATCATAATCACGGTAACATGGTCTACTGTTACTGGTTATCAGCATGAAGCTGAAACTCAGCTTTAAACCCACCGCATCACCTCCTATCCGCCTGCCACTCAGCTCCCCCGAGGAAGAAGTTTACTGTGACACAAAAGATTTATGTTTTAAAAGGTTTATTGTCTTTAATTTTGTCTACTATATTGGGTAATACAAATATGGGTGTTATTTCAGGTCTATGGGGTTTTAATAATGACCGTAAACAGGTTGTCTATGCCATAACTACAAAAATATGCAGTTTATACAGAAAGAATACTACTCCGCGGAAATTCACTTATCACAATCAGGTCTGGAACCAATTAGCCACGGTAATCAAGGGAATAGTATGCTCTATATAAATATGATTTCTACTTGATTACATAGTGCTGGATTGGTGACTTGCAGTGTAGGATGGACTTCCTTGGGAGCCAGAGGTGCTGCAGCAGCTTGAGAAAAAGAAAGGAAAACATACTTTTCAAACCTGCTGTGCTAACTTCAGTTATGAGGCAAAATGTTTTGATTTTATCAAAGAGAGTGAGAAGCGTCTAGGGCAGGGGTCGGCAACCCGCAGCTTCGGAGACTCTTCAGTCTCCTCGTTGCGCTCCCACGCCAAGCTCTCTGATTTTATTTTATTTTTTTGCACCAAAGCATTTTCGAACAGAGGGAGGCATCCGCCATATCGACTTTTCTGAGGGAACGCTTACTATGCCACACTTTAATAATTCCTTCCATAGATCATTCTACTGGGGTCTAGGGTCAGGGTCTAGAATTTAGAATTTAGAGTGGCGCAAGTAACGTGTTTCCTCAAAATTACTTGTGAAATCATAGATAACAATCATTTAGTAACTCTAAAAAAACAATAAACATAGCATAAATGCAACATGACCACGACTTGAGACTTCCTTGTGTCATTTCCAGCTTAAGGATTCGACCACGTAAAAATTCATGCTCTTTCAAGGCAAAATTTAGCCATGGTATGAAACATTTCAAAGTAGATTTCTGGATACATTCAAAAAAAAGAGAGACGTTGGCTGGAACCGGAATATTAATGAGTACATTTACATGCAGTCGATATCCAGGTTCATTTGCAATAACCTGTTTACATGCGTGAGCGAACAGGGTTATACATGGTAATAAATGTATAAATAAATGGTAGTAAATGTATACATGGTAATCGTAATCAATCAGGACATCCCAGTCAAAACAGCGACGCAAGACAAAGTCTCGGCGCACGCAGAACGTCATGACGCTTCTTCTTCCAGTATCCAAAAACAACAACAACAGCAATGAACAGCCCGGGCGATTGCAGTCGTCTTTGAGCTTTGGTGCTGGTATTGACCCACCACCAGTACTTGACACTATCCGGTCTCACTTTGTTCCTTAACGGAAGACGAGAACGTGACGAAATAGGAAATTGAGCTGCACGCAGTGTAGTAGCTTTCTCGAAGGGTCTTGTGGAGTGTTTCCGCTTGCTCCGAAAGTGTGGGGCTTTGCATGGCCGTGCCCCACGTGGCTATGTTTACTTGTAGTCAAATAAATCCCTTCTTTCTCCTGCGTCATCTCTCACTCTTTCTCTCCCATTTCTCGCCTTCCATTAATGACGAAAGTGGGACAGACTGAGTACGGGTGGTGGGTCAATATTAGGGATTTAAATCCCTTTGTGACAGACGATTGATTACACGGTGTCACGGTATACAGGTATTAAAAAATCACAATACGACACGATTCGATGTTTGGTGATGTAGATATTAATCTGACATTATAAAATAAAGATGCCAATTACATGAAAGTGGCATTCTTACAGTACAGTACAGTATCTTACAGCACATCATATACCCAAGCAGAATAACAGAGTAACATGTCAGTTTCAACACTCCAGACGGACAGTTTTCATGCAGAACAGTTACCATACTTGCCTGTGTTGGTTTGGCTGGTGAAGTTTTGCATCCTTCTGAAATGAATACAAACATGTTCCAGACTTTGGCGTTTGAATGCCAGATAGCTCTAATCTATTGGTCTAAAATCTATTGGTTCATTATATTATTATTATCCGCAGTCAATACCATCACCTGGAATGTGAATGATTGTATGTCTTTGTTTGTCTATATGTGTCCTGCGATTGACTGGTGACTAGTCCAGGGTGTACCCCGCCTCTTGCCCAATGTCAGCTGGGATAGGCTCCAGCATACCCGTGACCCTAATGAGGACAAGCGGTATAGAAAATGAATGAGTACCATCACCAAACGCGACTGCTATCGTTCTTGATTGTTCATTATCCGCCGTGCTGCTGTTGTTTTTGGATACTGGAAAAAGAAGTGGACATGACACGCACTGAGTCAGGACGTTCTCCGTGTGCCAAGACGTTGTCCTTGCATCACTGTTTTGATCGAGATCTCCTGATTGATTACAATTACCGTGTTTACAGGAATAACCGTGTTTGCTCACGCACGTAAACTGGTTATTGCAAGTTTTTCAGAAACTGGAATATTGACCTTAACCTGAACTGCATTAAAACGTGGTCAGTCACAACTTTAGTATTCTGCTAGGTGACCCGCCTGGGCTTCAGTTGCAAGACAAAGGTACTGGCCCAATAAAACACGGAAAGGGTGTTTCTAGTTCATTTTAGCATGTCTGGGAATAGGAATGTGTTTAGACGTGCCAAGTAAGAGAAAAACAATATAAGAAAAATGAGGGGTTGTTTGATCATTTTTAGGATCATCTTGGGTGTGTGATAAAGTAACATAAGGTACGCACTGTTTGGGTTTTTAGGAATGTCTTTACACTGCTGCTCATTCATCAATGTCCCAGCTCTACAGGATGCTGCAGAAGATAAACAAACCTGGAGGGCATACAAAAGCAACGTTGAAATTACAGAGACATTAGTATACTGTGCCTGCATAGTGGATGAGTGGGTAGCATGTTGGCCTCACAGTCAGGAGAGAGGGTTTGAATCTCCATTGGGCATCTCTGTGTGGAGTTTGCATGTTCTCCCTGTGTGTGCATGGGTTTTCTCCGGTTTTCTTCCACATTCCAAAAAAAACAAACATGCATGTTAAGTTAAATGGCGACTCTAAATTGTCCATAGGTATGAATGTGAGTGTGAATGGTTGTATGTCTGCCCTGTGATTGACTGGAGACCAGTCCAGGGTGTACCCCGCCTCCCGCCCAAAGTCAGCTGGGATAATCTCCAGCATACACGCGAGCCTAATGAGGATAAGCGGTATAGAAAATGGATGGATGGATAGTATACAGTGGAAGCTCAGTTGTGGATCGCTCCAGTTATCCTACAATGTGATGGAAATTTTCTCCAAAATTTTGCCTCAGTTCTCGTACTCTGTGTTGCTTTCATAAAATATTGCGGGTAACAAACTTGTATTTTACTTTTTGCCATGTTGCACTTTGCATTATCAATAAATATGTGGACAGTCTAAACTCCACGCCCAGCAGTGCTTTTGTGTATTCAGCCATCTTGGATCATTTGGCAAACTCAAATGAGAATATGACACAAACTAGTCTGCCCACATATCATTTTGTGGACTCAAGCGCCTAAACAAACAACCTTGAAAGAAAGAAGTTTTATCATGTTACCGATGCACCGCTTGAGTCCAGCTGTTATTGTCAGGTCATTGCCATCATCACCGTTGGACTTTGTAGTTTGTTAACTAAAACAGTTATACCACAAGTATCTGTTTTTTATGTATGTACGGCTGCAAAATAACCCACCATTGGGCCAAAGAAAGCCACACGGTGGTCGAGTGGGTAGCACATCGGTCTCACAGTCAGGAGGTTCAGGGTTCAAATCTCCGTTGGGCATTTCTGTGTGGAGTTTGCATGTTCTGCCCGTGGGTGTGTGGGTTTTCTCCGGGTATTCCGGTTTCCTCCCACATTCCAAAAACATGCATGTTAGGTTAATTGGTGACTCTAAATTGTCCATCGGTGTGAATGGTTGTTTGTCTCTATGTGCCCTGCGATTGACTGGCGACCAGTCCTGGGTGTACCCCGCCTCTCGCCCAAAGCCAGCTGGGATAGGCTCCAGCATACCCGCGACCCTAATGAGGATAAGCAGAACAGAAAATGAATAAATGACTGAATGAAAGGCCAAGGAAAGTTGCAAATGCCAGCACATTGATAAGAAGGTGAGAAAAACTGTTGAATTTGAGAAATACCTTTCAGCAGAGTACGAAGGTGTCCCCTGTCTGACTCTCTGGTCCTTGCCAACAGGAGTCTTCAGTCAAGGTAAAAGTGAAATTAAATGCTCATTTATGCCTATCATTCATAATTTATATGCACTTTGCATTGTTTTCTGCGTGTGAAACTATACATGTTTTATAGTAAAAGTCCTTTCTGTTAACATTTGTAGGTGTCTGGAACTAATTAATTCAATTTCCGTCGTTTCTAATGTGATACATGTTATTTGTTGTTGTACGATTCGGTTTTAGATGGACCTTTCGGAACGGTCACTATCTAACACGCTGGCAACCAAACACTGAGTTATAGAAAGTATCGGGAGAAAGTACTAATGCCTGAAAGTGTTACGTTTTCCTCTCGGCATTGTGGTGACGACCCCGAGGATGCGGAGAGCAGGATGCAAAACAGGTGAGGAACAAGTCATTTATTAATAACTTGCTGCTGCGCAGCGGCAGTAACAAGGAAAACACAAAACAACGCAAATGATCCGACACGAAAACAAGTGCACACCTGGACTAGATAGAAACGTGAGGGACAAGACATGGATGTGAGTAATTAATAATGAAGAACAAGGGAAGGCAGGAAATACCTACAAAATATGAAAACAACCAGAGCACAGGCTTAAAAATAGAAACTAAACGCACTGACACGCAAACTAAAACCTGGAGCGTGACAGAAGGTATTTTTCACACACCAGCATCAAATATCAATGTTGCTGCTGTCCGAGGAGAACAATACATAAGTAATGGATTTAAAGGAAAACTGCACCTCTTTGCCTTCTGTGCGTTAACAATAATAATGATAAGCATTTGGCTGTAGCTCGGTTAATATGCAAGTTACATCATGTAAATGGTGTGTTGTTGGTGGTTTTAGGAGTGTGTTCCATTGTGTGCGTTCTTAGCTTTTTAGGCGTATTTATAACTTCAGAACACACAGCGGCAAGAAAGACGTGTGTTCACGTCTCACATAAGGACTGTGGATGAAGGGGCAGTTCTCCTTTTAATACTGTACAACGTCCACATTCTGCATTATTTACTGACTAAACCACACCCCCCCAAGAAGTACATGATTTTCTATGTACTATTCTAAAATCATGACACTTGCAAACTGAAACCTTCCTTCATGCAATGCTCCAAGTCAAGTTCCATAGTGAGTGATTGAATGTCTACACCTGGAATGTCCTGTATTGTGTTTATTGATTTTTCTATACATAAATACATTTGGGCCGCACGGTGGCTGAGTGGTTAGCACATTGGCCACACAGTCAGGAGATCTGGAAGACCTGGGTTCAAATCTCAAATCTTGGGCATCTCTGTGTGGAGTTTGCATGTTCTCCCCGTGCGTGTGTGGGTTTTCCCCGGGTACTCCGGTTTCCTCCCACATTCCAAAATCATGCATGTTAGGTTAATTGGTGACTCTAAATTGTCCACAGGTATGAATGTGAGTGTGAATGGTTGTTTGTCTATATGTGCCCTGCAATTGACTGGCGACCAGTCCAGGGTGTACCCCGCCTCTCGCCCAAAGTCTGCTGGGATAGGCTCCAGCATCCCCGTGACCCTAATGAGGATAAGCGGTATAGAAAATGGATGGATGGATAAATACATTTCATTCATTTTCTTATTCTTGATTGTATAAAAAGAAACACACTTTGGTTCGCTTTAGCATGGTTTGGATAATATGACATTTCAAACGCGCTAAAAAATTGCTGTATCGTGATTCTGTTGATATCGCTGGGACATCATGTCGTGAGTTAATCTGTCTGACTGTAGCTCAGAGCGTCATCTGACAACAACCTTTGGTGATTAGGTGCACCAGTGTGTGGTACAAGCGGCACAATAGTGAAGCGAAAGCACTGCCAGATGTAACGCGGTCCAACGCGTTCTCACTGAAGGATAAAGAAAACACAATTTTATGCCGGGTCTTTCTTTCATTCACAGCAGCTTTCTCAAGGTGCCGACTGCGACCAGAGAACGTCATCATTTTTCTTCCTGTGTGAACTTAATTGGCTGTTTGTGTGAAGTCGTGTACACATGAATGCATGTACTGTACCCAGTCACACTTGGGGGACTTTCGGGCTTAGAGATGCAGAGCTTACAAGGTCACCACTAAAGCTGCACCAGCATCATTTCTTCCATTACTATAAGAGAAAAGGACATTGAAGGAGGGAAATATAAAGGGAAAAAAGGAGTCTAGAAGAGGGACCCAAGAGGGATGGCGTCCATCAGTCACAATTTAGGTGTCTAATCACATCAAGCTCAGTCATGTCCCACTTATCTCCAACTTGGCTGCAGATCAATAAAATGTCACCTGGAGCATGGTCACTCATAGTAACCCCACAGACAGCCACCAAGCGTATTTATCACACCCTCGCTTACACAGTCCTAGCCTGTTTTTCAACCTTCAGAGGCTGTTGACGCTCTCGCAGCCCAAAGTCCAGATGTTGCCCACAAGTAGCTGACTATGTTTATATTCTCATAGCAGTGTTGCCATTACAAATGGAGATACCACCACAAAGAGGAAATCAACTCAACAACAGCAGTCGATCAAATGAAGTCTTTAGGTAAGAATCATAAAAAAAACACCTCCATTTTAAAACGTTCACGAGGTGCTTCACGGCCTTTAACTTGGACAGAAGGGAAGAATGCACCTTATCCTCTCGTGGCACCCTGCCACTCTCTTGTGCTGCTTTCATTTGGCCACTGAAAGAAAAAGGTTTCACTGATAATGGCGCTCAGTGTCAGACGCTTTTCCCTCCATTTAAAAGAAAATTACTAGCTCTCAGAGGTAGGCTCGGGGAGAGAGAGCCGTCCACTGGAAGGTGAGGATAAAACCAGGCACAATAATGAAACTAGCACTTCAGTTCTTGTTTTTACACCAGCATGTACTTCAGTTACTGTATTCTTTTTGTAAGTTTGCAAGTACATTTAGTGTTTTGTTTTCTGGTAGAATTTAAAACTCATATATTTATTCTAGGGCTGTCAAAGTTAACACATTAGTAAGGCGTTAACACAAGTGTCCTAGCACTATTTTTATTGACGTGTGATTAAAGTGCACGCATCCTGTTTTACCCTTGGCCCACACTGCTGTGGAACCGAAGCGATGGCAGTTTTGTGGGGACCTGGAAGCTGGAACAAATATTGAGCAGAAATTAGCAAAGGGTATTTTGAATGCTAAGTTTAGCTTCAAAGCCCTGGCAGATGGTTCTCTCAACAAGACCAGAGGTATTTGTGTCATTGGGACTTGAATTTTCACAAAGTACGTCGCCTCTGGGAGAAGTGATAAGTTACTGGGGCACTGCAGATATTGTTTTGTCATTTATACAGTGGTACTTTGGCATACAGTATAGTGTCCCAACCGACGAGTGTTTTTATTTTTTTATATTTATATAAATGTGAAGCAGTGGTACAAACCACCGCTTGTATTAAAAATTCAAAAACTGGGGGATTTGTAACTGTGTATTATTTTTAAATTAAATAATAGCCCATATTTCAAATATCAATATCCTTTTACATGTAATTCACCACAAAGTGATTTACATCCCCACTTATAGATAAAAACTTATTTTCCCTGTGATTAATTATGAGTTAACTATGGCCAAAATGTGATTCATTTATTCTATATATTTGTGCATGTTAACCAGTACAGTATATGTACAGGCGGTTCAACCCGTGCTCCCGGTGCTCCAGCGTGGCAACCCTACGGCTTGTGGGCCCTCGATTGCTCATGGTGCTTGTTTCTTTTTTGTCATTCGGATGCACCCACGCCTTTTGTTGATTGCTCACAGACTGTATTAAAGACAAGTTCGAACCTTCTAACCTGCCTCCTCACTCCGCGTCCGGGGTCCAGTCCTCGCCCACACGTATCACCGCCTTTCTGGAATTTTTTGTTTAAAGTTTGAAGCTCAAGTTTACTCTACTTTAACCAGAATCAGCTTTATTGCCCATATGTGTTGCCACACTAGGTCAATATTGCGCTCTATTAAAAGTACAATAATAATAATAAATGTACATAGTGGAGAAGAGGAGAATACTAATACAAATATTTACATTGGGCGTATATAATTGTGATTATATACATGATATACTGATTAGAATTATGGTATTTACAATGTTGCAGGTTACAATGCAATTCAGAGTTACGGCCAAAAAGTACACAGGTTGTAGTGCAAATGCTCTAAACCACATCACAAAAACTGTAACTGACAGATGATGTAGAAGTGGTATATATCTACATATTAAGTAGATAACCAAAAAGCCACAATAATAGTGAAGGTGAGCAAGCAAACCACTACTGTGTTCTATTGCTTTTTATATCACCATAATAAATCCGGAAGCTCCATAGTGAAGATTTATGCCTAATGAGAATAATATCACAGCAAAGAGTTGGAGGTTTAATAACCCCCTAGCAAGGTTGTACAGTTCTGCATGCTTCGTTTGTACAGTATGTGAGCAGAATTTGTAGTTAATTAGTGACTCTAGAATCTTTACAGCTTGTCTCATTCGGGTCACTAGCCTATTGCAGCTGACTTTGTATAAGAGATAGAGTTCTCGCAGGACGGGTCACCAGTCAATCACAGGACACATATAGGGCTCATTCTCTTGAAAGGGGTATCAGAGCGGGTGCCGTCACATGACTAGTGATTTGCAGCTAACCAAATGAAAATATATCACAAACACATAGAACAGACTGGGGAAACTGGGCTGGATTCCTTGGATGCAGAGACACTACTAGACTGGAGCAGATCCACGGAGGATCTTTTGTTCACAGCACCAGGCAGGGAAAAAAAACAGAAGAAGTGCTCAACGCACAGGCACAAAAAAACTATCACGGGCAAAGGAAGAAAAAACGATCGCTGGGAGAAAAAAATACCAAGTGAGGGTGGCATCACAAAGCAAAGGGCAAAATAAGAATGTCATTTGGGCTGGGGCTTTGTAGCAGTAGACACTGGTAGACCTCAGGAGAACAGTAAGTACAAATCTGCGCCTCACACTAGTGGAGATATTGACGATCATGTGTGTATCGAGGTGCTGCCCTAGACAAGAAACTCATAGATCTGAAAAAATGGAGACACAGATAAAGATGAGACAAAATAAATACAAGAAAAAAATTCACAGTTACAGCCACAAGAGTGTTGGTATTTTTATGATAATGACGTTATTTTTTATTATTGTGCCTGATAATTTAAACCTGCAATTAACACCTGTTGTTTGGGCAATCAAGTATAGTGCTTGTCTCACCAATTACTGACACCTAGTGACCAGTGTAGAACCCTACAGTCACAATTTGTCTCCTTAATTGCATATATTTGTATTTTAGTTAATTTAGCTATTGTAGGCATGTCAATGCTTGATTTAATGAATGTGCGTGTTTTTTTTTTTTACCAATAATAAGGCATATTAAACCACAAAACGAAAACCTTGGTAGAGTGCTGCCGTGAACCATGATGTGTGCAAGGGACAAACTGTACTGCAACAATGTCAATAACAATAATGTTCTTCTTTCTCACTGGAAGTGCACATTTAGCCAGAAAATGAAGTCACAAATTTGAGACTAAGAAACAATGACATATTGTGACATAAATAAATGACATAAAGTGCTTTTACCTCAGGCCTAAAGGTTAAGCAAAACATCTTATGAAACACCAACATTTTGTTGTGGGTGTCATCTCTTGGTTTTTGAACAGGTAGACGGGTCAAGAAAATACATTTCCAGCTCACTGAATTTTGATGCGTGCTTGCTTTTGGAGAGTATACTTCTGCCATTGTGTTCTATGTTCCTCGCCTGGGCTGACTGACAAGGAAATTGTTTCTTCAGCAACCTGTATAACAGAAGAGTATGCCATAAGAAGCTGTTTCAGCCAAAAAAAAAGAAATATATTATGAGGAATTCAGTATTATTGATGATAAAGTTGGTTGGACATAAAATCTTTCAATTTATTTCCATAGTCCAGGGGTCGTGTCAAAACTTTTTGAGTGTACAAAATTTAAAATAAAAAATACAATAGTATAATTTTTTGTGCGTGATCCAGATAAGTATTAAGTAAAATAATTACATATATTTTTGTACACAATATATTATATATAATATATATACAATATAACAATATACAGTATCACTGGATTATTAGGAGCGGTTATTGCATGCATACATTTCTGACAGTTGGGGGCACTAATGGAGTCAATGTGTTCATATTGTTTGGTGCAGGTTGGGACATTAAACTCCCATATCAATTTTGACAGTGACCTGAGTTTGTTTTAGTAGATTTCCTTTGCAAATGGCTAAAATTATCCAAAAATGTCCGAAAAATATCCGACTAGACATAGCTGGACTCACCTCGACCCAAAGTTTGAGTTCTGAAACCAGTCTCCTCGAGAGAGAGACTGGATCTTGTTTGAACTTGGATGGAACACTGGACCAGCTCTTCACCCTAGCAAGGGTAGTGAAGAATGTATCGGAGTTTGCCCAACCAATGTACGTGTGTTTTGTGGACTTGGAAAAGGCATACGACCGTGTCTCTTGGGTGGTGTCTGGGACTATGGGGTTGGTGGCATGCTACTACATGCCATCCAGTCCTGGTCCAACCAGATCAGGGGACTGATTCGCATTGCAAGCAGTCTCTGCCAAGGCTGCCTTTTGTCACCGATTCTGTTTATAATTTTTATGGACAGAATTTTTAGGTGCAGCCAAGGTGTCGCAGGGGTCCAGTTTGGGCCTTTACTATCTCGGGTTTTGGGTCGTGACCGCCTGCTTAACACTGGGGCTTGAACACCTGACTTTCGGAATAGGAGACTAAAGTGTTGACCATTCGGCCAAAACCCTGGACTGTCAGCCATGTGTTCAGTGCGGCTCTTAAGGCAAAGGAAGTGAGGGTTACCAACGTACACCTGCTGTCATCAGTTACACTCACCCTCTCAAACTTCACTCCCATCCGGTTTACGGAACCAATGTTACCCAATGTAAAGGTAACCCACTTGCTTCACACTGCCCGCGCCGGGGCTCGAACAAAGGTCCTTCAGAATGGGAGATGGGAGCGCTGACCGTTCGACCAAAAGTCAGTGTCGTGGGTTCCCTCCAGAACTCAGGCCAAGTCAAAGGTAAGTGCTCAATTGGTCTTTATTGCCACTACCCAAAAAGTAAATCACAGCAAACCAATGCAAACTATTCACAGTGAAAAAACAAGAATATTCACAAAAATATTTACAAGGATGTAGGTATTTACAAACTACAAAAATAACACTCAACAGTCTGCCACGTTACCTGCAATGTAACTCCAGCTAGACTCCTTACACACCTGAAAAAGCCTCCCTTTTAAACCCCATCAGCCCTTCCTATTGGCTGTCATCAGTCACTTGTCTATTAGAAAATGAAAAGTAATTTATTTAACAAAACAACTGGCATAATGTGCCACATATATTCTTAATATAAATAATAAATAAAAGCAAACACTAATAATGTGATTTTGAGGCATTTGGAAGCTTCGGAAATCCATTGATCATGTGACCAACATGGCCCACTTCTGACACCAACCCACGACAGTTGGTGTCAGAAGTGGGATGGCAAGTCAGAAACAAAGTACTCTTCCAAAGCGCATAGGATTGCGGTCGCAGCGACTGGCGCAAACCAGAAAGGCAGCAGTTCCAGAAGCAGCATGGGAGACAACCTCTGAGGAGGAAAGTGAGACGCCTTTGCCGCCTTCAAGACCTGGGGGAGAAATGCTAGCCCTGATGAGGGAGTTTTTGGCAGGCCAAAAAAGACGGTAAGAAGGTTTGTTGGTGGAACTCAGAGGGCCTCTCTCCCAACAAGAGGAAGTGTGTCCCAACCGGCACCACTGCCGCATCCAGCTACGCCGCAGACACCACCTGCACCCCCATTGCCTGCTCCACCAGACACTTCAGCTACATGGACGGCCAGTAGCCCCAGGATGGGACTGCCAACACCAGGCCCAAGGTCTGGGGTCTGTGGGAATCACATGGAAGGTGTCACAGCAGAGAGGCCGCTGAACACAGGACCCGACCTGGCAGGTAGACAAACTGACTGGAGGCACTATAGTGCCTCCCTCATCCCGCTGATAAAATGGTGTATCTCATCAGCGAGATGAGGGAGGGAAAGACATTGTATGTGTTTGTAGATAAATACTAGCGACACGGTGGGAAAGTGAGTGAGGAGCGTGAGTGGTCGTGTGTGTGTGTGTGTGTGTGCGTGCGTGTTATTGTACTGCCGAAAATTTGTGACGACTGTTCTGCGTCACAGTCAGATACAAGTGTCTGGAATGAGTTTTACTCGTAGAAGGCATCTATTCTGAATGCCTCCTGTATACTTCCCTGCTGAAGTGTTCCGGGCAGGCCCTGCAGGAAGGAGACCTCCGGGTCATTGGAGTTTGCATAGTTTTGTAATATGGAAGGAACCCGAAGTACACAAAAAGAACCCATGTACATTAGAGTAAAACATGCAAACTCCACAATGAGATGTTCCAAGGTAGATACAAACCCATGGGCTCCTGAATATGAGTCCAGCATGCTAACCACTCGGACTACATTTTATACAGTGTAAGTGGACAACGCACGGTGCCTTTAACAGGATTCTGGCAATCAAAAGCACAGAAAACTGTGTTCTATTGTTGTAGTGTTCTAAAAGAGTGGTTATTGTGATGCGTCAATAAATTATGATGCATTTCATTCATCGAGATATTCAATGCCTGCACTTGGAAATTGTGATTTCATTTGTAAGTGCTGCTAGAACCAGGCTATATCCCAGGATTATAAAGTCAATGATTTAAGAAATCTGTTGACCTAAGGATGGGCTGAGAGACAGGCAGGCAAGACAAGGTAAAGTCTGGCCACCTTTCTTCAAAACGGGCAAGTCAGATCAATCTGTATTTTTGAAAAAGGCAGGTAAATACGTCTGTGGCTCAGGAACACAAGACCTAACTTAACACTAGAACTAAGACATGAATACACAACACCCTTGAAAACGTTTCTGTTTTAAACCAACAATGGCTGAATGAAGAGTAAGTGAATTAATGTCAATGGCTTAGAGATGGTGATGAATTGATGGCTGGTGGGTGCACAAGGCTGAGCAAACAGCAATCAGGCGGTGGCCGAAGGAGGGCTGATGGGTTCATAGCTACCAGACAAACACACAAACACAAGAAAACCAACAAAAGACAATGGCGGGCATGGTCGTTATCATGACATTGTCAGCGAATTTATCTTCAAATACCCAACACACAAGATTGTTTGCATAATAAATGACTGGATATTTAAAATTCCATTTGAAACGCAAACTCAAATTCTGACAATAAGCTTGGCGGATAATGGTGTGCATGTATTACAGGGGCACTTTGTGCATATTGGAGCATTTCTGTATCCAAATTTCAAGGTCTTCTAAAACAATGAGGAAAAACAAACAGCTTGCACAACCATTTCTGCTGTGAAATGAATGTTTGTATCATTCATACTTTGGAATTTATAGTACAGTGTGTTCCCCCCAACTCATCTCGACTTTGATTTCCAAACCTGGGCACATGCAAACTTCAGTCCAAAGGAATAAAGTAAAGGATACTTCTGCATACAGTATTTATTTAATGCAATTAGTCTGCTAGAGTGCCTGGCGCCCCTTGGGGGAGATAAAACGGGCCACTCTCTTTTTGTCCACCAAGCTTCTTGGTTAAATATTGATGCCCCGATGCCCCTGAGCCGTTTTTTTCAACGGTTGTTTTGGTCGTCTGGAATGTTGCCACTGACTGGCTGCATCACTGTGGTGGGAGCTTTGTGAAAAGCCCTGGAGGTCCTAACCAGCTCTCTTACATGACAGCTGGCAGGGCCTGTTGTTTGATGGCTGGGGGCTTATGCGCTTGTCAGTCACAAAACCTACAAGGCGTACTGGAAGTGTGAAAAGTCAAGACATATTTCCTTGCAATCTGCAGACTTTTGCCGACTAATGGTAGAATATCTGATAATCGCTGAATCCAATTATAGGCTCAAAGAAACTAGCCGCCCTTCAGTGTTTAACTTACTGTAAAATACACACCCTCTTGTTTAAATGTAATTTGGTCGTTTGTGTCTGTTAGCAGGATTATGCAAACACCTCCTTTTGCCATGCTTCAACCAAGTGGCAGAGTTAAGTTTGTCATGAGGATAAGGTGCATTCATTTATTTTGCCCAGCATGATCATAGCATGACAGCATATGCAGTGCATAACATTCACATTTACAACTGGACTTACAACTGCAATTTGCTGTCATTTTTTAACATAAGAATAGTGAAGCTAAGTACACAAAAAGCATGGCTTCAAATGAATGGTCTAAATTGTTGGTTTGCATTTCCACTAGGAGGGGAGCAATCTACCAATCTGGCATCATTGGCCTTGGTGGTGACTTAACTGGGAGTCACTGGAGCTTTGAATGTCCGACATCAGATGCTTAAGACTTCTGAGGTAAAATGCACAAATGACCCAAACATTCAGTAAGGATATAATTTCCTGGAAAACTAGGAAAGTGGCTCAGCCATTTATAAATGCTTATTTTTCATTGAATATATATTTGGCTTTTTGTCAGGAGGGAGTTTTTCCATCAAGTCTTAGTTTTTTTATGGTATCATTCAAGATTTAAAAAGTATAAAAGATGAAGCCTGTGTTACCGCGCAATGAACTTCTCACCTTCTCAACTTCCGGTACAATTGGAGAAGCACTTGCGAGTGGTTGCCGAGTTCCTGTGAGACGTGGGCGAGGTCATTGTAAAAACTTTCAAGTCCCTAAAGTAATCTGGCCTTTTGTACTGTTAGCAGTAACAGTAGTAAAAATCAACACGCCTCACGTTCCTGGTTAGACCGCCCTGTCATTACTACATCACCACACCGTGTCTAAATTTAATAGTGTAACCCATCAGTATATGGCATCCTGAATAATCTGCCTAAAAAGTGTGACTGTCTGATTATGTCTGCAATGAGATACAGTTGGTTGTGCATATTGCAAGCAGGGACGTATCCATTGACTTTTGTGTTAGTGTGACAGTGGCTAAAGAGAGAAGAGTTTTCTCGCCCTTTTGTGTGCACATGTGAAAGGTGCTACAATAGAGAGCATCTCATTCTGAGATTGCGGTTCTATGAAAATGACTTAAACACAGTAAGAAAGGTGCTTTGTTCAACCATGTTAAAAGGTATGTGCATACACACTGCACACATTTATATACAGTAGTGGTTGCAATAATAGCAGCCCGGTGTGACTAACCACATCACTGTTATTAGTATATTTTTATTGCTACATGGCAAACAAGTTACCAGGTGCAGTAGATTCTCGGAAAACAAACAGCATTCTCGATATGCCGGCTCTTAGGGCTGTGCAATTTGACTTTAAAAACGCAAAACTATTTTGTACAAACTTTTTCGTTTCTAGGATGTGGCAATCCTGTGAATCACTAAACTAAAATTTAGTTGTATGAGCACAGTGTTTTATAACTGCTTCACATCTGTGTGGCATGGAATCAACCAACTTGTGGCAACTTTCAGCTGTTATTCCACTCCAAGATTCTTCAATGTAACAACATTCCACAATGTATTAACATTTCTTGGTTTTTCTTCAGGCCGCACGGTGGCTGAGTGGTTAGCACAATGGCCACACAGTCAGGAGATCTGGAAGACCTGGGTTCAAATCTCCGTTGGGCATCTCTGTGTGGAGTTTGCATGTTCTCCCCGTGCGTGTGTGGGTTTTCTCCGGGTACTCCGGTTTCCTCCCACATTCCAAAAACATGCATGTTAGGTTAATTGGCGACTCTAAATTGTCCATAGGTATGAATGTGAGTGTGACTGGTTGTTTGTCTATATGTGCCCTGCGATTGACTGGCGACCAGTCCAGGGTGTACCCCGCCTCTCGCCCAAAGTCTGCTGGGATAGGCTCCAGCATCCCCGTGACCCTAATGAGGATAAGCGGCATAGAAAATGGATGGATGAATGGATGGATGGGTTTTTCTTCAGAAACAGCATTTCTGATAATCATCCGAGGGGTTCTTGATTGGATTAAGGTCCGGGATTGACCTGGACACAACATAACATTAAATTTCTTAGTCTGGACCCAAGATTTTGCTGGATTACTAGTGTGTTTGGGGTCATTGTCTTGTTGAAACACCACTTTCAATTGCATGTCTTCTTCAGCATAAGGCAACATGACCTCTTCAAGTATTTTGACATGTGCAGACTGATCCATGATCCCTGCTTTGTGATAAAGAGACCCAACACCATAGTAGGAGAAACATGCCCATATTATGACGCTTGCACCACCATGCTTCTTCACAGTGTACTGTGGCTTGTATTCAGAGTTTGGAGGTAAGCGCAAACTGTACCCAAAACTTGGACCCAAAAAGAACAATTTTAATCTCATCAGTCCACAAAATGTTCCTCCATTTTTCTTTAGGACAGTTGGTGTGTTCTTTGGCAAAGAGTTAACCTCTTCTGCACATGCTGTTACAGTACTTGCAGGTAACTCCAGATTGTCTTTGATCATCCCGGAGCTGATCATTTGCCATTCTGGTTATTATTTTATCCATTTTGATAGTTGTCTTCCTTTTTCTGCCACGTGTCTCTGGTTTTGCTCACCATTATTAGGCATTGGAGATCATTTTTGCTCAAAAGCCAACACTTTTTTTTGCACCTCTTCACAGGTTTGCCCCTCTCCAATTACATTTTTAATCAAAATATGCCATTCTTCTGAACAATATCTTGAACGACCCATTTTCCCCAGGCTTTCAAAGAGAAATGAATGTTCAACAAGTGCGGGTTTCATCCCTAAATAGGGACCACTTGAGTCACACTTCTTTTTTTACAAAATTGATCACTGATTGAATGCCACACTGCTATTTTTTAACACGCCCCTTTCAACTAATTGCCCACCTGCACAGCCTTAAGAGCATGCATATCATGAATGCTGGGTCTTGTTTTCTGTTAATCTACTGCACCTACTGGTAACCTGTTTGCCTGCTGACCAAAAACCAGACAAGGAAGTCAAACTTTGAAATTCAGATGTATTTCCAACTTGCTTATTTTGGCAGCGTTCAACCGTCACCAAAACATGTAAAAAGATAACTGACAATATTCATGGGAAATAGTGGCAAATGTGGCACTCACTGACATGCAGGTCGGCGATAACAATCGTGTATATATATATATAATATAATATATAATAACTTAATCCAGTGGATGTTTCACTGAAAGAAGAAGCCATCTTCACCATCTTGGACTGACGTTCCCACAAGCCTCCTGGAAACACTTTTAAATTTGTTATTAAACTTTGGATCAGCCTAGTGTAATAGTGAATTGTTTTTGTCTCCTGCTCTTATTTCTTCTTATTGCTTTTTAAAGCTCTACTTTGAACCTCTTTAAAATCCAACAGTAAAGCCAGAGCTATGCTTCATGATTTATTCTGTTCATGCATCCCCTTGTATCTTTCTCTAAAAAAAGATTGCCAGTTTCAGCAATTGTTGAGTATTTCCGCATTTCACTGTGAGAACTGTTCCTCTCCCACTTGTCAATATCCCAAGTCCACCAGGGTAAAACTAATGCAATTTAATGCAACAGCCGAGCAATAAATCCTCTCTTCGGGAAGATTAGTCTATTCAATGTTTTTTTTCTTTTCAATCTGCAAGCGCTGATTTATTCTGAACTTTTATGTAAGATAGATACAGTATTTGCAGTGCTGATGACCTGAAGACTATTGTGTGCTTAAAACCCCCTCGAAACATGATCGATGTGTCAGATTATCAATCAGCAGCAACAAATGAGACTGTAGTCTGGCTTAAGTCATTATCCTTCAAGGTCCAACATCTTGTCCATGTTTAGAGCGTTTGGACAATCGCACTGCGCTAATGACAGGACATCATGAACAAAACCAACATCCCTGACCGTGGTTTGCTAACCAACAAAAATAGTAACTTGTATTACCTGATTTGGTCAATAGTGAGGAAATAGAGAGGTTCTAAAAATTGCGTATTAAAGAAAACAACAAATGTAATGTTATTATGCAACTACATAATACCTCAGTCTTGTCTCACTCTGGTATTTTCTTTCTCCTGGGACTTAAAAACTCCTGGATTTTACATTTGCAAAGACTAAAATAGGTTTGATGGATTAGCTTTTAGGTGTCAGGAGCAAAATTTGTATCAAAACTCCAGTCGAACAATTTCCAGAGGTGAGAAGGAAGCTGTCTTGGACCTGTCTCTCTTTTTGGCAAAAGATTTGAAATGATTCTATTTTTACGCTGAGGACAAACCTCAACGCTTCTAAACGAGAGGTGACATTTCTGACTGACAATTACTTCAAACTGAACAAAGGTTGAGCATAACAGCCAATATCTGCTGGCTCAGCCACCTCGCCCTGTGTAAATGACTGCTGGGAGCCTCAGCGGACTTAGCCCATCTTTAGACCCAAGTAGGAATGCGAATCACTTGACATGGAAACAGGGTGGGTTCAAAACTAGTAATGGATATCGAAACTGTTCCATAACTGCACCGGTGGCGACGTTAATGGTGGTTACCAGAAAAGAGAAGCTGTCAGTGCCTCATTTCAGTGCTAAATTCATGCAGACTCGGTCAGACCGCAACACAACTCATTTTCAACCAATCACGGTCACGGTGAGCAAAGCACTCACAGCAGAATTCTGAACATCAACATTACAAAACAAGCAGGTTAAGCACCCCCTCTGTTCTGCAATGCTGCTGCTTTTGATGTGCTCTGTGATTATCACCTACAGTTATAAGTATAATAAGTCGGATTTTGGATTTCATTTACTATTCTGTTTAACTTACATGTAACAATTTTTCATTTATTTCAATCCAGGCAAAATACCTAAAGGCATACTGTATGTCACTTAGCGGATAGAATCGGTGCATATACTGTAAGCATAATCTCTTGCTAAAAAGAACCACCCAGCACAGTTTAAATTGTGATACCATTAAATGATCACTAGCCATCTGTCGGTTGTTAACAAATCGACTCTCCAGAGCCGGCTCTTTCGAAGAGCCAATTAGTTTTTTTTTTCATCTTGTTTTCTGTTAAATTTTGACACAATAGTTGTAAATAGTTTTTTTTTTTCATGCAGAGATTTCACTTTATCTATTGAGATGGGTCTTGTATTTTCTATTTTACTATAATATATTTCTATTTTATATTATATTTCTATTTATATTATGTCAATTGAAATTTAAATAAACCATTTTGTTTGCTTGTTTATTTTGGACCACACAAAATACACAGGAGAGAACATAATGAAAATACATATATAAGCAGAAAACAGTTTGGCTCAGAAAGGAGTGGGAAGAAGACACGTTTATTTGCTCCCATCTCCTATTTGTAACACTAAAGCCTGTTATATTAATACAATACGCAGCAATACATGAACAAGTTATTGTATGTGTCCTATTCTGTGCATTATAAGAGACAAGATTTTGGAGGTCTGGTGCGAGAAGGTGGATGATCTCCTGCAGCCGAGCCTCCACTTGTCCGCCCTAGTCTGAGGATTTTGTCATGCGAGTGTCCTATGTTATGCATTAAAAGAGAGATGATATTGGCGGTGGGCCGCACGGTGGCTGAGTGGTTAGCACATTGGCCACACAGTCAGGAGATCTTGAAGACCCGGGTTCAAATCTCCGTTGGGCATCTCTGTGTGGAGTTTGCTTGTTCTCCCCGTGCGTGTGTGGGTTTTCTCCAGGTACTCCGGTTTCCTCCCACATTCCAAAAACATGCATGTTAGGTTAATTGGTGACTCTAAATTGTCCATCGGTATGAATGTGAGTGTGAATGTTTGTTTGTCTATATGTGCCCTGCGATTGACTGGCGACCAGTCCAGGGTGTACCCTGCCTCTCGCCCAAAGTCTGCTGGGATAGGCTCCAGCATCCCCGTGACCCTAATGAGGATAAGCGGTATAGAAAATGGATGGATGGATGATTTTGGAGGTCTCCTAAGAGAAGGTGGACAATCTCCTGCAACAGAACCTCAACTTGTCTGCCCTGATCTGTTGATTTTATTGTATGAGAAACAATCCAGAAAAAAACAAAACATAGTTATGACATTATGTACATCTGTCATGTAATACATTTTTACCATAATCACCTTTACCGCTGTTTAAGTTATTATTTTATGATGTTAAGAATAAAAATTTGATTAATTGATTTTAATTTTTCACAACACACATAATATGGTAATAATTTAAGATGACAAAAAAATCCAAGGAGCCACTAGGAAGCCTAAAGAGTCGGGTCTTTTTAGTGAACGGAGGCAAAAGAAGCGGCTTTCTAAAAAGAGTTGAAATTTCCATCACTAATCACTACTGAATAGTAAGAAAAGTTACAATTAAAGTTGCAACGGACAAACTTTGACACGATATAATTAAAAATAAATGGGACTCCAGTTTGTTTAGCCAAGATGGCGGACACACATACAACATCCTGTTGAGTGTCCTTCACAATAAGGTAAATCTGGTTTACCAAAATAAAATACGACATTTTGTGTACCCTTTTTGTTTCATTCCAAATACCATTTCTCACAAATAATATTTTAGAAAACTGTTTTATAAAAAGTTACAACATCACTGGATTTAATGAGCCATAAAAAGGCAGACTTTTTATGGATGTGAATAACTTTTTTTAATTATAAAGTCGTTAAACCTTATTTGATTCAATCTGCCTGTCTTTGACATCATCGCCACGCGCCAGCAGGGAATAAAATGTAGCACAGCAGGTGGGTAGATGGTAGACCAGCGACTGGCGAGGGAGAAATAATAATACTTTGTGTGGAAACGCTTTGGCTTTTGCAAAGAGTGAGATGTTCTAAATACGTTGCCCACTGTTTGCAGGATATGTAAAGGTCAACCAAAATACCACAGCAACACGACAAATCTCTCCAACCACCTACCAAGGCGCCAAGGAATTTCACACAACGCTGGCCATCCAGGCACTGCCTGCAGCCTTGCCGCTGCAGCGGCAGCGCAAAAAACAAAAGAAAAAGTAGCAAGTAAACGTACCGTTAATTCAACCTGAAGAGAAGTGGTTGCACTTTATTTTGATGTTATTATTGTATTATTTTATGATGAAAAACAGAAGCAGAAGTAGCAAATAAACCTACTGTTCAAATGTTGGTTGCACTTACTGTACTTTTATTGAAAATGTATTGAATATTGAAAATGAGAACAGTCAGTAGCAGATGCTGGTCATTCTAAGAGGGGAAGCTCATTTTTTTCCAGCCTACATTCTACTGTACATAAAAAATGGGTTTATTTATTTTTGATTCCATCCTGGTGGTCGAGTGGTTAGCATGTTGGCCACACAGTCAGGAAATTTGGAGGATCTGGGTTTGAATCTCCACTGAGTTCTGTGTGGAGTTTGCATGTTCTCCCGGTGTGTGGGGTTTCTCCAGGTAGTCAGGTTTCCTTCCACATTCCCAAAACATGCATTTTAGGTTAATTCGTGACTCTAAATTGTCCATAGGTATGAATGTGGGTGTGAATGCTTGTTTGTCTGCAATTGCCTGGCGATCAGTCCAGGGTGTACCCCGCCTCTCGCCCAAAGTCAACTGGGATAGGCTCCAGCATAGCTGCGACCCTAATGAGGATAAGCGGCATGGAAATGGATGGATGGATAATTGTACCCTGCATTCCTAGTTATTTTTAACTAAAACAAGGTTGCTGGGGATTGGAAAAAGTCTCCGTTCAGTACAACAAAATAAAAAATGCTAATAATGCTACAGGGTGGGTTATACTTCAACGTCGCTGATTTGCTAATTTCACTGTCAATCAAGAAGGGATTCTGCCTCTGTCCGATAGACCCCCAGGGACGCTGAGCTTTGTCCCAAAGCCCGACATCTATCCAGTGACCATCCAGTTTTGCACAGCGGAACAACGCAGTCTACGCTTCTCTAACGAAGTCAGTAGACGCTTAGCGTCCGACTGTGTAGAGACGCCATCATTCTGCAGGGATTAATGGGAAGGATGTTGTGTCAATTACCTGTGATAAGTAGCTGATTCTGAACAAAAGATGAAGGAATTCGAGCGCATATTTAGTCAATGAAATGTACATATTTCACCACTTTTTGTTCCATTTTAGTCTTTGAGCAATCCCCCCTGCTCTTAATTCAACCTGAAGGGTTGGTTGTACTTGATTGAAATGAAACGTGAATGCATTTGCCATTATTCTTGTTTACTTGCTTGTTTATATCCATAACTAATTCATACCCGATTCCATCCATCCATCCATTTTCTATACCGCTTATCCTCATTAGGGTCACGGGGATGCTGGAGCCTATCCCAGCAGACTTTGGGCGAGAGGCGGGGTACACCCTGGACTGGTCGCCAGTCAATCGCAGGGCACATATAGACAAACAAACATTCACACTCACATTCATACCGATGGACAATTTAGAGTCACCAATTAACCTAACATGCATGATTTTGGAATGTGGGAGGAAACCGGAGTACCCGGAGAAAACCCACGCACGCACGGGGAGAACATGCAAACTCCACACAGAGATGCCCAACGGAGATTTGAACCCAGGTCTTCCAGATCTCCTGACTGTATGGCCAATATGCTAACCACTCATCCACCGTGCGGCCCCATACCTGATTCCCTTACAAAAACAACGGGGATTTACAGGGAACATCACCTGCACTGTCCAGTATCCAGGTATTTATTTCCCAGTCACACTGGTTGACTTTTGGCTAAATAGCTACTGAATTGATTTATAGGTACTGTATTGTTTCGAAGCGCATCGTTCTAAATGAACCAATACTGTACTAAAATTGTGACACGAATGGAATCGTTATTGAAACAAATGGTTGCACCCCTAAAGCCAACATGGCAATAATATTATAGATGGGATATTTAATAAGCACCTCTTTAAAAAAAACATCATCATGCTAATATGCCCTTTGGAATAAAGCTAGCAGTCAGGTTATTGCTTCCCATGTAAACACAGCCAGTGTGTATAAAGTACACTTACACATGGGCCCTATTCAAATGAGAGCAGTATGCTGGTGTCTCCTGGTGACCATTTTGCATTACACCTCTGACTTTTAATTAAAGGAGGTGTGCGACTCTACACTTTTGACTTAAGTGAGATGGTCAGCTGGGGACTAAGAGGGAGGAAAGTGTCCACGTGATGCCCAAGCAGGGCTTAGGAGGGGAAAGATGGCAAAGAGGTGAGCTTTGGGAAAGGGCAGGGTTTGCCTTCTGGGTATGTGGTCTGTGGGCTCATTTTTGATGATGCAGTGTTTCTTAGAATCGCCGGAAAGGCCGCCTCAGTCTGCAGGTATCGTGGAACATTGCTTCCTCTAGTTTATTATATTTTGACAGGGGAAAATGCTGTTGTTTTCTTGGCCGCAGAAACGCATCACCATCTGAAAATATGATGCTTCCTCTTGGCTCAGCAAAGAAGAAAAACTGCTCACCCCTTTTTCTGAACAAAAGTTTGTTTTTCCATATATTAATTATCAGACTACCTTCTGCTTATTCATTCATTTTCTATACCGCTTATACTCATTAGGGTCACGAGTGTGCACACTCACATTCACGCTCTAATGGACAATTTAGAATCGCTAATTAACATGTTTTTTGGAATGTGGGAGGAAACTGGAGTACCCGGAGAAAACCCACGCACGGGGAGAACATGAAAACTCCACACAGAGATGCCCAATGGAAATTCGAACCCTGAACCCTCTGACTGTGAGGCCAAGGTACTACCCACTCAGCCACTGTTCGGTCACCTTCTGCTAAATGCAGCAAAATGTAAGATTCCCAAAACATGCATGTTAGGTTAATGGCAACTTTAAATTGTTTGTAGGTATGCAATAAATCCTTGTTGTTTTGGCGATCAAGTCTGGTGATCGTGTGTGTCACCAAACATTACGGTAACATTACCGGCAAGTGACCAGTGTAGAATACTACGTCAATGTCTTTGAGTGCCTCTTTTGAATACCTTACATTTGTTTTTTGGTTCATTTGGTCATTTATGCTTGAAAATGCATGCTTTAAAAGTATGCTTAAGTCTTGCATTTTTGACAAACTGGGATAGTGGTGAGGGGTGAGTGTTTCAGATAATTTTAGACACAAATCAAATTATATAAAATATATATAATATATAATTTCCATAATGTATATAAAATATATACATAAAATATGTATGGAATTATCATACAAGTTTCACCCTCTTTGTACCAACCAGCTACAGTACATGCATGTTCGAAGTGGAGGTAGCAAAAACGGTAAGTCTGAGAACCACGGACATAGGACATTACGATTTACATTCCGGAGCTCGATGAGAAAATAAACCTCTATCTGCATCTATGATGAGCTCCTCCTCGGCACAAATGTCAGTTTCATTCTGTAGATTTTGCTTAATCCTTCTGACGAACCGCTTGGACGCTGTTCATGTAACGCGAATCATTCATTGTGTATGCATGCATGCATGTTCAAAACCCATTAAACCATAACCTTCCATAGAAACATCAAAACAACACACAGGCTTGGTGGAGGTAATTATAAACTCTCATAATCATAATTGTATTCATTGGTTTCTTCTTAGTGACAAGGTAAAAAGTCAAGGTTGACATAATGTAACCCACGTGCTTGGGTTTGGGATTTACAACCCGCGACCCTAATGAGGATAAGCGGCATAGAAAATGAATGAATGAATGAAAGTTGATTTTAAGGCGTCACTTAGCCGGTAATTAGTGTCCATTCTGAGAGGCGTTACTGATTAAAAAGGGTGAAAAGTTCTCACTGGTCTCGTCACAGGCAAGCACACTTGTTACATTGGGCACATTCATCTTGTCATTGCAATTGGTCATGCTGGGCTGTATGATAGATGATGTGACAGAGACACAACAGGTCTTACGTCCCTTCATTAATCACCACGCTGATATTTACACACCGGGAAAGCAGTGGAGGAGCCAGTGGGAACGTTACTGCAAGAGTGCTTTTCTACTTAAATATAAACTTCTTGTATGTTCATGCAATCACAGAACATTGCATGGAACACATTTTAATCCACACATGAGCAACCATACACTCCAGCGGCTCTGATGCTTGTTAAATCCCTCCAAACATTCCAGCAGAATGAGCTGCGGTGAAAAAACTTGCAGTGTCCGTTGGCATACACTGTAATTTGCAGTCGATATCCGGTATTGTCCAACTCTAAATTTCAAACTGCAATATCAACCGATACAGACATGTGTAACTCGCATAGCTCCTGTCGTGAAATTAACAGTTTGTTAACAGAAACACTTTCTACCGCCCATGTAACATCCTTAATGTACGTGTGACATCATTATTCTTGATAATTGAACAATAAAATACAGAGAAATGTCATGAGGCTCATCCTGAAGGGGCGGGGGTGTGTGTGAACTGAAAGGTGCTTGTCGCTGCCGTCTTTCTAGACCGGAAAAAACAGCAGCAGCTTTTTTTTTTTTACTTTAGTGAGCTCACAAATGGTAGAGTCAGCAACAAGTAAAATGCTTCAAATATATTCTTATGTTGTGCTGAATGAATACATTTGACTGCCAAGATGAAGGAATATATGTCCAAGCTCAACAGAGGGTGATTGTCTTTTACAACAAAGTAACAGAGGTTTTTCTGAAGAGAGACCGAGTACTTCATATGCAAATATAAGGTAACATAAAAAAACCTAATACATGGGTTGGTCTCGCTTTACAATAATATACACAAAAATACAGTAGTTAATGAGGAACTAATGAAGTACTAATGACAAATGCATATACTGTAAATTTAGAGTGGTCACTAAAGAACTAATAAAGAACTAATGAGGAACTAACGAGTACAGTAGTTACTGAGGAACTAAGGTATATGCATTTTGAGTAGTTACTGAGGAACTATTCCTTCATTCGTTCATTCATTTTCTATGCCGCTTATCCTCTTTAGGGTTGCGGTTATGCTGGAGCAAGTCCTATGCGGGAGCCTATCCAGCATACCTATGGAGCTGGTTTTGGGCGAGAGGCGGGGTACACCCTGGACTGGTCGCCTGACAATCGCAGACTGAGGAACTAATAAAGAACTAATGAGGACCTAACGAGTACAGTAGTTACTGAGGAACTAAGGCACATGCATTTTGAGTAGTTACTGAGGAACTAATGAAGAACTAATGAATAGTGGTTAGGTTAGGTATGTTCGTTTCTCATTAACTACTGTCATTTCGAGTTCCCTATTGTAAAGTGGTACCAAAGGGACTAAGTATTTGGAAACCTTTTTTTTTTTTAGTGAATTATTCTTACCTTTTCTTGTCCTCATAATAAGGAAGTAAGGAGTCTGTGCGTCACCAGCCATGAACCTCACCTCACGTCACTAAAGTAGCGTTTTCACTGTGCAGTTTAACCCATTGCTATGTTTATTAGAACCTTACACAAGCCCAACATTAGCAAGAAGCATCAGTTGATGTCATTTCTTCAGGTCAGTCAGGGTTTGTTGCAAAATGTACTTTTCTAAGCCGCAGCTGGCACTTCCCTTTTCAAGCCAGGAAGGTCGGGCAAAGGTTGCAACCCAGAACACGGGCTTTGGCCTGACCTAAAAATAGCACCAATTGCATTATTGGCAGCATGTCATTTTAGTGAAGGTTCGGAGAAATTGCCCTGAGCAGCACTGTAGGACTATGAGACAATCTGACGCACCTAGCAGTGGAGTGTCTTTCAAAGCTGGGAGTACTTTGAAAAGGTTGCATCAGGTAGACATGAATCACAAATCATTTGGGTCAGTGTTGGGAAAGTAAGACAATCATTGTAATATATTCCGTTTCACAACCTTGTGAAATTGTGGTACTTTACTACATGGTACAATTTTGTGTCAAGTAGTGTGATGGATTTTAATGTGCATGTTTAAGAATTCATCAACACCAACATATTTCAGGTCAAGAAAAAAAGAGTCTGCCAAGCTCTACAATTCAAATACGATAATGATGCAGGGTATTTATTTACTCTGACAAGAGAAGTGCAATTAATAGTGTATTATATAGACAATGAAATTATCACTTTAGCACAGGGGCGTCCAAACTTTTCCACTGAAGGCCACGCAGTGAAAAATGAAAGGCTGCAAGGGCCAGCTTCAAGGAAACACTGCGTCTCAAATCTGTGATATAGTTGAAAAAGCAAATAAGTTTGAACTTTTATCCTTAAATGACACATTTTTCTTGTTTTATTTTTTCTAATACTTAAAATTTTACATTTTATTGTAATGGGACGACTACATTCACATCATGTTTTGACTTTATTCTCATAATATTCTAACTTTTCCCCAACCTAATTTTCAAACATTTGCAAACTTCATTATGTTGTGTTTTGTCTCTCATAATATTTTAGACTATTGAAAATAATATATATTTTTCTTTAAAATGCCAGCTTATGCTACTAAAAATTACATGTTTTTCTGAATAATCTTAAGGATTTTTTCTTGTAAGATGACAATTTTTTCTTTTAATTATTATGACTTTATTCTCCTAATATTCCGACTCTATTATTGTAAAGTTCCTGGTGTTTTCTTTATTTTGGCCATTTTTTTTCTTTTATTGTTAGAGTGTGCTGAGGGCCAATAAAAAAAAACAGCCATGTGCTGCAAATGGACTTCGGGACATCCCTGCTTTAAGAGCTAGGATGTCTATGCACAATTGAAATCCACAACAAGAGCCTGGTCTGACTTAGAATTAAATCCAATTTCTAGTTCTCTCAGACGCAACATGCATACCTCGGAAAGAAATCCTTATAATTCCAGACCGGTGTTTTGATTACGGAAAACAATGCAGAGCCTGACCTTTTTGCTGATTGCAGTAGCAACATGTTGGCCAGATTGAATTTTGAATTTACATACCAAATCCCCTACCTATGTAAGATGCAAGCGGCTCTGATGTGAGTCTCCTTGAAGGAATAATTCACTACATGTCGTGATGTGACAGAAATTGGACACATTCCTGCATTGTCCATTCATCATAAAACTGCAACACCACGCCTGGAAGAGCATGTGTAAAATTTGATAGACATCAATAATAGTTTAGTGCACTAATAGGGAGGTTATCTGAAGCCTGAATGAAGGCCAAATGCAAAAACCATTTTACTAAATTAGCTCTTTTTCTGCTCTGCAGGAGGAGTTTCACTGTAACTTCTTTAAAAGTCAATGGTGATTTTCCAGGTTGTTACTTTTACAGCGACAATACTGGTCAAAAGTTTCAAAAAGTTTCAAAAAGTTTCAAAAACACTCCAATTCTTCTGGACAAAAACCCTACATTTTTAAGTACAATGCTGTTCAAGCAATGTCCACAAGGGTATAGTACCAGTGTGTTCAGAACACTGTTTTAAATGCAGACAGAGGAGGTAGTAAGTACTCCAGAACATGGAATACCTGTAGGGATAAGATCCACATCTCATGTTCGCTTCGCTTTCTGTTTTGCACTCTTATTTTGGTGTGCTTCACTTCCTGCTGGGGCTAATAAACAGCCACATTACCTCAGGGGAATTAAGAACAGCTGTTCCCCATTCCAGTTTTTGACATTTATAAGCTCTGCCCCGTCACTGGGAGGTTCATCTCTCGAGTTCTCCTTGCACAGGCTGTCACTTAGAGCCTCCCAATTACCTTACCTTGTCTTCCTGTGCAATCCTGCCTAGTGTTCTTGTCCTTCGGCTGTTTAGTACGTCTGGTCCTTATCTTATCTGGGTTTTGTAAGTAGCTTCGCCCTGCTCGGCTATACCAGCAGAGTTTTTTTGTTTGTTACTTTTATTTAGTCCTCCTCTCTGCTTGTTTTTTCTCAGCAGCTCCGTTAGTTCTCTTGCTAGTGTTTTTCCTGGCAGGCATTTTGTGTTTTCTCCTTTTGCTGCATTGTGTTTTTCCCCTTTTGAGGACACTTTTTGTATTAAAATATTTTAGTTCCTCCTTGAACTGTATTGTCTCTGCATCCTGGGGTTCCACAATTGACAGTCACCTCAGTTTTGTGACAGCGCCGACTCCCAAGGCTTGATCAACCTTCATTTCTGCAGAGCAGCTTTAAATTCTTCACCCAATTTGTGGCCTTGTTTAAAATTCTAAAATATACATTATTTTTCACTTTTGGGTAACTGGGAAAATCGGGGTGTTGTAAAACTTTGCCCAGCAGTGTAAATTTCCTGAAATATGTTTGTTACTCCAGAGTAATGCAAATCACAAGTAGAAGTCGAGATTTTAGATATCACTGTGGCTCTGTGGACAGTAAAGATGAGATTGGTTGTTTCCTCAGGCCATCTAGGTCTACTTTGGGACAATAAATATGGTGCACAGTCTCAGCTTGGGTACATTGAACTGTGTCAGCCTTAAATTAATGGGCACCGCAGTCCAAGGCATGGAGATAAACGGATGCAATGACGGATCGCTCAGGGGAGAGACACATTAAATGATGAAATGGTGTGGTTAGAAAACAGATGGAAAGAAAACATATCCAATCTGTCTCTTTTTGCAGTCAATGTTCCATCTGTTTGTCACTTGTCTTCTTGATGCATACGATCTAAGAGCTATAGTAAAACTAATGCATTTACTGGTATTACAGTATGTCAGAAATGCTACTTATTAGTAGGGGTGTCCTAGTTGTTATTGGTATCAGTTTGACATCAGCAAAAAAATGGAAAATTGGATCATACGCGGACACAAGAAGTCCATTGAGAACCCCGCTCCAGCACTACAAATTGAACATTTATCAAAAATACTAAGAGCTGAAGCAGTATTCCTTGACCCTTTGATGGTCTACTCTAAATCAGCTGGCAAGCTACTGGGAGCTCCTGAGCTACTGATTGGAGATTGCTGTTGTACAGCCTGTGTAATGTCTTCAGCAAGAATAACGACAAGAATAACCTCATCCTGAAAGGGGCAGGGCAGTGCATGAGCTGAAATGTGCTTGTCACTGCTGTTCTTCCATTTTGGTTATTTTCATGACAGCAGCAGCACTAGCTTGAAAGTAGTAATCAAGAGCATCAAATTTATTTTATTGCTTTGCTGAATGAATGACTGCCAAGATGGATAAGAAGAATAGGGTGCATGCTCGTCATATACAAATAAAAAGGCATTTGTTTTACAGTTTTTAACAACGGCCGCACGGTGGCTAAGTGGGTAGCACATTGGCCACAGTCAGGAGATCTGGAAGACCTGGGTTCAAATCTCCGTTGGGCATCTCTGTGTGGAGTTTGCATGTTCTCCCCATGCGTGTGTGGGTTTTCTCCGGGTACTCCGGTTTCCTCCCACATTCCAAAAACATGCATGTTAGGTTAATTGGCGATTCTAAAATTGTCCATCGGTATGAATGTGAGTGTGAATGGTTGTTTGTCTATATGTGCCCTGCGATTGACTGGCGACCAGTCCAGGGTGTACCCCGCCTCTCGCCCAAAGCCAGCTGGGATAGGCTCCAGCATCCCCGTGACCCTAATGAGGATAAGCGGTACAGAAAATGAATGAATGAATGAGTTTTTAACAACATTTAATGATTCTCTTATTTTCAAGCTATTACCTAAATGTGCCACCTGAATCAATAAACTTCTTATAAAAAAAATTAAGACTTGAGAACTGAAACATCAACAGCAAGAATTTACATTGTCTATTGTTGGATCTTAAAGAAGTTCAAAATGCAAAAAGAATAAATGGGAGTCAGACAAAATTTTGAGTAAGCAATTTATTGCAGACAGCCCTGAAATTGCAATAGATTTAAACTGTAGCTCAAAAAACCCTGCCAAAATACAAATCAAATATTCAAAAAATGACTCAGTAATGAGTAGCTGCACCATTCTTGTTCATCTCTAAAAACATTGTTTTGGGCATAGGGAAGCCTCCAATGTAGCTTCAGGTGGGGAAGATAACTCCATAAATGGCATCCACTGTCTGGAACTGATGTCCATTTTGTAAGCTTCTCTTGTCACCCTTCTTTAAATGTTCTCAATTGGATTTAGATCAGGGAAACACACAGGAATAACCCCTTTGGACCAAGTCCTTTGTCAGGTGGACATTGTGACCTGAGCTGTTGTTCTGTGGAAAAACAGACACAGACGGGGGACCGTCAGTCATGAGAGATGGCCCTTGCAACAATCTCCACATAGCCAGCTGCCATTTGACGCCCCTGCACAACCATAGTTCCATTAAAGGAAAATGCAGCCCAGATACAGGTTATATATAGATTTATATTTTCATCAGGGAATAAAACTTTATTCCACCTTTCAATGACCCATGTTTAGTGCACTTGTGAAAACGGGCAATTTTGTGCCACTGAAGGATACAAGGCCTTTGAAGACGTTTTTTCTCTTAAAACCATTCGCTTGCATGTGCTGTCTGATGGTTATTAGACATTAGGCATTTGGCCCAAGGATTGTCCGTATCTTGACTAACAGCCAATCGGATCCTATGAGTCTCACAATCGTTGAAAAAGTTTCAAATGTCTTACTGCGTTCAACCTCAGTAACAATGGTATGCTGCGAGAGGCCTTGCTTATGCAGCTCAAAAATCCCACCGCATTCAAAGAGAGAAAGCTTTTTTGCCTTTGCATTAGAGAGATTACGTGAATACCTGACAGAAAATGACATGGAGTCCACATTTTTGCAAAAACGCTGTGGTCTCAAACTTTTGATCAGCTGATTAAAAGCCTATTTGACTTTAATGTTTGTTTGCAATTCACTCAAAACATGTTTGGCTCACTCCCATTTCTTCTGTTTGTATTTTAAAGCTCTACTTAGAACCTCCTTAACAGTGCAAAATTGTTTCAACTGGTCTTAAAATTTTGATCAGGAGTTCATGAGAAAAAACTCCAAAGGAGTCTGGGCCTCTCCAGTCATGAATCTCACTGCATGTCACTGAACACAGTAGGTATTAAGACTAAAGGTTCAGAGAACTTGAATGCCTCATTGTATGATGGTGTATGGAAATCGCTTCATTCAATTGTGTCACATCGTAAGCTTCAGATTTTTGTGGTCTTCGTCTTTCTTCTCCTTCACCCTCACTCTCTTTGTCTCTCTTTTTTGTTTTTTTACAAAATCCATCATTTCTAATAGATTCAGGCCATGATTGAGTGTCGACGTCAGCTTTCTACAAGCTGGAGGAAAAGTGTATTAATCACTAAAAATGTCTTTTTATTATTTTGCAGAATACAGTGCTTTTTGTTTGCCTCCAGCATAAGCAAGCCAAACTGTGTGTTCATACATGCATGGAAAAAAACCAAAACAACACCAATGTGTTACGGGTTTGCAGGAGCCAACCCTCGGATGTGGACAGAAGAGGCAGGTTGGAGGCGGTGTATCTTGTCTTTAACGTAGACAACAAGAAAAACAGAAAGCGATGGTGCGGTCGTACAGGAATGGGGAGTGCACCATGGGCAGTGGAGCACACACAAGCCTCGGGGAAGCCAACTTGGTAGACCGGGTCACGGGACGTAAAGTCTGGGAGACGCTGGAGCGAAGCTGGATTTGAGTCCAGAACTGTAGGGACAAACAGGAGGGTTAAAAAGAGAGAACGTGCGAGTCCGTACGTGATCCTTCCCGAGTGGAAGAGAATAATCCAGCGTCTCCCAGGTACGAGCCCTCTGCTTATAAAGGGTGTCCGCAGATTACGTGCAGGTGGCCCCGCCTCCAGTTGCCGTGGCAGCTCCTGCAACCAAAAGCACACGCCCAGGAGAAGGCAAGGGAAAAACAAAAGGCAACGCAAGTGAACGTAACACAATGCTCATTATTCAAGAGTATCTCCTGGCGTTTGGCCAAACTAATCAAACATCTGGTAGCCGTTTTTGCTCAGAAAGCCACAGGTTCCCTCAGGTTTTAACAACTAAAGATCCAGATGCATACTAATGTAATACTAATTGTGTTGCATGTTTATATTGTCCTCCTTTGCTGCCATGTTCTGCCCATATGCTGTGACAAAAATTGAAACACAATTTCATATCACCCGCACGTTTAACACATGTCAGTCAAATTTGGTAGACATTGGAGTTGTTAGGAGTTAATTAAGATACAACCCGTGAAAAATGTCAACATTGTTATTGTAGGTATCAATCAGTGGTAGCTGCTGGTCATTCAAAAAGGGAAAGCTTTTTTTTTCCGGCCTACTTTATTTATATGTAAATTCTACCTTCTGTTCCTGGTTGCTGGAGATTGTCTTTGGCTCAGAAAAGAATGAAAAACTTGGAAAATGCTCCTGTGGAGCTTTCTATTTCAAGATCACTGATTCGCTCATTTTAATGTCAATCAAAAAGGGACTCCGCCTCAGACAGATCATCCAATCATCATGCAGAAGCCGAGCATCCGGGCCAGCCCACTGCCCAATAAACCCCCAGAAACGGTGAGCATTCGATGTGCGGGACAAGGCCCAGCATTTATCCAAAGAACATACCGTTTTGCGCAGTGGAACAACCCACTCTACGCTTCCCTATCATGTTAGAAACAAATTAAACAAATAATAATTTCTACACGCAACGTGTTCTCACAAGGAAATCATACAAAAAGAAACAAGGCCTGAGCCCAAAATCAAACTGAAGACCTTGCCGCCAGCCAATGGACCACTGTGCTGTGCCGTGAGTTATTTACAGAATGTTAAAAGTGCACTCATTTTTTATCTACCGCAACCTTGCTTTAATATCGGTTTGCACTGAAACAGTCGGCTCACGTCCTGCATCAGCATTCTCAGTCACCTCTGGAATCAGATGCTTTCCACACAAAAAAATCAGGGCATTCACTTCAGTCACTGTTTGGAACATAAATTGCCTTTTATGACCAAAGCGCCTGTCATCTATGCCCCATCGATAAACCCTCTCTGACTGAGAATCTGCTCTTCTTGCCACCTTATTCCACAGCATAGGGGGAGTGTGCATGACACGGCAAATATTTACATAAGTGTATTACAATTAAGCCCTTAACTCAAACATTATGCTTGCATGCATAGTCATCATTATGTTTGTCAGATTGTTTTTTACACATACAGCATCTTCATACAGTATCGTATTGGAATTAACACGCATATGTTGTGAAGCTAATGTATACATTCATCCATCTTCTATACCCCTTATCCTCATTAGGGTCGCGAGGGTATGCAGGAGCCTATCCCAGCTGACTCTGGGTGAGAGGCGGGCTACACCCTGGACTGGTCGCCAGCCAATCACAGGCTAATGAATACAGCATCAGCAATTAGCTTCTTCACGTGGCTATAAACAACATTGTAAAACACTAGATAAATACTTGTGATTGGACATGGCAAAGCGTGGCTCGAGGAACGCCACATGTTTGGTTAATCCGCCTTGCACTATAGAAAATGGCTGGTTATACAGTGCAATGCACTCCATGATTTTCAGGCTAATTGTTTTTGCCCGGGGATGGGAAGTGTTGCAGGAAGAAATATTGCTTCCACCTTGCATAACCAACGTTTTGCATTCATTCCAAGTCAAAAACCCCAATACCGATATCTATCAATATTACGTTTTTATTCTAATATCGGGATGATAATATCGATGGCCCAATATTATTGGACATCCCTAGATTTATTGTGTGTCTGTTCTTGCTGTTTTTGTTTCATTACTCTATATAGAACTATTCCAGCAGTGCTGCAGGAACTGCAAGCCACCCCCAACAAGATCAAGATATGAATTTCTCCTAAGCCCTCTATGTCCGAGTTTGACAACCGTGACTCTGAAAAGAGCTTCCACCAGAACATGAAAATACAGATACTGTATGTGCCCTTCCTGTAGGGCTTTCAGTATCTCACACAGAAACCGGACAACAACCAGATCCTGGACCTTGATATCACATACCTCCCTTACTGATACCAAAGCTAAAAAACAAAACAAAAAACATCTAAGGTATGGGATCACTGCCAGTATTAGATTAATGTGTCGCATCAAAGTACATAAATAAATCATACAGTGTATCATACAATGCATAGTAAGTTAAGCATGGTTGTCCTTGAAGGCAGGTGATTCCAGGACAAGATATTGTCAAGCGTGATTGCTACAGAGAAGATAGCCCACAAAGAACGTTCTAAAAACCAAGCCATCTTGAAGAGAATACTAGTATCAAAACCGTATACAGTATATAGTCATACATTAAATGTAATACTATATGTCCCTGTGCTATGGTTCCATTAATTATCCTATTATTAAGGGTCCCGTACTAGGCTATTTTTCAACAATTTGTAATGGTAATGGTTTAATTCTATTTGAACATGCATGAAAATGACATTTGAATACATCCCTCAATACAACTGACAGTTCCACATTTCCAAAAGGAGTAGAAAGAAGCAAAGCTTATTAAATCCTACCCCGTAGGCTCTCCCTTATTTCAATACATTTGTACACTCCCTGCAGTTACTAAGTTTGAATGAATAAGTAAGGTCATGTGACAGTGTTTTAAATAGTAGTCCTTGTCATGGTAAATAAATTATATTGTCGTCCTGATGAATGATACTCATAATCAATAATTATAATAGTGATAATAGTGATGAGTGGTGTATAACAATTGTAACAAAACATTGTTGTAGTACAGACAATGTTCTCACTAGGATGAAAAGTTGCTAGTACAAGTATAAGGTGATGGTAATGTTTGAAAAATGTTTGTGAGGTTCTTCTGCACCCTTTCCTATATCCCCACACCCCACCCCACACACATCCCTTTTCAGGTCAGGTCCGGCATTGAAATGTGGCTCATTCATAATAAACGCAGTCAAATGTCAAGGGAGACTCATTTAGATTATGAAGTTTCCCTTGGCAAAGCAATTTTGCTCGGCAGCTTGACTCCCATTCAGCTGTTATGATGCTGGACAAGACACACACGAAAAAAAATAAATAGATAAAAAAATAAAATAAAAATAAGGTGACGGTAACAAACATATCATTGGCAGTCAACAAACAGAAATTTGACTCTCCAAGGAATGAAGTAAAATGACCTTGGATGTACACAATATTTCACGAGTCTTCTTCCTTGTATTTTGTAAACATCAACTGTTTGTAATGTTTCTTAAAGTCACTCATTGTAGAGCATTGTTTTACTTCTTTACTTAATCCATTCCACAGTTTTATTCCACATACCAAAGTACTGAAAGTTTTTTGTGTTGTTCTTGCATATTTGTGTTTTAAGTTTAGTTTATGCCTAAAATCATATTTCCCATGTCTTGTTGAGAAATATTGTACGACCTTCTTTGGTAACTGGTTGTTGTTTTCCTTATGCATCATTTTAGCGGTTTGAAGGTTTACCAGATCAGCTAATTTTAATAATTGTAGTTTTTGAAACAGTGGATTTGTATGTTCTCTATACGCCGCGTTATTGATTATCCTAATTGATCTTTTTGCAGTACATCAAGCGAGTGAAGTGTACTTTTGTAGTTATTTCCCCATATCTTCACACAATAAGTTCGATATGGTAACACCAGAGAACAATAGAGAGTTTGAAGTGATTTTTGATCCAGGACAAATTTTACTTTATTCAGTATTGTGGTATTTCTTGCTGCTTTATGTTTTTGATGTGAGGTTTCCAACTCATTCTGTCATCAATTATGACGCCCAAAAACTTATGTTCATTCACCCTTTCAATTTCCTCCCCATTGATTTTTATTTTCTCGCAAGTATCTTTTTTGCTATTACCAAATAGCATCATTTTTGTTTTACTTATTTTAAAGAATAAACTGTTATTATCAAACCATTTTTTTAGAGTAATCATTTCATCTGAAACTTTTCTTATTAGCTCTTGTGTGTTTTCTTCAGAGCAAAAAGCGGAGGTATCATCTTTAGGTGTTTTGTCATTTAGCAGATGTCGTTAATGTATAGGTTAAATAATTTTGGTCCCAAAATTGACCCTTGTGATATGCCACATAACAAAATTTGTAGATGTATATTTTCCTAGCTTCACATATTGTTTCCTGTTTGCAAGGTAGCTTTTAACCCTGTGTATTGGAAGTGTGTTGCCCAAAATGAAACGTACGATGATGGACAGTTTAAAGGTGTTTTTCGTAAGCCCTACTGCGAACGCCCTGTTTGGTTTCTGTAGCTTTAATGCTCATGATCTGTGTTTATCCGAGCCTGTCTCCAGCAAAGTTTGTGGCACAAAGAAATGGTTTGGTATGGTCGTTTGGGTGACCATATTTGTCCTCTCGTACTGTTTTCACGTACTGTTCTGGCCTGACCTGTTTTTTTTTTTTAAGTGACAAAAGTAACATGTCCTGGTTGATACATTGACCATCATTAGGGTACTCTCCTGTATGCAACATAGTACCTGGAAGGCTGCTGAGTGGGCAGGTTTTTGACTTAGCGTTGCCAAAATGTCCAAGAAAGGGTAAGATATGTGCAGAGAGTAAATCCGCTGGCGCTTGCCGAGTTGAGGTCTCATGAAATTGAGGACGTCAATTTCAATGTATTTGTTCAGTGCCAAATCACAACAGCAGTCATCTCATGACACTTTGCTCATGTGGCGGTTCTTTTAGCTCTCTGTGACTTTTATGTGTAAGCACTTGGCAACAGAGGCAAGGAAAAAACTCCCTCTGGGGAAGAAACCCTGGACAGAACCCAGGCTCTGTGGGGCGGCTGTCTGTCTCGACTGTTTGGTCTGAAATATAAAACTAATAAGAGGGATACAAGCGAGACGTCTTAGTCTTAGGCCAAGAAACAAAGAGAATTGTCTCTGACACATATCAGCATATCAAAGGTCAGTTCTAATTATAGGCTTTAGCAAAGACGTGGATTTTGAGTTGACTTTTAAATAAAGAGAGGGGCTCTGTCCCCCCCGGATTGAGTCGAGCAGATGGTTCCATTACAGAGAAGCCGGACAAATAGAGGCCGTACTTCTAAAGATTCTAGGAGTGACAAGTATTTGTAAATTCTGTGAGCGCAGTGTTCTTCTGGGTTGACAGGGTTCTAGGACAGGGTTTGAGATATACCGGTGCCTGACCGTGTCTTTGATTATACATAGTATGTTTTTATCTATACACACTTTGTACCATACATGTACGGCCAGTTAATACATGTATTAACACATGTAAGGGTCCTGGGTTTTATCCACTTCCTACATATACTGTGCACTGTAACTCTGCGCTTGTTTAATGTAATAAATACTCTACATCATTTACATTACAGAGTGGGACATTGCACTGTGAGCTACGGTGCTAACATCACAGTCACATTTTAAGAGTAACATCGTGTTAGGTTAATCTACTTGCGGAAGTTTAAAAAAAAAATCTAACTTACAGCTCCTGTGTCTGGAGATGATGGATAGTTGGCAGAGCTCTGTGCTTTATTTAGGATGTACCATTTTTTGGTTTAAGAAATCTGTCCTCCGTGAACTAGTGGGTGTATCCACCCGGTCAGAGGTGGTATCATCTCAAGGAGGCTTTTGGTTATGACCGCAACTATTTTTCTCACATTGGGTGGTTATAAACATGCTCAAGGGCCACATACTGCTGTTGTAACAATAACCATATCAAAGTGGACCTTTAAATAGCTATTGCCACAGGTTTTACCAGATGGTCACCAAAGGGTTCTCCTTTACCATTCCTCCCCAAAGTCTTGAGGAAATTCGTATTGATTTTTTGTTATCCTAATAACCAACAAAAAAATTACAATTTTGACCTCCGTTTTTAGTGCTTGATGTAACAATCTAAATATTATAAATGCTGACTCACAGAGTGAAAATTTTTTTTTACACTGAAAGAACTTGAATTAAAACAAGTGTAACTGCCTGCTTGGCTACTATCATAGGTGGGGGAGTAGGGTTTAAATTAAGTCACACAAGTAACATAAACAGGCCTACATGTTGATACACTAGTCCGCTATCACACAAACCACTGCGTGCACAAAAAGCTGACATTGCCAGAACCTCACACTGTTCATGGACATGCACGAGCGCACCCACGTATTGGATTTGATTTTGACAAATGTCAGTGACTGGAGTGGACGATCGGCCATTTACATCGGTGACACCCAGTTGCAAAGTCAGGACAGAAAGCATGCACATTTCTCTGCGTACGTGTGTGTGCGCTAAAGGAATAGAAAGACGGATAGAATCGCAGCATGCATGTAAACAACTCTATTAGCGAGCTGTCCTTGCATGATGGAGAGAGTCTCCGTGGGATGTTGTTCTCCGGTGTGCTGCCAACTCTTCCCCTTTTCTTCCACTCCTCATTCAGGCGGCAAATTATGAAATACTTAATAGGCTGTGAGAGCTTTTGTGTTCTGCCTTTCACCTCTCGTGCATCTACTAGCAGTCTCTACACAGTTCAGGCTGGACTCCTGATTCTGATAGTATTGTAATATTGAAGGCCCATAATGTATCATTTTGTCTCTTGCACTGCTTTTAAAAGTTAGCTGGCGGCTTTCACTGTGAAGGAGGATGAAGAAAATGAGGGCTGAGAAACCAGACGTACATGTAATGAAAGATACTATGGAGTCCAGATTGGAACGACATCTTCAGGTAAGATGACTCCAGGCGTTTAATCTCCATCAGTCTCACACAGATTGCAAATGCGCTTGTAAACGTGACGCTGCAGAGCATGCACTGGAATGCCAACGTTTCTAACCTTGGAGCTGTCTTTGGATAACGTATTGCATTATTACTTCCTGAGACGGCAGTACAATAAAAAGACAGGTGATGACAGTCAGTGTATGCATCTGTTTGCCTCATACCGCAAAAGCCTCTGTACAAAACGGTAATGCCGCAGTCTGCTAACAGCTTGTTGCCTTGGAAATCATATTTACTTGCAATACAATTTGTGACGGAGCGACAAAGCCTTTTATTGTACATCCAGAATAACATAAACAGAGCAACCTCCCTGCACACAAGGCTGGATGAACACCCTGGGGCTCACGCAGGGAAACATACAAACAGATGCATGCTCCCTCAAGGAATGAGCTATGCTATCTCTGTTATCATCCTCTCCAGCTTGGCCCTGTAAACTGCAATAACACTGTCAGAGTCATCTGTGCACCTTTCAAAAGGTGCATGTCAAAAGCGCTAACATGCGCTAACATGTTTTTTTTTTTAGTTCCCACACCTCAAATGAGCACGTTCAGAGGCGAAGCAACAGCTGCCTGCATGCCGTTCTATTTTCGTAAATTTGGAGATTTACAGAGTCAAAAACCTTTGAAAGTGAAACTTTACTATGTCATTATCCTGCCGGGCAGCTTAGTCAACTTTGTTTTGTGTCCCAAAAAGGAGGAAATTTAAATAAATAAATTACCACATAATAGATTTTTAAAATGCCTTTGAATCTGCCTCATTCAGTGCATCTATTAACATCCAATCAGGTTTAAAAACAAACAATGAACGTGTGGATTGGAATGTCAGAACTCTTTTTCTGTGACTTGTCACACTGGTCTTGTTTTATGGCAAAAATAAAACAGTTCAAAATGCATTCATTGTAATTGTCAAATAATAATAGATCGTTACATTGTTAGAATGGTATGTTATTTGGAAGACACTATATAACACTTATGACTTGCAAGGACGCAATCATTTCACGTCTGTGACTTCGGACTTCACTTGACCTGTCTTTGACTCGACTTGACTTGAGAGTTGAGACTTACTTGAGACTTGAAAAACACTGACTTGTTCCCACGTCTTGGAATTAACCAAGCTACAGCTACATAACATTCTTACGCCAAGGAACTACTTTACATGCATAGTGACACCTCACCTCACCACACCAGCAAGCAAGAGGTAACACTCCCCCTCTGCTACTGTGTATTTGTTTTTGAGTTTGCAAAAGTAAATACTAGAAGTAGCGTTTGTTTCTATGTTGCTATGTGAAATCAATGCGCCCATCAAGGAAGTTCCAGTAATGCTAAAAAATAACCACAAATTTGGCAAAATACTGTTATTAGATGTTATCATGAATGTTTATGTTACTACATGGTCACAGCATGGATATAAAACCATAAAACCTTGTTGGAGGCTTTGGAGGTGTTTTAATAACAGGCTTTGTAGGCGGAATGGGTGTGTCCCATTACCTGCATTAATTAGCTGCCTCTTTTGAGCTTTTTTCATCTTTATAAAGCACAGAAAATAGAAAAATGCCAGAGAACGCAAAGTTTATTACACTTCCGTGTAGCCTGCATATACTTGTTTACACGTGCATATACATATACGTGTTGCATATACTGTACAGCAGAAACAAAGCACACAGCAATGGAGTGGGAAAAGTTTATTGAGCTTTATTCTAAGTTCAACCTAAAGCGATATTACAACAGTGCTTAGCATTAAACATGGGTTTGATGTAAGTGACAGACACCTAAAAAAGTTCTGCAGCGGACAAGGGCTCTGTCGTCGTAGTGCGTATTCGGATCTTGCTGTCCTGGTTGATTTCATCAAGAACCAACCACAATACTCCGGACAAACACAGTAGTACAGGGTGGCACAATACAACGGGAACTTTTCAGCAATCCAATAAAACCAAGAGTGATGGAAGATAAATATTTTATTCATAGTAATTGTAACCTTAAAAATGCCATTTAAGAAACAATGATGGAATTTTCTTTCTTCTTTAATTACTTCCTGTAAAAACGTCGGAACTTCCTCTGCGCAGCTATCAAACTATCATTGATTTTAAAAAACATTTTCTGGCTAACGCACGCTGTTGCCCGTTTCACTGATCCATGGTTACTAAAATGGGGGTGCATTCACTTGCTCAAGGTCACTGTCTCGCAGCGCTGCCACTTGTCATGTCTGCCAATACGCACTTCGAAAAAATCCTGTTTTTCTTTGGTCACTCTGTATACGCAGGCTACACGGAAGTGTTGTAAGTTTTGCGTCCCCTCGCATCAAAAGTTAGCCTTTTTTTTTTTACCTGTCATTTTTTTCTCCATGTCCCTTTGGGGGCGCCGTAGTGTTCTCTCAGTGAGCTTCTTGAAATGGTTTTCTCTTGGAAGAAGATGTAGTTGGGACCATCAGTTGTGTTGTGCAGAAGTCAGGTTGATACTCAGCCGCCAGCCCTATTGGACAACTGTTCAAGTTATTCATATTATGGCAACAACCAATCAGCTAAGTAAAGAGAAATCAGTGGCCATCCTTACTTTGAGCAAAAAAGGTCAATAAGTCCAGAAAATTGCAAATGCGTTCCCAAGTGAATGAGAAGGTGTCCAAACCTTTGGCCTGTATTGTATACTCTTGTAGCACCACGCCAGCAGAGGGAGCCCTCACCTGAATATTGACTGACCCTACCAACCAGGAGATCGGGTCTGGCTGTCTACGAGGGACCTCAGGCTACGGCTACCGAGTAGGAAGCTCAGCCCCAGGTATGTTGGCCCGTTTAAACTTATCAGACAGATTACTGAGGTCACGTATCAGCTTGAGCTTCCTACTAATTACCGCATCTCTCTATCCTTCCATGTCTCGCTCCTCAAACCAGTCTACCCGGATGCTGACCCCAACGCTATGAGCTGTGAGCCGCCGCCACCGCTGGATATCGATGGAGCCCCGGCCTACAAAGTGAACAGGTTGCTGGACTCAAGGCGTCGAGGTGGTCAGCTCCAATATCTGGTAGACTGGGAGGGCTATGGACCTGAGGAGAGATCATGGGAGGCTTCGCACGACATCCTGGATCCGTCGCTCGTTGCGTACTTTCATCGTGCCAGACTGGATCGTCCGGCACGACGACCGTGGGGACGCCCTCGTCGAGCGCCAGGAGGCGCTCCTAGGGAGGGGGATTCTGTGGCACCACGCCAGCAGAGGGAGCCCTCACCTGAATATTCACTGGTACCACTCCCTGCGCCCCTCTGCACCCACTTCCTGTTTGGCAGCCATTTAAGCATGGCCCAGGCCAAACAGAGGTTGCGAAGTATTGCCAGTTCTACTGCCTTACCGAGCGTTTGTTTGCATTTTCTCTGATTGACCACGCGTATGACTTCTCGCCTGTTTCTTGATCTTTGCCTTTTGGATTTCCCCTTTTGGTTGTTTGCTGTTCGGACTGATTACTTGTGTTTTGACCTTCTTGCCTGTGACCACGTTTACGAGCTCTGCCTTACGTCTAAGATTGGTGTGTACAAAATTTCTGCAAATGGATTCCTACACGGCTTCCGCCTCAACATCATTACAACTCTATATTTCAAAAAACATTTCCAGAAAGTTACTGTAAATAGCCAGAAATATTTTAGCCCTTTGGGACTGTAGGTTGACATAAATATATATATACGGTGTGTATATATATATATTGTGTTTGTGTGCTTAGTAAGGGCCCAAAGGACTGTGCTGCATCCTGCTCTTTACGGCTTTCATGATTAAAGCAGGGAACACTCTTTTAATCTTTGTATTTTCTCCACTTCTCAGTTTTCTCCAGAGTCTTCTCTCTTCCTCGTCCACCCCCGGCTTTGACAAAGGCCTCTTTCAACCCACCACTATTATGACATGGTAATAGTGATTTCAGAAGTCTCCTGCTAGTTTTCAAGGCGAAATTACAAAGATTTTTTTGCTTATTGCGTAATTATGTGAGTGTACTATAAAAACGTCAGACTTGTGTGTAAAATGATAATTGTACGTTATTTGCATTAGGTACGGTGAAGTCATCATTACGTTCCACATACAAATATGAGTTCATGTAGCCACAATGACAGACGCATTGTAGCGGGGGAAATATGCATGTAGGTGATCATTGATTCTTCCAACTCCTACAAGACAATGGAACCAAATCCTCACAAAGTCCCAGAGGAGAGGAAACGGGGTCTTTATTAGGTTGAAGAAGTGTGGTTGAAAATGAATTCAGTAATTACCTAGCAATTTAGATTTGATTACAATCCTGTTGCACAGTATTCCCGTGATTCCTAAAGAGTAACTGCAGGTTAATTCAGACAAATATCCCTAATCTGCTGATGTAAATCTCCTGTCAGACACGGGGTCAAATGTTTGCATCCGGTACAATCCTCAGAGCATAATGATAGCCCTAAAGGAGGCGGAGTGTGCTTTTTCATTAGTTGTCGGTTTTGTAATGATGTTACAGTGTTGAAGACGACGTGCAGCCCTCACCTGGAAAGCTTCTTTATTCACTGTAAGCCTTTTTACTCTCTGCGGGAATTCTCCTCTTTCATTCTGGTCGCTGTTTACATCCCACCTGACGCATGCACTAAGGAGGCGTTGCTGCAGCTAGCAGAGCAGATCACCAACGTAGAGGAGAAATACCCTGACTCCCTGTTCATAATAATGGGGGATTTTCATTAATTCATTCATTTTCTATGCCGCTTATCCTCATTAGGGTCGCGGGTATGCTGGAACCTATCCCAGCTGGTTTTGGGCGAGAGGCGGGGTATACCCTGGACTGGTCGCCAGTCAATCGCAGGGCACATACAGACAAACATTCACACTCACATTCATACCGATGGACAATTTAGAGTTGCCAATTAACCTAACATGCATGTTTTTGGGATGTGGGAGGAAACCGGAGTACCCGGGGAAAACCCACGCATGCACCGGGAAAACATGCAAACTCCACACACAGATGCCCAACGGAGATTCGAACCCTGAACCTTCTGACTGTGAGGCCAATGTGCTACCCACTTGTCCACCGTGCGGCATCGTGGGGGATTTTAACAGAGCTAATCTCAACCATGAACTTGGAAAATACAGAAAACACATTACCTGCCCCACCAGGGACAGTAACACACTAGACCATTGCTACACTGTTTAAAAGGATGCATATCGCTCTGTCACCGTGCGGCCTTGGGACACTCCAACCACTCTTATTCACCTCCTACCTTTAAGCAGAAACTAAAAACAGCCAAGCCTGTGGTGAAGAGGTGAAGTGGATATTGGACTCCAAGCAGGAATTGCAGGCTTGTTTTGACTGCATGAACTGGAGTGTTTTTGAGGCCGCATCCACCAACCTTAATGAACTCACCGACACCGTAACATCTTACATTAGTTTCTGAGAGGACATGTGTGTACAGACAAAAAACATTCCGTACATACAACAACAAACCATGGTTCACAGCGGAACTCAGGCAACTTCGTTCAACCAAGGAGGACGCTTACAGGAGGGGGGGTCGCAACCTGTATAGGGAAGCCAGGAACACCTTGAACAAAGGAATCCGGGTTGCAGAGAGGAATTACTCTGAGAAACTTAAAAAGGCATTCTCAGAGAATGATTCAGCAGCTGTGTGGAATTGCTTGAAGACCATCACCAATTACATGAAGCAATTCCCCCACCCAGCGGAGAACAAAACACCCCCAACACCCCGCTGTGACACCCAGCCTGCGCTAAAGTTACAAAAAAGGGATGTCTGTCAGCTGTTTCAGGCGATGAAGGCAAAGAAGGCTCCAGGCCCTGATGGGATTTCACCTTCTTGTTTGAAAGCCCACGCGGAAGAGCTGACACCCATCTTCACTAGAATCTTCAACAGATCACTAGAGCTGTGTGAAGTCCCATCATGCCTAAAACGGTCCACCAATGTCCCAGTCCCCAAAAAAACATCCATCACAGGACTGAATGACTATAGACCAGTGGCCTTAACGTCTGTGGTCATGAAAACCCTACAACATACTCCCAGACATCCTCCTTCAAAAGCTCACCCAACTCACTGTGTCCCCCTCGATCTGTCAGTGGATCAACAGCTTCCTGACTGACAGGAGGCAGCAGGTGAGGCTGGGGAGCACCATATCAAGCTCCTAGTCCATCAGCATTGGTGCCCCCCAGGGGTGTGTCCTGTCCCCTCTGGTTTTCTCCCTCTACACGAATGACTGCACTTCAGGCGACCCAGCTGTGAAACTGTTGAAATTCGCAATTCAATTCAATTCCAAATTCAATTCCTCCCTTTCTGTAGGCGATACAGAGCACTGTTCGTCAAAACAACCAGGCTCAATAACAGTTTCTTCCCCCTGGCTGTCAAAGTATTGAACTATCAACCCCCATGCTATTATGTATCCATGACCATTTGCACTACATCCTATGTTCCTTACCTTGGATGTTAACACTGTCAGCTTGTATCGCTATTTTTTGCACGCATGATTATTTGCACTACATACTCTTTGGACATTACACTGTCAATTGTATTTTAACCTGCAACATTGTTAATACCATAATTATTCAGTATAACATGTATAAAATCACAATTATAAACACCACAAATTGTAAATATGAATAGTACTATTCAGAATCAGAATCAGAAAAACTTTATTGCCATTGTAATTGAACAATTCACAAACTAGGAACTTTCTTTGGTGACTCAGTGCGACGTAGAATTCTAAGTAAACGTAGAACATTAAATAAACATAGAACTAACACTAACTAAACATAGAACTGTGAGTAAAAAGTTGAAATCACTGATAAGTAAAGGCATGAGGGTGTTTTTAGTGCAGGTATTATAAGGTGCCAAAAGTACTGATTATAAAGTGACCATAGTGCAAATGTTATAAAGTGTTCATGAGTTCATGTGTTCATTCTCCTGTTCCCCACTATGTAAAGTTATTATCATTATTGTAACAGAGACTGATATTGACCGGAGTCAATTTCTCAGTGTGGCAACACATATGGGGAATAAAGCTGATTCTGATTCTGATTCACAATGTCCAGAGAACGTAGACACGTGACTCATGCATATACACTACATCACCATAGCCAAGAAGTGGAAGAAAGGCTCCAAAAGAGAAGCAAGATCTATTCCTACAGTAAAAACCCAACTTTACCTTCAGTCTCAACTAATTTGGAAAAAAGGACGTTCACCAACATGGAAACCCAGATCCTTGTAGGACAAGACCAGCTCAATGGCTGTATTTCGACAGGTTAAGACAGGGAGATTTTTGGACCACATTAGCCATGGAAAGCAGCATAATCTTTGTCTTCTCTGTGTTCAAAACCAGCTTCAACCTTTGTGGACTGGCCTGAACACCATCATAAGCCGACCGTATAGTACTGAAAGCTTGCACAACCCTCGATGCAAAACAAACTTAAAACAAACATAAAAATGATAAAGAGCATCTGGAAAAATATTAGAAAGACCATTTATATGGAAAACAAAATGGGGCCTAACACCTTGTGGTACCCCTATCGAAACACTCAGAAATGTTGATGAGGACCCTGCCATCTGGACACCGTGATCTACCCAATAAATTATTTCTAAACCAAAAAACTGCATGCTCGGATAAGCCCGTATTACTGTATTATCATTTGTACTAGCAATGCCATAGTTCACAGTCTGATTGGCATCTGGCTGCCCTCATCAATGGTTTTGTGTAATGCTACACACGCTTTCTTTAAACCCAGTGCTTCAATTACGTCATTTCAAACCTTAAGGGCTGCAGACCCAATGGTATGTTATTTCCTAAAGCCAGATTGGTATCGTGATAAGGTGATAGTTTGCTCCAGGAAATCCTTTAACTGACTGCTGGCAAAGACCTTGCTAAAATGCACGGCCTCAAAATTGGCCCGTAATTTTTCAGCAGGGGAGGAACAAATGCAGACTTCCACATGGGACCTCACTGTTAAGAAGACTCAGGTTATACAAATTTGCTAAAGGCTAAGCAATGAAATCCGCAGCCAACTTGAGAAAGCCGGATTCAAGCTGATCAGGACCGACATATTTATTTTGGTCCAGCTGTTTCAATTGTCTTCACACATCCTCAACAAATATGACAAAGAAAATTAAATGGAGATTCCACATTTTCTTTACAAACAGGCAAGCTATTACCGCGTTCAACAACAACAACAATTTTCAGTTTTGCTGACATGAGCTCAAACAATCGTCTGGAACAATAAAGTTTTCCTCACTACAGAAAGGTAACAAGCGAAAGTAACATCAAAGTTAAAAGAATCTGAATACCAACAACTCAGCTCAACTCTTACTTTTGAGTAAGATAGTGTTTCACCCACAACACCGGGTCTCACTGATGGAGAATAAACAGCCATGCTTCCGCTCTTGTTTGCTGACCCAGAGTCACACAATGAAAGTACAACAAGCAATGCTAAGAGCAATGCCATTGTCATACTTTAAACTCAGATATCACCCAGTAGCAGACAGATACTGGTGGTAACAGGACAGGGTTGGCTAGCTGTTGGAATCTACAGTAGCTGCTGCAGGGCTAGCTACCAGGAGACCCCAGGCTGCGGAGCTGGATGGAAGGAGGCAGACCCCAGCCTATAGAGGTGGATGGATGGAAGCAGGCCCCAGGCTGTGGAGCTCATAGGCTTCAGGCAGCAGAGCTGGATAGGTAGAAGAAGGCTCCAGGCTGCAGAGCCGGTAGGATACAAGCAGGCTGCAGAGCTGGATGGATGGAAGCAGGCCCCAGATTGCAGAGCTAGTTGGATGGAAACAGGCCTTGCTGCTGTACTGCTGCAGCAGATCCCAAACAGGCTGAGGAGGTTTAATCACAGGCACAAATTTGCTCAGTTCTACCAGATTTACCACTTGACTTTTGAATAGCATTCCATTCCAATGATACATAATAATAAACAATATGAATAACTAATCTAAAAATAATAATACAACAATACATAATTAAGTGAAAAGTCCTGTCTTGTATGAATTTTTATCACTCCCTCTCTGTTGAAAAGCCGCATGGCATGGGGGAGGAAAGATCTGCTTTAGTGGAGCAGGACAGTGATGGTATTCTGCCACTGAGACTACTCGACCGTTAGGAGATGATGCTGTGCAGTGGATGATACTGGTTGTCCATGGCGAGTTCACTGCTGGGCCTCAGCTGTCAGGTTAATCACAAGGTTGAAAAAAACTGTAAATTACAATAGCAACTGCTCAAAAATAAAACATATTTCATTCTTGATATTATAATATCACAGACCAATAGTCTAAAGCGTGTTATTTCACTACTAAAATGTTAAATAAAATGAAGGGAATTGTGAGTCAATATGAGTTGCTTCAGCCTTGATTGCTTGCTGAGTGATGGCGGGGGATGACGATAAAGTGTCGTTAATTTTTGTCAACAAACACGGAAAAGAAAATGTCAAAGCCTTCGGGTGCACAACTGAGAAAGTAGAGGAAAGAAGAAAAGGGCCAAAGATAAAAGTATGCAGCTACAAATGTATATGATCTAAGCCAGTTGTTCTCAAATAGTGGTGATCTACGCTAACCTTACTTGGTGACTAACTGCTGTTCATTTGTTTTCTTCACAGTTTTAATTGTGTCAAGAGGAATACAAATCTAATGCAATTTAAGTGGAGCTTGTGCAAATATTTTAGATCACCTTCTGCTGTTAAAAAAAACATTTGTAAACAGTTGACAGTTGTGGGAGTGTGTGTTCAGGTAGAGGAAAGGAGTCCTCGGGGGATGTGAAGGATTTGTGCGCTGCCAAATTCTCATTGTGTTGTTTTTTTAAATATTACTATTATAATTTGGGATGTCTGCTACTGGCTTTTTGCGATTGACAGGCGACCAGTCCAGGGTGTACCCCCCCCCTGCCCGATGTCAGCTGGGATAGTCTCCAGCATACCCGCGACCCTAATGAGGATAAGCGGCATAGAAAATGGATGGATGGATGGATATTGGCTTTTTTGACAATATTGTCCAACTCTCAATTTCTCAATACATACACTACCGCTCAAACCTTTTAGAACACTTTTTCCAACTTTCACCAATTTCTTTGGAGGGAGGAAAAACCTACTTTTTAAGTGTTAAAGATCTGTCTCTCTTCCATTGTTAATTGCCTTTTTTTCTTGGCAAACAAGTGTGTTCCTAGCACTGTTTTTATGCAGACAGAGGAGGCAGTGAGTACTCCACAACTTGGAACACCTGTAGGAATGACCTCCATTTCTGCAGAAGAGCATTAAATTGTTTACCCATTTTGTGGTGTCTGAAACAAGCTTTTTTGTATAACTCTGAAATACACATTGTTTTTCAATTTTGAGTACCCTTAACTTTTTTCATCTCTGGCACTTCACCACTTACCTTTGTACTATTTCAAGCTATACATTGGACTTAAATGACTTGAATTTCAATAAATAACTTAAACAATTGAATAAATGACTTGAAAAAACGCTTGACTGGTAGTGTCCTATCAGGGAATTAACACATAGAATATCTGTTAGCTTTTCCATGTGGCTGTAAACAACATTGTACGTAAGATGCATAAGCAAACATTTGAGAATACTTGCGAGGAACTCCACAAATCTGGCGAATTCGGCAGCAGTGGATTTGGAGGTTCCCGTGGATACCCCCACGTCTGCCTGCCGTTTTTTTTGCATTTTTTTTACATAACCGCTACCACACAGACTTAACAAATAAGTTGCACACTGGAATACAGCGTTTTTGTTCTCAAAATGATGTAATAATAACCAATGCATGCAGTCTATGGGCCAAATACTACCAAAGGTTACTGTTAGGTCTTATCTGTGAAAGGTTGTTCAACCTGATTCTTGATTCAAGGTGTTACAGTTTGCTTTTGTGGGCAGCTTTTTTTCCCACACATAGATTAACAGATGTGTTTTTTTTCTCCATGTCAGCCATCATCAGAGGGGCCTGTCCAGTGTGTTCACATCTGCACAATGGTAGAAGACATTATGGAGTTTGGTCTTTGATTAAGCTGCCAAGACAGTAGCAGTGCTATCTTATAATTTGGAGAAAAAACACCAGAGATAATGTCAAAGGTCTTATTCTCTTAATTTATTTTTTCTTGTCCTGAATCTCTGTCTAGACAACTATTTTTTTCTATTCTTTTAAAAATATATATTTTTTTTGTTCTTTAAGAGAATATTGCAGATCTCTGTATGAAATATGTCATGTATATGCCTTTGTTCTAATTAAGATGCAGCAATGTGTAAAAATATTTTGGCAGTATCAGAACGGAACTTAAATGAACACATGTACAGTCGTCGCTCGCGTTTCATTTATCGTTCCCTCGCTATGTCACGTTTTATCAGAAATGTATTAATGAAAAATGATAACAATTTCATGGTAGATTATGGTCTATTATTAGTCATCAAAACTCATTAGCAGCATAAGAGTTGAACAATGTGGTGTAAACAGTGAATAATAGAGTGACGGTGACTATAGGGGTGGTATTTCCTATCTACAGGGCTCTAACAATGTTAAAAACCATATTTAGAAAGTCATAAAAAGGTTTTCTATGCTAACTACAAAAATATTTCATTCATTAATATTGAAGAAATTCATTTATTGGGGTTGGGTCTGGAACAAAATTAACTATACGATTAGCTATAAAGAAAAGACGACGTATTACCGTATTAACCCTTTAAAAGTGGAAAGAGAATAAACACTTTTCTAATTAACTTCTATCAACTTATCAGAAAAAAATATTTTATGTGACATTTTTCAAATCAAATCTCGTCAATCTCATACTGTACCATGTTAGTAACAGATTACTTTTCTCGTGACAGAAACCATACAAGGACGCAAATGGTTTATTCACACGGGTAAATATTTTGCTTTGTTTTGTCATTCCTCTTCTCCATTCTCATAAGTTAGCTGTCTGCTGGCCTTTCCCCAGGTAAATACATATGAAAATGAATAATGGATTTTTGCTGGAATATAATTCTTTGTCTGAATCAAGTATATTGTCTTCCAAGAAGTGCTGACTCGGCAGAACTAAGGTCAAATTCCACTACTCTCGCTGTTATCCAGTATTTCCTATTCAGTGCAGCACTTATTTCCTATTAAAAGCATTTTTATTTAATACCAGGGGACCAATCTGCTTGAGCAGCAGTGAGGAAACAAATCACTGCAGTTACAAAAAGGATTAAAAGCTTGTTTAAAAAGCAGCCAAAAAGAAACATTTGCTAATTGTTGGCCACCACCCTGAGGTAGCAAGTTGGATTTTCTGCAGGACATTCCGACTGCATTCACACTCGAAATCGTTGCTCCATACCTTGTTGAAGTGCCGCCCCCCTCCCACTGGCCTTAACTTAGACTACTCAGGGCTGTACACATGGTTATTTCTTTTACAGACCACAGCCCTCAAAACTTCCCCAATAACAGTTAGAACTCCTACAACGTCACTTACAAACTCACCACCGGGGATCAGGCAAGGAATGTGTTACAGTCAAAACTCAGTTTTCCAGGGCTCCAGTTTTTTATTACTTCATTTTTGTCTACAATTTTGCATCGTTTTCATACAGGATCTCGGTATTGCAGGTAACCAACTGGTGAGTTTTCCCTGTACTTCTGTTACGCGTAATCAAGTGCCCAAACAAAGCACCCTATGTTCTGCTCACTCATGAGTGTGAGTGATAAATAACCCACCACAGGGCCAAAGAAAGTCCCAGTAAATTGATAAAGAAGGTGAGTAACACAAATACATTTGATCTTGCCAGGATGCTACATTCCTAATTTATAATTTTTTCACATTGTTGTCCGCATGTAAAAGTATAATTATTTCTTATGAAATTGTACATTTTGGTACAAATTTTAGGTCATTGGATTGAAATTATATCTTATGAAAGAAATTTCCTGGGTTTTCGTATGTTTTGTTTTTTGTCAGACCTTTCATCCATCTTCTTTGCCTTATACAAGCTCAGGTTGCTGGGGCAGCAGACTAAGCAGGGAAAGAAAACCCAGATTTCCCTTTCACCGCTTCCTTCGTCCAGCTCCTACCAGCAGATCCCGATGCGTTGAGACGCATACAAGTGCTGCTCGATATATTAGAACATAGCCAACATTTGATTTCTTTCACTAATTTCAGTCAAAAAGTGACTGGTATATTTTAAATTTTTATTTCTTTGAATTTTGATTATTATAACTGACAACTAATGAAAATCCCAAATTCACCCAGAAAATTAGAATTCTACTCATGACCAATAAAGAAAGGATTTTAGAGTGACAAATTCTGTGGCAGTCCTCAGGTGTTATGAGAGCCCAGGTTGCTCTGATAGTGGCCTTTAGCTCTTCTGCATTGTTGGGTCTGGCATATCACAATTTTTTCTTGGCAGTACCCCGTAGAATTTTGACGGGGTGAGGTCAGATGAGTTTGCTGGCCAGTTGAGGACAGGGATAGCGTGGTCCTTAAACCAAGCACTGGTAGTTTTGGCACCATGTGCAGGTGCCAAGTCCTGTTGGGGAATGAAGTCTGCATCTCTATAAAGTTGTGATACAAAGTGCTCTAAAACTTCCTCATAAAAGGGCAGCACTGATCTTGGACCTCAGAAAACACACTTGACCAACACTAGAATATGACATTGCACCCCAAACCATCACATCCGTTTGGAAATCAAGGTCCCAGAGTCTGTAGGACGAGAAGAGCAATACAGGATCCACGTTGCTTGAGGTCCATTGTGAAGTTGTTTTTTTTTCTAATACTGTATTCTCGCGATCGACTGGCAGCGGCCAAAAGATCAACCCGTAGCTCGTGATTGACTGGTGGGTGACCCCTGCCATTCAGAATACCCCAAGGAACATGGTTGAAGGCCTTCTCCAAATTGACCAAACAAATGTAGACTGGTTGGGTAGTTTCCATTTGCCCTCAAGGACCCTGCCGAGAGTGTAGAGTTGGTCCACAGTTCCACGTGGAGGACAACACCACACTGTTCCTCCGGAAAAAAAGAGTCAAAGTCAGCAGCACACCTTCCCCACCACACATGGCGTTGATTGTGCACTGCTTTTTCCTACTGAGACAGTGGATCCATAATGTCTTCCAAGCCATCCGGAAGTCGTTCTCAATGGCTTCTCCAAACTCCTCCCATGCCCGAGGGACTAGTCCATACCTGATCACACTTGCAGTGACTATGTACAGTAGTAGCTATGTTCAAAAAAGACCGGAAGCGGGTCACAAACAGGAAGTAACATCACTATCACACCAACATTTATATACTTTGGGCAAACATCTTACACAACCGAGTCCATATGGAAGCTGCTGAGATACACGGCTAACAGCCTGGATGGGACTAGTCACCCTGGCAGAAGGACCGTCTCTCGTCACCTGCTTGAGCGGAAAAAACAAAACAGGAAAATAAATGCCAAAATAGAAAAAAACAAAGACAATACAGAAGAAGCAAAGACAAAAAGGAATTTTTTTATTATTATTATATTTATTATTATTATTGATTCTCTTTATATTTCCTTTTTCATTTGGCACTCCTGTGATTCCAAGCCAGTTGTGTTAATAGCCAGGGGTCATACAGAAAGGGTGAAAGATATATAATGGGTCTTTTGGACTTATTGATGGTACAATGTACAAAGGGTGAAATTATGGAACAATTAGGATAAAAATTACAAAAACTTATACAGTACATGTACGCAAAGAAGTAACAGACATTAATGACTGTGAACAGTACAAATAAACAACAACTCTAAATGATCCATAAAGGCAGTAAATTAGCAGACACGCAGTGTTATGAAGTGATGGCACAAGAGTTGACCGAATGACATTTCAACATAGACTGTATGTAACAACGTGAATTAAAGTTTGTTTCTTTCCATCAGAATTGCCTTTCTAATGTCCTACTTGTCACATACCTAATGCCATGAAAAACAAATACAAACTAGGAATAAAACAAATGCATCTCACTCACTGATAAGGACCGATTGTCCCCTCAAAATAGGCAAGAAAGTTGAAAATCCAACAGCAGTAAGTTTTTCAGAATAGAAGCGCCAACAAAATAATGAGAGTTGGGAAAATGGTTAAGAAATGCAAAACGCAGTGGATGGAATTGTAAAACACAGACAGAAAGCCTTTTGGATTCCACATTCACCTGTTTTGTAATGTGGATGAAGTTGAAAAAGAGCATACAGTATGTTGTATTCTCACACGGGATGCTGCTGAGGGGCACCAGTGCGGAGACACTCATAAATGAATAAACAAACACTATGACACTGTTGACTTATTCATGCTGAGCTTTCAGATGCACTCTGACTTTTTACATGTCGCTGAGGATCCTTGAAAGCCAGATGTGCAAATCACGTAGTGCCATGAAAAATGAATCTTTGTCTCTTTCTGTGCTAAAAATAACTGCAGAGTGAAAGGTTTTCACGTGTCATTAAATAATGTGCACTGGGCTAAAAGTGCCACTTTTCCTTAACCTTTAACCGTTTGACACAATAATTCATTTAAGCTTAAAAGTGAGGGATTTCATTAAAAAACAAACAACTAAGCAGTGAAATTGAAATAGTGTCCACGGATAACAGTCTTTTCTTCAAGCATTTCTCGACGAATCCATTCCATTCTTATAGCAGATGCTTATAAAAATTCATTTATATCATGCGAGATTTTAAAAATTCATGCAGTATCTTGCTGAGGGACAGCATCCTCATGCTAGAATGCAGCTGATGACTACTCCGATAAGTCATGACAAATGTTTACAAAAGCAGCGCAGCACTCAAACTATGTTTTACTGCACCAGCTTTTTGACTATCATAGCAATTTTTGCACTACAAAAAAAAATCCACCCTGTCCAGCTTTGAAACTAAGACACAGCCAGTGCAACTTCCATTCAGACTCCAGAATGGATGAAAAGTGCTATTCATCATGGCCAGCTGTTTCCACTGTGCCCAAGGTTCTTCTTTTACTCAATTTTTTATCTGTTAATATATTTTTCAGTGGGGTGCCATTCGAGCCAACAAAGCAAAAATCCGAAACCCTGACCTACATTCACAACTTTAAATGATAGTATTTGTTCCAATAAATTGTATTGAATTGTAACTTCTGCTTCCAAAATAAAAAGTGGATTTGGTTGCTTAAGTCTCCACTGAAGGCACGGGTACAAAATGCCTGCCATTTATATGTTTTATGCCATTGCTTGCTTGCAATTGGCCCCTGCAGCTCATACGAAATTACCACTTTATCTGTTCATGTGTTTGCATTGAAAAATATCACCAATTCATCACAAAATGTTGACATCTTGAAAGAATAATAGAATTTTTAGAGTATTGTGCCCATCATCTACAATTAGGCTTATCACGATAATTAATTAATCAAACGATAACAAAGTCCTGGCCTCATTAAACTCACATGTGCATGCATGCATGTTTGGGTTTTTTTGCCTCTGTTTACCACTCAGGCTGGATGACAAGAGGGTTCACTCTTCATCTGTTTGTGTGCATTGGGGCTACAGTGGAATGAATGGAGAGAGAGAGTGAACCCTCCTCTCGACCATTCAGCCTCTTAGTCCCAGTACGTGGAGGCAGGGCTACTAGTGAGTACTAGCCAGCAGCAGGTTAGCCTAGGCTAGGATGAATGAAGGCACAAAAGCGATGGTTTCTAAGGCGAAAGACACGACCCCCAGTGTGGTAATATCAAACAGAATGAACGAGGTGAACGCATGAACAACAACAAACTTATGTGCATTTCCAACATATGAATATGTATGAATAGTAGTGAAGAGGAAGACGAGGAATACGAGAGGTGTGGCGGAGCTTTGTCCCAACGCTGACTGAGGTGTTTGATCGACACAGTAAAATAAAAAAAAGTCCAAATCGTGCATGCTCACAGACAGTGTTGCTTGAAGTGTTTTTTTTTCATAGAAAGTGTTCATTTTTTATTGTTTTTGGTTAATATAAAGATTTTTATTGAAGTGCAATTTTTGTGAAACGACACTATTTTCTTTTTTTTTTCCTTTTTGTGGTTGTTTAATATATTTTTAAAGCTCTTCACATTCCAAGTACAATGTAAAATACTCTTGAGAAATTACAATTTATTGCTTTTAATACAATATACTGTAATTACTTTGCCATATAATTTATGAAAAAACGTTCTGAAAAATGTCAGTAATATTGATTATCGATAATAATTTGCATTCCTTCATTTTCTATGCCGCTTATCCTCATTAGGATCACGGGTATGCTGGAGCCTATCCCAGCTGGCTTTGCGCGGTAGGCGGGGTACACCCTAGACTGGTCGCCAGTCAATCGCAAAGCACATATAGACAAACATTCACCCCCACATTCATACCGATGGATAGTTTAGTGTCGCCAGTTAACCTAACATGCATGTTTTTGGAATGTGGGAGGAAACCGGAGTACCCGGAGAAAACCCCCGCACGCACGGGTAGAACATGCAAACTCCACACAGAGATGCCCAAAGGAGATTCGAACCCTGAACCTCCTGACTGTGAGGCCAATGTGCTACCCACTCGACCACTGTGCGGCCACTCTCAATGTTTGCAGATTTTTTAAAAAGATATGTAATGGGCAACACATGCAGTTTTGCGGCCACATGGCCTTTTGAACAAAACAAAAAGTGGCCACAAAGCTCCACTGACATATGATTATGATTGTTACACCGATCAATCTACATGACTGGCGTACTGACACCTTGCCCCACGCTAGCTCTACTCGAATAGCGACTAGTTTCACTACAAACTTGCCAGCAGCGCGTTACAACGCGCTCACAACACCTCGCGCAAATACTGACTGGTAAAGCTACGTATTGGAGCTGCTGCTGTGTTTTTATTTTTGACCTTGGAAAAGTTCATGCTGTGGTGAAGGCGTTCATTTCTACGTTGCTATGTGAAATCAATGCGCCCAGGAAAGAAGTTCAGGTAAAGTTCAAGAACCGAAATGCAACAAAATACATTGAATTCAGAGTTCGGGGGTCCTCTCACAAACTGTCTGCAGCCCTTGGACCCCCCCCAAAAAATTGTTCTCTCATTAGACTACAAAACGTTTCTCCATTTCTCCTTAGGCCAGTTGATGTGTTCTTTGGCAAATTGTAACCCCTTCTGCACATGCCTTTTTTTAACGGAGGGAAATCTTGCAAATAGATTAGCTTCACACAGATGTTATTTAACTGTCACAGTACTTTGTGGTAACACCAGATTGTCTTCGATCATCCTGGAGCTGATCATCGGCTGATCCTTTGTCATTCTGGTTGTTCTACGATCCACTTTGATTGTTGTCTTCCGTTTTTTGCCACACGTCTCTGGTTTTGATCTCCGTTTTAAGACATTGGAGATCATTTTAGCTGAACAGCCAACATTTTTTTGTACCTCTTCATAAGTTTTCCCCTCTCCAAACAACTTTTTAAACGAAGTACGCTGTCCTTCTGAACAATGTCTTCAACAACCCATTTTCCACAGGCTTTCAAAGAGAAATGCATGTTCAACAAGTGCTGGTTTTATCCTTAAATAGGGGCCACCTGATTCACACCTGTATTTCACAAAATGCATCACTTATCACAGATTGAATGCCACACTGCTATTTTTGTAACACCCCCTTTTCAACTAATTGCCCAATTCCACAGCCTTAAGAGCGTGCCTTAAGAGTGTGCATATCATGAAGGCTGGGTCTTTGTTCTTGTTTGTTGAATCTACTGCACCTGCTGGTAACTTGTTTGCCATGTAGCACTAAAAATATATATTAATAACAGTGATTAATCTGGTTAGTCACATTGAGCTGCTATTATTTCGAACACTACTGTAGGTGTGTACCATTACGTGCACTTATGAGCAGTCTCTTTTTATTTGTTGTTATATATTTTAAAAAGAAGAACAGAGAAAGACACGTGTCTTCATGTCCCAAATAAGGATTGGTGATGATGAGCAAAATTATTTTAAAAAGTGCTGTTTTCCTTTAAGATCTATTATGTCCACACCAAATGGTAACACCATCCAAAAAAACTGTGGCCTCTGGTCAGCACACAAAAAGCCTCTGCTGCAGCTGCAACAAACAAACTATAAATCCATAACACCCCTTGGGTGCAATTAAGCGCTGGTGGTCTTTTAGAAACAGAATGTTTGCATTTTTGTAACCTTGCCCTCTACAACTAAATGCACACGTCTGCTAGCTGCAGTTCAAATGAAGCATTTGAATGACATAAACCTGTTGAGATCTGAAGTATTATATTAAAATTATGACCTTTGTTCTACACACACACACACACACACACACACACACAATCCATTGTATACGCCGGGTGTCACAACAACAGTATGTGAGCTGCACCCATTAAATTTAAAAGGGAAAAATATTTGTACAGGTATAGGCCACAATAAGCCGTCGCAACACGAAATGTTTAGTATATAGAATGATACACATTACACAGAAATTTTTTTTAAAATCAAATTGATTGAATAAATGTTTATTTTTCCAAACAGTGTGGTGTAAGAGGACTAGTTAAACAGTAGCCTACCAGAAAAGTCCTTCACCGTCATCCTCCTCCTCCTCCTAGGAACTAAGGCTATGTTCACACTGCAGGTCAATTCCATTTTTTTTCATTTCGGTTTGAACAGCACAATTCTGTTGTTGTGTATATAAATGGGATGTGTTTTCGATGCAACTGCAGAATGAACGCAAATGTGGCATATATCCGACATACACGTCATGGAAAGGCGTGTTTTACCGAGACTTTAAAGGTAGACAGTCATGGAAAGGCGTGTTTTACCGAGACTTTAAAGGTAGACAGTCATGGAAAGGCGTAGTTTGTTAAGGCGTAGACTTGGATAAATGTACTCGCCATTATAGTTGCTGAAGTTCTTCTCATGATTTTTTTTATAAGGTGTTAGTGAAGCAGCTCTCGGCAACGTCTCACCACTACACCCACACGCACCTTAGAACAGACATGGCAACAAGTTGTCTACAAACTTTCCTACCAAAATTCTTGCCATCTTTCTTCTTCAGGAGGCCGCATGAGACTTCAAAACATGATAAGAGCTTCCACTTCACTTGCCGGTGTCGCTGCACTCTAAGCATCATGGGAAATGTAGTTTTTAGCCATAAACAAAGCCGCATCATTAAACAAGCTGCAGGGTTCAAAGCCTGAGAAAAAAAAGCCTATACATCATAAATTATGATACATGCTTCTCAGAAATGGGGGTCAAATTCAAAACTATTTTAGCAAGCAACTGCTTGACTGTGTTCCCAACATCACAGATTTTCTTGCCAGAGGCCAGAGAGTACAGTTGGGGCCTCTCCTATAACCCCAAAAAATATTTCTGGCACATACTGTATCTTGTGGAATTTCTGCTTAGCCCAGACTCATTGTTTCACAGTAAAACGTTGGTTGGCGTCATTAATTCGTTCCAGAAGGTCCGACTCCAACAATCAAATGCTAACCCAGCACATTTCTACCTTAAGAAATATTGTAAATAATGTTCTACGTTCTGGAAAGCCAAAAATGTCAAGATAAAATACATTTTTATAGTTTTAAAATTATAGCTTGACGTGCTGAAGACAATTCAATTGCATATAAATGATGAATGGGGGGGGGGTGTTCACCATGCACACTATTACCATAATTACCGTATTTTTCAAACTACAACCTGCTACTTTTTTCTACCCTTTAAACCCAGCGGCTTTAATAACGAAGTGCCATGTTTATTATTTTTTTTGGTGGATGGTGATGGGGGGTGGAGGAGTGGACGGGGGTGCTGAAAAAAATTTTAGCTCCAAAAAGGGAGCATTGAGGGGGGCAAATGAGGATTTAAGGTTACTTCGACCTGCACTGAATACATGATTCTTTGGGAAGCTGACCGTTCCCAAAGTCACGATGCGGCAGCGAGATCAGCCACTACTACTTTCCAAGTGTTGTAGGAGTTCTCTTTTGAATTTAATGGTGTTTCTCCCCTCAACAACCCACAATGGGGCCAAGGAAGGTTGCCAGATAAAAAAAAAAAAAAGAGAAACACTACTGAATTGCAGAAATAAATAAATCATGGCAAAACAGGAATATGATTGACGTCTCTGCCACGTTGTGCCTTGAGAACACTTACGTCTTCAATGAAGGTAAAAGTAACCTTAAATGCTCGTTTATCCTTTTCAATCATTATTTAGAATTGTTTTATGCAAAACTAGGATTAGCCACTCGTTTATACAACAACATTGCTATGGGGAGAGAAACCACCGGCGCTGACTTTGCTAAAGATTTTCATAGCTGAATCTGAATACTAGATTCTGTCACATTGCAGTATAAAGGCCGCACTTCAGGGAGGAAATTCTCCGTATGATGAGTCCGGGCGGTGGCAGCTTGAGCTAACCTTTTTTTTATGTTCTTAACTCCGGTACTGCCAAATCCAAAGCTCTTTTTAAATGTTAAACTTGACTCCATTTGAGCAATATAATAACAAAACCGCAAACCTGGAGGAGATGCTGGGCTTTGCTGTGTGTGTGTACGCACCGGCATTTTGGGTTACAAACACACATGTGTCATTTTCAGTTCTTTGTTAACACAAGCGAGGCTGAATTTTGTGTCACAATAGGCTGTTTATAACAAAAACCAGGACAATCTATGTGAAAATGTAAGCTCAGCCGCAGCTGTGGGCACCCCCATGTTGTCAGAATGGTACGATCTTGATCACATGACATGTTTTGACTGCAAGCTTGATAGTTGAATAAGACTCCTCCGAATAGAATAGTCGACTATTCTAAACACACATTTCTGAAAACAGGCTCTGAAGAACGCAGGCATTATTATTATTTTTTAATGTATTTAGGTGTTTTGCCAAATCTGTTCTTGGGTAAACCCCCCCTTAGAGCACTGGTTCTCAGTTATTTTCTGTCAGGCCCCCCCTAGGGGCCAGAAATAGGCACCATTTGAGAACCACTGCCTTACAGAGAGTTTGACTGGTTGCACTTCAAGAACTTTTACGAAGACCTCAAAGTCACGAGCAGATGGAAACTCAACCAAGCAGTCCAAAGGCAGTAGTGGCATTGATGACCACCTTTCACTGGTACTTGGCACGTTTTCCCAACACAGAGGTCTGAGCAACCATTCACCTCATGGAGTACGCTGAGGCAATCAGGGGCACATTTTGCACCAGTTAAATAGAGCACCCCTGGAAAAATAAAATAATAATAAAACTCCTGCAGTCAGCATATTCCGATGATCAGAGGTATGCGTTGTGTCAAGGTGAACGCTAAAGAAAGCCTCGGACTGGAGTAGTTAAAGCTGGCAGGGGAAGGATAATTAATAGAAGAGCAAACATGAGCAGCTCAATGCTGATGCGCTGGTTCTGCTCCATTAGAGGAAGCGAGCATGATTGGCCTAATGTGTCCATAGCCAGCTGCAGGAGAGGGAGCTTCTGGGGGTCCGAATGGACTGGCTAATGAGCTGCTTTTAAAGACAGCCCTGCCAACACGTTGCCTCCAGGGACTAATACACATGAGAACGAGCGTGCACAAACATGCACAAACGTACACGCCGAGATGATACTGTCCTCAGCTAATGAGGAGAGAGGAGGGTGCCGCGTGAGAGGCGACAGCGGCCTGATAGTCTGAGGGGAAGGAAAATAGTTCAAGGCACAAAAGGCAAGAGTGTAAAATGAGGGTAATGGCAGCTGGTTTGGCGCTGATGAAAATACACTCCTCCAAATGGTGCTCCACACTTCACATTTGTCTCACACTCGCCCCGTTGTATTACTCTGCTGAGGGATGCTGATATTGGGAGTGCGCCAGAAAACACACAAACAAACATGCACTGACACATAAACACTCACGCCCACTCCGCCACTGCTGAAGTGCTCTATTAGATGTCATCGCATTAGAAGTCAAAAGCGCTTTTAGTTCTCTTTAAGCTCCTGCCTGTGACAAAATGAAATTGGTTACACTGACACATGGGAGGTAAATACAAACATTTCTTAGCAGGCTGCAAAACGTTTTTTTTATGATTTTGCTTCCTGCTGTCATTTTCAGGACACAAAAGGCTTATTACTGTCATGAAAATCTATATTGGCCAGAATTTCTCTGATTGTTTAATAAAAGGATCTCTATGTACCTGTGTGTATATTTATATGTATCTTGTGTGTGTGTGTGTGTGTGTGTGCTCATTTTACAAGCAACTAAAGTCCACAGATTTGCATGGGTGCCCATTTAAAAATCCAGAACCGCCCCACTCGTCAAAAATCAGGAGTGGGGGAGGTGATGAGCCGCATTTTCTTTCTGAAAGTCCCTCTGCAATTTATATCACTTGGAAACAGCGGTAACTTAAAGCCTGCCGCTAGACGTACAATTTTTTGGCCATGCATTTTTTGCCGTGTGTGTTTGTTTGTGGAGAGTGTAGTTGTGGTGACCATGGAGTAAGATGTCGACCCGCATGGAGGACATTACGAAATATCTGAACGTGCATTGGCCGCACTAGTTACACATGCGAGGTGCATGTGCAGCGCAGGACACACGTAGAAGTCTGCAAGTGTGATGTACTAAAAAAATTGACATTTTTCCCCGAGCCTGAAAAGAGCAAAACATAAGACAGACACACCTTGGCCGGAGTGATGACACATACGTGCATAAGTTACATAAGTCTGTGTGTTTCCTGCGTTTTGCACAAAGACCAGCCGTAGGAGTCCGTGCGACCGCTTATGATCAAGGCTTTACAACGTCTTCCCTAATGCATTTTTGGATAAATGCCTGTTTTGTATTCCAGTTGCTGTTAAAAGCTGATTTCAAAGCTGGTTTGTTGGGAAGTGTTGTGACTAAGAGTGCACTTCTGAGCCATGTACTTGGGATAGTTTGCTAATTGGGCTCACTGACTAGTACAGCATGTTTGCTCTCACTTGTGTTTTCCCTTAGCTTGACTGGATCTGTGTCTTGTGCATGCATTTATTTGTGTCATAAATTGTGCGATTGGCCCGCTTTACTTGGCTTTCTTTGTAATTCCATGCGTTCCTATTATTCAGGCCACACTTGCAGAACCCTATGGACACACACACCCCTAAGAAAGCCCATCTACCTACATAATAAAGATGATTAAATGATTCTCTGACCGGAATCTTTCCATGGTATCCCAAAATTTGTCCAGCTGAATGGGAGTCAAGCTGCCTTTAAATGCTGAGCAAAATTTCTTTGCCAAGGGGGACTTCATAATCCAAATGAGTCTCCCTTGGCATTTGACTGCGTTTATTATGAATTTTGTTGCGCCACATTTCGATGCCGGACCTGACCTGAAAAGGGACAGGTGGTGGGGGATATAAGAAAGGGTGCAGAAGAACCTCACAAACATATTTCAACCATATTATAAACAACCATGATAATCACAATTTCAGCATCAACCAGAACAGTCACAGAGCAAAATGAGCAAAAATACAGGGGAAAGAAAAAAATAAATAATAATAATAATGATAATAATGATAATACTAATATACATGTACACACATTCATATACATATACATATATATACATATACACGTATATACATACATACACATATACATACATATACATATATATACATATACATACACACATATTTACAAATACATATACATACACACACACATACATATACACATATTCGTACACATATACATACACATACTGTGCACATACACATATACATGCAGTACATACATACATACACACACATACAGTGTGCATATATATGTATACACACATACATACATATTTACTAATAATGATAAACATACAAGAAAAACAACGAGAAAAGAAACAGAACCTCTTGAACAATGACAATCCAGATGACACATGCAACAAATCTACATTAAATCTACATTAGTCTACAGTGACAGGATAACTACATCAGAGTGAAACAGAGAATGAGGAGATGATTGTGGTGAACACAGCCATGCATCCCAAACCACACTCTCTCCAAAAGCGAAGGTCCGACTAGGAAAATGCCGGAGCACGGCCCCCCAGCAGGCTCCCTACAGAGGGGAAGGCCCGACCCCGCCACCCCAAGAGGCCACCGCGAGTCCACTCCGAAGAGGTGCAAGGGAGGCCCGGCCGGACGCCACTCGACAGGCGAGCAAGGGCCACAGGGGGGGCCTGGGCGCCAACCGCCGGAACATCCGCCGGAGGCCGGCCAGCTTCGGGCAAGCAGGACAACCGCCCCCGAACCCCCGGGCCCTGAAGCCACCCAACACCCCAAAGCAAGGGCCATACCCAACACCCCGGGAGCTCCAGGCCACCCCAGACACAACTGCCGCGGGCCATCGCCTTCCCCAACGCCAGAGGCAGGCGCCCATAGAGGGCCCATGGGTGTACCAGTACCCACACCAAACCCTGTTCCCACACTCACACATGCCAACACACATACACCCACACAGCTACATTTTCACATATGCACCTGGATGTGCCACCCCCCCAATGCAGCGAGCAGCATCACCGCGAGCTCCCCCGAGACACGTGGCCATACCACCATACCCAGCCGCCGGAAAATCCACAGAGCGCTGCACGCACGCACGCAGGCACGCACGCACGCACTCCTCCCAGCACTGTCGCCAACTGAGATCCGGAGCCGAAACAACCCCCCCCAAATCTAAAAGAACCACTACCCCTGCGTAACAGCGCTGCTTCTTCGTACATATCTTCGGACTTGTTGAATCTTGACTGAGCCACCACCATATCGTGGTTGAGGAGTTTGCGTGTACCAATGAACCAAGGAGCTAAGTTGTCGGGGGCTCTCGTGGCCCTGGGGGGGGTCACCCATGACAAACAAGTCCAAACAGACAAAGAGTGGCTCAAAAGACCCTGATGATGGATGCGAGTCACCGGGGCCCGGCCTGGAGATGGGGCACGATGTTGAACATCTGGTGGCCGGGTCTGCAATCAAATGTTCATCTACACCCCTTTTATCTTCATCTTACCAAGATCTTTTGGACAAGTCAGTGCCACAGCAGGCCCTCTCTTAGGTCCAACATCAGTAAGCTCTGACTTTGTGATAATTCCCCCAGATTGTCAAGTTGAAGGAGCAACCTTTGATATAAAACACGGACCTGACTTGCATGAAATCCTCCCAACCAGGGAGCATCCATGACATTAGGAAACACCCCCTATTTCAAGAGTCCATTTACAATTTTTTCACTAATTAAATTACCACATTTATCAGTCATTTCACAAACCTTCTTTTCCACTTTGATGTTCTCTCATTCAAGCATGCCCTTTGTCACGTCATAGTGATTAATTCATAGATGACCAGATCTGCAGCTTGGGACAGTCCAGTGACCTTGAATTAATGCGGCCACATTTACAGCAACATCTTCCGGAGGGGGACATTCCACAATGGTGCCAAGTAATTCAAGGATAGAGACGCAGTAATAAAAGATCAAGTGACATCGATGTAGGATGCCAGGAGGAGGACATTTCAGAGCCCTGCGGTAAACACACAAGGTCCCAGCTAGTGAGGAAAAATAGAGGCCTTGGGTCAGGGGAGTTTAGAGATTGACTGGAGGGGGTTTGCAAACAGGCTTCTGAGGCTGATGGATTGTGTCGAATGATGCTCAGCGTAATATCCCACAGGAGGAGCAACAGTGTTTTAATTGATACTTGAGAATTGTTTTTCCAAATGTGGGATAGTGGAATATGTTATTCTGTGGAGTTAGTCTGCTCCAGACCAGGCAAAGGTCTAAACACACATCCCATGTACAGTTAATAAAAAAACTTATCTACTAGAAAGGAGTTTTGCGGTCTGATGGAGTTATATATACACTAGTTCACTCACATCTGCAGCCAATTTCACCTACAATTTAAACTGACTCATAATCACAGTGCGAATATGTTTGTGGTGGATGTGAACCAGAAGGCTTAGTGCTTGAGGGGAAAGCGGCAGTATACTGTTGAAGCTACTAGTGAGTGACGGTAATGTGCTAAAAAAGCAATAAAAAGTTCATAAATTGTATTACTATTACTGATTTACTGTTCCTGATATGTTAAACAAGCAAAAACCATAATATTAATAAACTCTTTGGATGATGATGGTTTCAGCACAGCATTGAGGGTGTGTTTGTGCACTATTTGGGCTCAAAGTACGGTAGACCGCCACTGAAATACTTTGCCATGCTTTCTGACTGCGGTGTTTGCCTTTCTTTTAATTGGCTCTTTTGCATCCTCATAAGCGTCTATGAGGATGTGGGCTTCCGGCGCTCTCGACGCCATGCTGAATCGGTGACTGTGATCGATGGAGGGGTCTATTTCAGAAAGCCTCATACATGCGCTGAGCCGGGATTGGCTTCACCTGGCTTGATTAATCTATGTCTCCTCATCCTGGTTTAGGTTTTAGACTGAGTGTCTCGAATATCAAACCTCCTTTCATTACCTGACCCATTTAGTGAAATAGTACCATGTGACTTTAGTATTATTCGACACAAACCTCCATTTAATTTAATGCCGGATGCCTAATCCAAATACATGATAAATGTTCAATTATATACTTTTTACATCAAAACAACACAATTAAAACACAATAACCATTTCAATATTTTTGTTATATAAATCTGCCCTGCATAAATTCAGTGCCGGGTTATGATAGCACAGGCGTATCTAACTTGCAGCACTATAAAAGCTACTCTGACAAAAAGAAGGAAGCTATTTGTGTTTTATGTGACTGGCAAAATTGAAACCGCACTTTATTTACAAAGCACATCTCCACACTGTGTGCTCGTTTGTCATTAAATACAGGCGTCGTGTTTGAATAAAGCACTAAGAGGGGAATATTCTTTCATGAACTACGCAACATCAGCTGGTGGAGACCCCTGTGATCTTAAAACTGAACAATACTATGTGTTTATGGTGAACAACTTCAACACACAGCAAGTGTTTTGAAGACAAGCCTTAAGATTTATAATAACAAAAGAGCAAGATGGTTAAGTGACACTTTAAAGAAGACAGAACATGATAGGCACTTGTAGCTCGCATGTGGGGCAAGAACAACACAGCAAGGCGCTGCCAGAGAGTCAGTGAGAGCCAGTCAAAATGTGTAAACAAAGGTGCCAGAAAGATGCCACGAAGCTGAAACGAGAGCGATTCGCACGCAATTTGACAAGCTGTCACATTTTATGAACTACTTTTCATTCTCACAATAACAACAACTTAGTGAGCGTCACCAAATGATGAGTGGTGTACTTTTATCTGGTCACACAGCGCAAGTGCCAACAAGACAGACAGGCGATTCGGGTGCATGTCTATCAAAAGAAAGCGCAGTGAAACATTGTTTTGATATTTACAATTGTTTTCAATCTAACTGAGGTCGGTATGTGGGTAATAATAAGCCACGTATCTATCTATATAGCCTATATTTTTGTTCATACAACATATTTCTTGTTTTTTAAACTGTGTGGTAGCTTTCATATTGGTGGGGCAGTGCGCCACGATCGATTACATGTAGGGTTTCCTGCACATTTCTCATGCTGATATGCTCCATAGTAGCCACCCTAGTGTTCCTAACTGGCGCACTATGTAGGGAGCCAATGTGGAATCTGTTGTGGCTAAGAAGGAGAGGAGGAAGGTGTGTCCGTAGGAGGAGAGAGAAGAGGAATGCTAAGAGTCTAGAACTAAGAGTTGGGACTTTGAATGTTGGAACTATGACAGGAAAAGGTAGAGAATTAGTTGACATGATGCAGAGAAGGAACGTAGACATATTGTGTGTCCAGGAGACCAGGTGGAATGGTAGCAAGGCTAGAAGCTTAGGAGCAGGGTTCAAGCTGTTCTATCATGGTGTAGATAGAAGGAGAAATGGAGTAGGGGTGATTTTGAAGGAGGAGTTTGCTAGCAACGTCCTGGAGGTAAAAAGAGTGTCAGATAGAGTGATGAGCCTGAAGCTAGAAATCGAAGGTGTGATGTTCAATGTTGTTAGTGGGTATGCTCCACAGGTAGGATGTAAGATGGAGGAGAAAGAGACATTCTGGTCAGACCTGGATGAAGTGATGCAGAACATCCCTAGAAGTGAGAGAGTTGTCATTGGTGCGGACTTCAATGGGCATGTTGGTGCAGGAAACAGAGATGATGAGGAGGTGATGGGCAAGTTTGGTATCCAGGAGAGGAACGCTGAAGGACAGATGGTGGTCGACTTTGCAAAAAGGATGGAAATGGCTGTAGTGAATACTTTCTTCCAGAAGAGACAGGAACATAGGGTGACCTACAAGAGTGGAGGTAGGAGCACACAGGTAGACTACATCTTGTGTAGAAGGTGTAACCTGAAGGAGGTCAGTGACTGCAAAGCAGTGGTAGGTGAGAGTGTAGCCAGACAGCATAGGATGGTGGTGTGTAGGTTGACTCTTGTGGTGAGAAGGATGAAGAGGGTAAAGGCAGAGCAGAGGACAAAATGGTGGAAGCTGAAAAAGGAGGAGTGTTGCGTGACTTTTAGGAAGGAGTTGAAAAAGGCTATGGGTGGCCAGGAAGTCCTTCCAGATGACTGGACAACTACAGCTACTGTGATCAGGGAGACAGGTAGGAGAGTACTTGGTGTGTCATCTGGAAGGAAAGTAGATAAGGAGACTTGGTGGTGGAATGAGGAGGTGCAGGAGTGTATACAGAGTAAGAGGTTAGCTAAGAAGAAGTGGGACACTGAGAGGACTGAAGAGAGTAGACAGGAGTACAGAGAGATGCAGCGTAAGGTGAAAGTAAAGGTGGCAAAGGCCAAACAAGGGGCTTATGATGACTTGTATGCTAGGTTGGACAGCAAGGAGGGAGAGAAAGATCTATACAGGTTGGCAAGGCAGAGGGACAGAGATGGGAAGGACGTGCAGCAGGTTAGGGTGATGAAGGATAGGGATGGAAGGGTATTGACAGGTGCCAGTAGTGTCATGGGAAGATGGAAAGAGTACTTTGAAGAGTTGATGAATGAGGAAAATGAAAGAGAACAAAGAGTAGAAGAGGTGACTGTTGTGGACCAGGAAGTAGCAAAGATTAGTAAGGAAGAAGTGAGGAGGGCATTGAAGAGGATGAAGAATGGAAAGGCACTCGGTCCTGATGATATACCTGTGGAGGTATGGAAGTGTCTAGGAGAGGTGGCAATAGAGTTCCTGACCGGGTTGTTTAACAAGATCTTAGATAATGAGAAGATGCCTAAGGAATGGAGGAGAAGTGTGCTGGTGCCCATTTTTAAGAACAAGGGAGATGTGCAGAGTTGTGGCAACTACAGAGGAATAAAGCTGATGAGCCATACAATGAAGTTATGGGAAAGAGTAGTTGAAGCTAGACTAAGGGCAAACGTGAGCATTTGTGAGCAGCAGTACGGTTTTATGCCAAAAAAGAGTACAACAGATGCAGTATTTGCTTTGAGGATGTTGATTGAGAAGTACAGGGAAGGTCAGAGGGAGCTGCATTGTGTTTTTGTAGATCTGGAGAAAGCTTATGACAGGGTGCCCAGACAGGAACTGTGGTATTGTATGAGGAAGTCTGGAGTGGCAGAGAAGTATGTTAGAGCGGTGCAGGACATGTACGAGGACTGTAAGACAGTAGTGAGGTGTGCTGCAGGTGTGACAGAGGAGTTCCGAGTGAAGGTGGGACTCCATCAGGGATCAGCTCTGAGCCCCTTCTTGTTTGCTATGGTGATGGACAGGCTGACGGACGAGGTTAGACAGGAATCTCCATGGACTATGATGTTTGCAGATGACATTGTGATATGTAGTGAGAGCAGGGAACGGGTGGAGGAGAAGCTTGAGGGGTGGAGGTTTGCCCTGGAAAGGCGAGGAATGAAGGTCAGCCGCAGCAAGACGGATTACATGTGTGTAAATGAGAGGGACCCAAGTGGAAGAGTGAGGTTACAGGGAGAAGAGATGAAGAAAGTGGAGGATTTTAAGTACTTAGGGTCAACAGTCCAGAGCAATGGAGAGTGTGGAAAAGAGGTGAAGAAGCGTGTGCAGGCAGGCTGGAACGGGTGGAGAAAAGTGATGTGTGATAGGTGAAAGGAAAGGTGTACAAAACTGTGGTGAGACCAGCCATGTTGTTTGGTTTAGAGACAGTGCCGCTAAGAAAAAGACAGGAGGCAGAGCTGAAGGTAGCAGAGATGAAGATGCTGAGGTTCTCTTTGGGTGTGACCAGGATGGACAGGATCAGGAATGAACACATCAGAAGGACAGCACAGGTTAGAGGTTTTGGAGATAAAGTCAGAGAGGCCAGATTGAGATGGTTCGGACATGTCCAGAGGAGAGATAGTGAATATTTTGGTAGAAGGATGCTTAGTTTTGAATTGCCAGGCAGGAGGCCTAGAGGAAGACCAAAGAGGAGGTTTATGGACGTAGTAAAAGAGGACATGAAGGTAGTTGGCGCAAGAGAAGAGGATACAGAAGACAGAGTTAAATGGAGGCAATTGATTCGCTGTGGCGACCCCTAACGGGATAAGCCGAAAGGAAAAGAAGATCACTGCCAGTAAAACCATACTCCCCACACTAGAATGTTAGTAGGGCTTAACGTATTGGAAGTTTCCTCTAACGGAACTACTGTTTAATATTATTATTATTTATATTGACGCACAATTAACACAATTAACACAATTAACATGAGCATGACCCTTGGCCCACACGGTAGTTTGAGAAAGTATCTGTGACAATGACAACAAGCTGGAGGAAATATTGAGCAAAAATGGACAAAAAAAAAGCAATTTGATCGAGAAATTTAGCTCAAAAGCCCTGGCTCTCACAACAAAAACAAAGTTATTTGTATCTACTGTTGCTGTAATTTGAATTGTCACGGACTACGTCGACCTGCTAGAAAGACGCAAGAGTGCAAGAAGGTTCTGAAGCACTGCCGGTATATAAAAGTATAAAGCCTTGTAGAGACAACTTTCTGGAATGAGGGCTCATGAGGTACACCGAGGTCTTGCGTAACATTACGCAGGAGAAAGAAAATGAGAAAAAGAGAACACAGGGTCCATTTAAAAAGAAATGACAGGTCTTAAATTGCTTCTAAAAGTGCATGCAGGCAATAATGAAGTCTAGCCAAATGTTATGTAAAGATACTCAAACCTCTCAATGAACTTGTAATGTTAATTTTGTTCTGTGGAAAAAAACACACCCTGGGGCCTCTTTTTGATTTTTATATAGTTACATCCACTCTGGCATAAATCACAGGCATTTGCACAGGTCACACTCATAACTCATTATATAATATGTTTTCTAGTGATGTCCGATAATGGCTTTTTTGTCGATATCAGACATGCTGATATTGTCCAACTCTCAATTTTTGATCCGATATGTGTAACATCACATACTATATCTTCTGTCGTGGAATTAACACATATCTGTTGTGAGGCTAATGGATACAGCTTTAGCAATTAGCTGCTCAACGTGGCTGTAAACAACATTTGGGAGATTGGGCATGACAATGCGTGGCTCAAGGAACTCCACAAGTGAATTGGGAATTTTGCACTATAAGCTATACACTGTACAGTTTTCTGATTGATGGCTTTCGCCCTGGGAATTGGAAGTATTCAAGGAAGAGGTATTAGTTCCGCCTCGCATAACCAAGCGGTCATGTGCAGTCTTTGCAAGTTTAGTATCCGAAGGACGCAACACAGACACTCCTCTCTGAATCACCACCTTATCGTGGTGGAGGGGTTTAAGTGCCCGAGTGATCCTAGGAGCTATGTTGTTGGGGCTTTATGCCCCTGGTAGGGTCTCTCGAGGCAAACAGGTTCTAGGTGACGGCCCAGACTAAGAGTGATTCAGAAGACCCTCATGATTAAAACTAAAAGAAGTGAACGCACCTCGCCCGGACGTGGGACACTGGGGCCTCACCCTGGAGCCAGGCCTGGGAGAGGGGCTCGCAGGTGTGCGCCTGGTGGCCAGGCCGTCACCCATGGGGTCTGGGTGGGCCCAGCCCGAAGAAGCAGCACGGGAGCTCCCCCCCGCAGACCCATCACCTGCAGGGGCAAGCATAAGGGTCTGGTGCCATGCGATTTGGGCAGTGGTTGAGGGTGGGTGTCCGGGCGACCTGGTCTTCGGCGGCCAAATCTGGTTCTTGGGACATGGAATGTCACTTCTCTGGTGGAGAAGGAGCCCAAGCTTGTAGAAGAGGCGTAGACATTCCGACTAGATATAGTCGGACTCACCTCAATCCACAGTTTGGGCTCTGGAACCGGGCTGGACCTTGTTCTACTCTGGAGTTGCTGCAGGGGAGAGGCAGCAAGGTGTTGAGGGAGTCCAGCTTGGTGACCTTAGGATCTCGTCTCTGCTATTTGCAGACGATGTGGTCCTTATGGCTTTGTCAGGCTGTGACCTTCAGCGTTTACTGGAGCAGTTTACAGCTGGGTGTGAAGCTTCTGGGATGAGACTCAGCACCTCCAAATCCGACCGAAAGAACAAGATCGCGGAAACAAGCGGCAGAAATGAGTTTCCTCCGTAAGGTGACTGGACTCACCCTAAGAGATAGGGCGAGGAGCTCAGCCATCCGGGAGGAGCTCAGAATAGAGCTGCTGCTCCTTCACATCAAGAGGAGCCAATTGAGGTGGCTCGGGCATCTAGTCCGGATGCCTCCTGGGCGCTTCCCTGGTGAGGTGTTTTGGGCATGCCCAGCAGGGAGAAGGCACCGGGGAAGACCTAGGAAACGCTGGAGGAACTCACAGCTGTCAGTCTCACAGCTGACCTGGGAACGCCTTGGTGTCCTCCAGGTGGAGCTTGAAGAGGTTGCCGAAGACTGGAAAGTCTGGACTTCCCTTCCGAGACTGCTGCCCCCGCGACCCAGACCGGGAAAGCGGAAGAAAATGGAATGGAATGGCAACACAGACATAATGTCGGTTAGGGTTGGTCAGGTACAGAGTGAGCGAGCTTGTTACTAGCCAAACACGGTTCAGATACTGTTTGATGAGGTCATCTTTTGCACGCCAAAAAATATGGCCTACATTCAAAATGTTTTTATTTTTTTATTATAAGGAAAGAAGCAGATATTGATATCTACCGATATTACATTTTTATACCAACATCGGCCCACTGATACTCTTGGTGGGTCGATTGAAAACATTCCTAAGGTTTTCCAATAGCCGAACCCATTTTATTATATGTTAACTATGAGACTCCACTATCATGTATTTTACATTGAAAAGTGATAACTAGCAATAATAGACAACTTTGAGTAAAGTAGAACCGCATAGCTTGACAATCACTATTTAGGTTGCAGAAAATATTCACCCTAATGAAGATAAGCGGTATAGAAAATGAATGAATGAAGATATTCACCTGAAAGCAGACTATTTCATGCGCTAAAGATGAATCTTTGGGGGTAGCGAAGACTATGCATTTTCATAGCTATCAGAATCCCATCGTTCCAGCGATTGCATGAATCACCCTGCAGATTAGGAATCATGCTATGCCAATTATAATTAGTAATCAGACCCCATGTAGCTCTTACATACAGTAAGAGCGAGATAGGGCAGTTTTCCGTAGGTTCAGAAAGCACCACAAATCGATTGCGTGTCCCAGGAGCTCTGGGCTGTGTACTAACATGGTTGTACTGTCTGACTGTGTAATGTAATGCTCCTTGACTGCTTGGAGTCCCACAGGCTATTTCCAGTCTCATTCCTATGACGTTAACAGCCAGGTCCTTATATGCTTGGACAGAGATCTATAACGACTATCTAGTAGTATCTGCAAACGTGGACAACAAGAATGAGCTGTGAGTTTGTTTTTTTAAAGAACAGTACACTTTTATTGCTTTATTCTGCACAATTGCCTTAAATGGTTGTTTTAAATTTCCTGGGATAGCAAGATACACATTGAATGAACAATCTGCACAGTGTTCTGTGCACCAACAAAACATATTTATCCAATGTAAGCTTTGAATGTAAACTAGGGATGCTCCAATCGGGGTTTTACGCGATCAATTACGATACTGATCATCAAGGACTGGAATCGGCAGATACCAATCACATGGGTTAATTTGACATTTTCGGTTTATCTATGATAACTGCTATTGGCCATGGGTGAAAAGTCAGGACAATTCCAAGATCCTTTGAGTGCCTGAGGGCCTAAAAAATAGGTAATTACTAATAAAATGAATAATTAATTAATGGGGGTGGGCAACATGTTTTTCCTCATGGGACCTAGAATTCATGGGTGCACATTTGCTACTGGCTATACGATATGAAAAAAGGAACTATAAAACCACCTCAATTTAGATAAAAACATTTTACTTACTTTTTAAAGCGACTGCACTGACCCCTAAAGACCAGCAAAACCCGGTCAAATGACTGTGAGAAGGTCTTCATCAACCTTAAAGATCATCTGCGCTTCTCTCCTGTTCTGAAAAGTCCTGATTTTTCACACAAGTTTTTAGTTCAGATGGATGCCCTTATGGTCTACCTTGGAGCTGTTCAGGTTCATGGAGAACCGGGAGAAGAGCGCCCAATATTTTACCTGAGTCGCAAACTCCAGTCTCATGAAACCAAATATTCTAAAGTGGTAAAAGACCGTCTGGCCATCATAATTGGAATCCGTGTTATTACTTGCTGGGAAGAAAATTTGACCTCAATACCGGCAACCATGTTCTCATCTGGATCCGTTCCATGAAAGACCATAATAGATGACTTACCAGATGGTGCGTTGCCCTGCAGCCATTCAAATTCAGCATCCGAAACCGCTCAGGAAAGACCAATGTGGTAGTGGATTATTTCTCCTGTTATTTGCACTACATTTAAACAAAAATGTACGCAAGCACGCAGATGAATTTCCCTGCTTGTCTTTCCTATCGTGTCGCCATCCCATTCATTACACTACAAACAAATGCAACATCTCTTCCTATCCTTTTGCCACTGATAAAATACACCGAGGATGCACACATGAAAGTATTATCGCTACTGAAACACATCACACACGCATACACGTCAGTTTTCTCCGTCGCTCTACTTCCCCGGTCCAAATCAATACTTTGGTTTTACATTTGAGGGTTTCGCACGTGATGTTGGTCACATGGCGTGACGCATTTCCTAAGTTACCCAAACACATCAGAAATACTTTGTTTTTGATTTATATATTTGGCATAAAGGGGTTCAAAAGGAGATCCTTTTTTTAGGCAAGTGGGGAGTCTTGTCTTAAACTTTTAATGGACACTTTTCTTCCAAATGGAAGTACAGACACTAACATTAGGCATACTCCTAAGCATGGAGGTTTTAGCAGTTTATGTTTATTTCAAAATGATTGACACAATGTTTTGCTACATGCTGTAATCATTTGTTTAGGTACTTGACAGGGTAAAGTGGTCAACAGTTCTTCAAATGCTTTGTCAATGAGGAAGCATCATTCTGGTCTGAATATCTACAACACTATATCTGCAACACTAAAGAGCTCCTCAGCAGGTGCAGAGGAAGGTGGTATGGCCAAATATTTGCACGCAAGTGCAGCTAAGTTCATTTGCATACTGCTCTTATTACGAAAGTTATAGTATAAACCAGCTATGGCAATTAAATTATTTATAATTATACTAAATTTAATTTACTAGTGTACTCCAAACTGTTTGGCCATTTTAAGGACTTGGATAAAGCAGTGTATTCTGGGAGACGAAGTGTTAGTCTATCCTCCTATCCAACAATTGGAAAGTTTTTACAATATGAATGATCTGTTTTATCTGTGTTGGTTTTCAATGATAATTTGTGATTAGATTACAATTAATTGCAATTACTATACTTATTACTATACTACACCATTATTTGGAGGAATTTAAAGGTCATTCTTAATTCAATTCTGAATTTTGTACAGCCCTAATGTGATCAAGATTGTACTATTCTGACGATATGGGGGTGGCCCTGACTGATGCTGAGCATACATTTTTACAATTGATTATTTTTTGCAAATTTGCCTAATTTGTGCTAATAAAGAAGTGAAAATGTTGTGTGTGTTTAACAGAAGACCTATAATTACCACCTGTTGGACTACTTCTGTGTATGTGGGCGCCCTATGGGCATGTGCGGGTATATGAGACAGTGAGTGACAGCAACGAACGGCTGCCATCTTATTTGACCTGAATGAAAATTGTCGTTCAGGTGAAATAAGATGGCTAATCATCTGAATTTGTAGTTTTTAAAAATATATTTATTTTTTCCCCACAATCTGTTCTTATAAACCACTAATGGTAACATGTACTAGCTGGTGGTCTTCTTCTTTTCCTTCCTCTAGGCCTCTTACATGGCGGTTCAAAACTCAGCATCCTTCATTCAATATGTTCACTATTTCTCCTCTGGACATGCCCGAACCATCTCAGTCTGGCCTCTCTGACTTTATCTCCAAAATATCTAACATGTGCTGTCCTTCTGATGTACTCATTCCTGATCCTGTCTATCCTGGGCACACCCAAAGTGAACCTCAGCATCTTCATCTCTGTTACCTCCAGCTACCTTCCTTCTGTCTTTTCATCAGATGCACTGTGCTAGCCAGTGGTGCTGTTATATTTTTTGGTTTCAAATAAATCTCAATGCAAACAGTCCCTTTTTACATGTAATCATTATTCAAGTAGCAACAAATAGTAATACAACTCAGGATGGGTGAACTCTTTGACCCGCGGGCAGCATTAAATTAACAACACTGGGGGCCAGACTATATATTTATCTATATAAACACAGGCAATTGCCAGGGGCCCGAGATTTCCATTCCATTAAAACTGGTTATTGATTTGTATGTCTTAAATTTAAAGAACCTACTACCATTTAGTCTTAATTTGCGTACTGTAAACATCAACATTAAAATGCGTGATATTTCATAGGCGTTAATAATATTCCCCCTGTAGGATTTTAAGGACTTTAACTAGTTCAGAAAGTAGAACAACATTCGCATATTCACCCTTGTTAGAAGATGATAAACATTAATATTTCTATTCAATTTTGGGGGGTTTGTAAACATGGCTATGTAAGTTGCAAAGATAAGGGTAACAAAAAATGGCCTAAATTACATACTCACATTTTGTAGAAACATATATAGAAAAAAAGATGTGGAGGGCTGCAATGATAAGGTTTGCCATGGGCCCCCAAATGACTAAATACGCCCCTGGATTAACGCGCAATTTATGCTTATAATTGTAGTCTTATTTTCTCTATAACAGTGCCATACAAACTACTATACGTTCTTGTGTTCCTTTTTTCAAGCACTTTAAAAAGACTGCATCATATAGCAAATGTGTCCTCTGTGGAAGCAACACCATTCCCACTCATTATTATGCATTTCTTAGTACCAGTTAATCCACTGAAGTGGGTTTGTTTCACCATACGGTAATTTCTTGCTCAGCAACGAGATTATGCTATTAATTATGCCAGACTGGTCAGGCCTCTTACTGACCTATTTTACATCCTGTCATGGGTGAATGTGGGGTTAGGATTAAAATCCGAAACATTCATTTATAAAAAATGCACATTTTTTCACTCATTCGACGAGGTCATCTTTGTAACAAACCTCCTGAGAGCATTTTAGTTCCGTATATGGCAGAGTGGATGAAAGGCTGTTCTGAGAACGCACGGCGTACTAACCTTGTGTGTAACTACACTTGCACAGTCATGCACCATGAGATCAACCATGGCCTCGGTTCACACCTAAAGCGTGATTGAGCAGCAGATTACATTTAGGTGAACCATCAAAAGCAGACACCAGGTCAACACAGGTCTGCTCTTCTTTTGGGTTGAGTGAAGCTTGGCAGCTTTGAACAGTTCTTTCCACACTCCTTTTTGTTTTTGCCCACTGTGTCTTTTCCATTATTGGGATGGACTGGTATGAAAGTGCATTCTTTGAAGAATGCTTGTGTAAAACAACTGGAGATCTTGGAGGATCAAGGTGTTTGAGAAGGGAAATTGGTGTGAAATGCACCACATCTTGAGCTACTTTAGTGTACTACCTCCACAAAATGTGGCTAGTCCCCTGTAAGCAGGGCACCTCTCCTTCTGCTTGCACTCATGTCTAGACGGTTTTAGTTTTGCAGAGATTTAGTAACAATCCCGTCAGGCTTCTGTGTCATATCGACAGGGCTAACGGCGGCTTGAACCGCTGTTTCTACATAAATCCCACATTGAAGCTGAACCAAAGGCTCTTTTAATTTGGGATGCGACAAAGATCCCAGAAGGGAGGGATTCTGCTGAAGGGGTATTATATCAAGTAGGATGCAAATATAAGGCGAAGACTTATCTTTCTTTATCCCTGCATCACAAGAACGAAAGATGAAGAGGTTGTTTAGTATGCTCCTCCTGTGCTTCGTAAATGTCCTTGCTTTTTATCAGATGGATATTAGTGGCTGGATTCTCCTCGTCTCCCGTCTTTCTTCCTCTTTTGATGTGTTTTTCTCTCAGCTGTGTCCTAAGCTGTCTCTTTTTGATTACTGCAATCAAAATAGGATACATTAGATGTTCAACGGTGTATTAGCTAACATAGTGATGTCCAGCAGCATTTGACCAAGGACGAAGATTTGTGGATTTGTGGCACTACATTGGATTTGAAATATCATGCCTTTAATCTTCAATTTAAGAGGTTTTGTGAGGTGCCTGCAGTTTCTGGGGCCAACTAGTATTTGGACAACTGACATTCTATGCAGTCAATGCCTGCCTGGGCTTTTACCCCTGGAGATGCTTTGCTTGGCCTTCACTGCAGACACTATCACTTACCGCCTGATTTTTTGGGTCTTGCTGCCTTTATTGTTGTTGTTGTTGTTGGTGCAAAGCAACTTTTGGCTTGAGATCAGGCCACTGACTTGGCCGTCAAAGAGTATTCGAGATTTAGACCAAGTCTATTATACACCTGGTCAAAATTGTAAGACTAGTTGAATTGCAAGAATTGACATTTTGCACTGTTAAAGTAGGTTCTAAGTAGAGCAAGAAATGAATGAGACATAAACATTTTGAGTAATCAATTAATTGCAATCATCAAGCAGAAATAGGCTGTTCATTGTCTGATCAAAAGTTTAAGAACATTCATTCATTCATTTTCTATGCCGCTTATCCTCATTAGGGTCGTGGGTATGCTGGAGCCTATCCCAGCTGGCTTTGGGCGGGAGGCGGTCTACACCCTGGACCGGTCGCCAGTCAATCGCAGGGCACATATAGACAAATAAAGACAAACAACCAGTCACACCTGTGGACAATTTAGAGTCGCCAAATAACCTAACATGCATGTTTTTTGAATGTGGGAGGAAACCGGAGAACCCGGAGAAAACCCACACACGCACGGGGAGAACATGCAAACTCCACACAGAGATGCCCAACGGAGATTCAAACCCAGAACCTCCTGACTGTGAGGCCAACATGCTACCCATTCAGCCACCGTGCAGTCAGGTTAAGACCAGTAAAAGCCAAACTCTTGGCCAAAATGTGAATTTAATGTCAGGCGTACACACTGCCACCACCTCTTTGAATGTTGGGCTACAAAACCAAGGCCTCTCACAGTGGGCCATTGCTGCTGAGTTTGGACCCAGTAAGACCGTCATTTTAAACTTCTTATAAGATCCTGACAGTTATCAACAAAAAGGTCAAGTGGTAAACCCAAAGAAATTTCACCGGCCCTGTGCCGGAGGATCCGGTTAGCTTCCTACCAAAGAACAAAATGGCCGGTTTGGAATTTACACAAGAGCACCAAACATGGGATATTGAAAGGTGGAAGAAAGTTTAATTCTATGATGAGAAAAAAATGCAACCTTGACGGTCCGATGGCTTCCAATGTTAGTGGCATGCCAGGGAGCGCCCACCTGAGATGTTTTCCACACGGCACAGTGGAGGGGGCGCCATCATAATCTGGGGTGCTTTTCCTTCAGTGGAAAAATTGAGCTTCGGGTTGTGCAGGGGCATCAAACGGCAGCTGGTTATGTGGCGATCCCTCATGACTTTGTGATAATGACTGGGTTTTTCCCGCCTTTGCCCGCCAGTAGATGCAGATAACTTTGGTCTTTTTTTACAGCGCCATCTGCCAAGGCTTTGAAGCTAGGTTTACCAATCAAATTACCTTTCTCTTTCTCCATTCCTGCTCAGTATCTGTTCCTGCTTGTAGCTCCTCAGTCCCTGCTTGTTTGCTTCCTCAAACTACGGTGCATAAATTTAAGATTTCAAAGCGTACAAATTGCTAAATGAGCTGCAATACAAAGGCAAGGCGTTAATAAGATGCATTCAAAGACATTGTCGTAATATGTAGTTTTATACACATGTCATGAGAAGTCAGTAATGTTACTGTAATTTTGAGTACAGACTGAGACACGCAAGCATCCGTTGCTTGCTGGAACAAGCAGTTTTTATTGCTGGTTTGGAATGATCAAACTACAGGCACAATGATCTTTAAAACAAGCTACTGTTGTGGCCACTCACTGCGAGCTCCAATTTGGCACCGCAGATGTCACGTCCTGCACCAGAACACACGAGCATATCTCGTTTAAGTCTTAAATGGCTCATTTACTCTAGTTATGTCTTCTATAATGGGTATGTAAAAGTGACTAGAGGTGGGGTATTTCTTGTCTGGGATGTCTCATAATATTATAAATCGTATTTAGAAGACCATAAAAAATAACTACGAAAAGATTTGATGTATTTATAAGGAACCCGACTTTGAGATAATGTACTTTGTCGCGTCTGGAACTCATTCTTCTAAAACGGGGTATTGGTGTGGTCCAGTCAAGATTGTGCTTTCCTTGTGAAAGGTAAATTTCCTGTGACAACTGAAGGCTCGTACTCCCATGATTCAAATAGTCGACACAAATATGAGCCAGAGTATTACAGATAATTTTGGATATGAGTGAGAAGAAAGAAATGGATGTGCAGCTCCCTGTGGCTGCAGATTGTTGTTTGTACACTGCTTTTTGAATAACTGCAAAAAAGCCCAAAGTCCCCCGTTTATGACGTTCTCATGAAAGTTAAACTAAAGCTCAATGTTTACACTTCAGTCACATGTTGACCTCAAACGCTCCCTCACAGTCGAGATGCCTAATATTTGTTCATTTTACTTCAATTGCTGAACCGTCCCTGTGGCGCAATCTGTCCAGCACCTTCGGCTGTTGACCGAAAGGTTGGTGGTTCGAGTCCACCCTGGGTACCGATACGTTAAACATGTTTATTGTACCTGAAAGGTTTCTGGTGAAAATGTTCTGCGATTGACTGGCAACCAGTCCAGGATATACCCTGCCTCTCGCCCAAAGCCAGCTGGGATAGGCTCCAGCATACCCGCAACCCTAACGAGGATGAGCGGCATAGAAAATGAACAATTGACTTTAATTGCTGTGTTCTCTCTAATGGTTTAATGTTAGTGTAAATGCATCATTTAATGCCCCCGGGTATACGTTCACTAATGCAGTAGCTTCACAGGTCTGTTCCTTTCCACATGCATTCCTCTTTGGAGGAACTGCATGCAACAAATTGCTAATGTACTGTGGCTGAACATGAAGCTGCATTTTTGTGACACACACACACACACACACACGCTGTTGGAATTGGTGACTATTAACTCTGGTAACGCATTCCTGATTGATTGATTGACTGACAGAGCGGGAGGGAAAGCATTCCCTTTTCCTACATTACATCCATCCTCCCTCTCTCTCTCGCTCCTAAATCCTTCCTCCCTCCCTACGCTTTACCTCTGCGCTCCTGCTCTCTCTCTCTCTTCACATTGCTTCAGCATCTCAGAGCCACCAGCTGCAAGCAGGCAGGCAGGCAGCATCATCAGTGAGGGTGAGACACGCTCTTCACACACAAGTGGACTGAAATGCAAGCACACGCACAGGAAGGATAGGTGCATAGAACAGAAAGCTGTAGGTATCATGTCCAGCAGCTGCATGCCGACCTGTAGTAAGGGGAGGTGCTCCGCTCGCAGATCCATGTCCGCTTTAGTCCTCTAAGCACCACCCGGTTGCCCTCCTCCCAACCACCTTGAACGCTGCTTAGTGTTGCAGCTGCTGAGGGGCAGGTTGGAATGACCCTGGAGAGGAGGCGACACAAGAAGATGATGTGTTCAATAGGGCTGCCGGCTAGGAGGACCGCCTGATACTTCATCCTGGGAAGAAAAGGGGCTGACCTGCTCGGCACATGCATGCCCATGTAGGAGGGCATGGCTGTACAGAGCGAGGGTCTCCACTAATCACACTGGACTAAAGGACCTCTACAGGGAAACAGGCAGGTAAGACATAAGTGTATCCGCATTGATCTGTATCGCAAAAGAAACCACACAAGCAAGATTGTTTCTGTGGGTTTGCTTTTTTGCTGTGTTTGTGTGTGTTCTGCTGCGCTGCCACTGATTAAAAGGCAGCGGGTTCTGTGGATGAGTACTGTGGCAGCATGATAATGGAAAATGTCTCCTGGAGGACATGGTCCAAAATCCATCACACGTTTGAGGACAGTCAGTGGGGAAGGAAGAGGGCTACAAGGGGGAGGTGGCAGATGGGAAGAAAAGGGGACGTGAAGGTCTGTGGCATTTTGTGTAATTCATGTCCTTTGGGTTTCTGCTGTCCTTTTACCTTTTATTGGGAATTTATATATTCTAGCCACGCTCACCTAAAGAGCTGCAAAAGCTGTGAATTGTCACCCAGACACCATTAAAGCCAAAGCAGGATTGTTCCTATTCATAAAGTAACTTTTCCATGTATAACAAAAAGAATAGGCTGGAAGCTTCTAACACACTTAGGCCCATTACAAGACTGCAAAACAGTTACTGTGCTTTTCATCTTCAGTACGTGTCCAAAACAGCCCCAAAGTGCATTTCAGAGATTGGCTTGGGGTAGATGTGCTTATTCAGTGGTGCCTGTGGCTGAGAGAGATGAGCTGTCTGCTGCTGTTGCGTGGAGCATACATCACTGCATGCCGGGCTGTAGTCCCAGGAGGAATCAACAGAAGGAAAGCCATTACTTAGATGACCAAGCTCTTCTGATCTCATCGTGTGGCTGGGCAGGTTATGGAGACACTGGACACAGGCGGGTGAGGGAAATAAGACAGGAGAGATGGAACTCTCTCTTTAATGCTGTGATTGATTCTAGACGTCGGCACATTCGGTATGCCAGAAATATCAAGATGTTCCATTACAAGGTTTGGTTCAGGGAGAATTGTGAAGGACGTAAAGCTTCTATCTACAAGCCACTTCAGCCGACAGCGGTCAGGCTGCAAAGTGATGTGGGCGGCGGCGAAAGGTTGATTTGATTTTCTTTCTTGCAGGCGCAATGTTGGATTGCAAAGTGTTCAAAGTAAGTGCGCAGATTCTCGTAGGACACTTGCTTAGAATAATCATACCCAGGTACGGATTCCAAAAGACTGTCAAAGAATAATGAAAGGTACAGTTTATCAAAAGTTGCATGCGGGAAGACAAATCAATACAGAGAAAATGTCTATCTTCTACAGGAGAAGATGTTGCTATATAGGATGTGCGTATGCATCATCTAAAACGAGATGCTAAAGCTAACTTAGAGACACCCAAGGGGAAGCATGTGAATGTTCTGGAGACAAGAGGCTTGTAGCCTTGAGCAGATAATCATAGCAAGTAAGTGTGACGCTGATGTGTATCCTAGCAGAAATACTTACATTTCAGTGTATCATTCTAGTTCATATTTGTTACATGTTATGCAATAACAGTTCAACTAACCATATTTATTAGGGTTGTGAAGCGATTAAAATATTTAATCGCAATTAATCACATTTTTCTCCACAGTAAACTCTTTTAATCGGAGTTAATTGCCGTTTGAAAGACATTTTTTATCTATAATAATTAGGGATGTGAATCTCTTTGTGGGAAACCATTCCATACGCATATAAGTTAAGATACGATTCAAAAACGATACATTTAAAAAACAGAATCATCCAATAAAGTGTAAAAATGATACCAATCAATTTGATATATTAACGATCACGTTTGCTGGTGTAGACGTTAATCTTACGGTATAAAATAAAGAAGCCAAGTCTATACAAGTGTCATTCTTGCAGTATTTTCAAATGACGTAAATGAGCACATCGTATCCCCAGGGCGGCTGTAGGGCAGCGGCCCCCGACCACCAAGCCGTGGGAAATGTTCAGGTGCAATGATTAAAAATTCAAAATGAAACAATTTGTAAATAACTACATCTCTTTATTGTAAAGGGATATACAATTTGCAAATATGGGCTATTGTTTTATTCAAAAATAGTATATAGTTAGAAAACAATTTTTACATGTTTAATGCAAACGGCGACTGGTCTCACTTTGATCGACAGTCCTTGAATGCACCGCTTAACTGTGCATTTAACTGTGCAATGAATCTGCTCTCACGATGCACTACTACTATTTTACTGTATTTTTCTGGTTTTCCTATCACTTCATATTTGGTACTAAATGCTGATACTATGTGGGATTGCATAAAGGTAAGATTTGATGACCTTACTGAGTGCTAATGAGTATTGATTTTATTTACCTCTCTGAAAAACCAAGCCCTGCGCCTCACCGACAGAATGTGGCTCTATTTACTTCAGGCTTTTAATTTGATGTTGGTTTCTGTCATAGTTCTGCACAATCCATTATAAATAACAAGGTTTCCCCTAGGATTTTTTGAAGCTGTGATGGTGGGCTGATTGGGAGAGCGGACAGCCACCGCCGTGTCGTGCGTCTAGTTTTTTTTTTTTTTTATGACAAATACCAATTTTTCATGACTTATTTATTTATTAAAGTCTAAAGTGTCAAGCCTTCTTTTAGTACAATAGTATGGTAGTATGTGAATAGTACAAAGGTACAAAGTACAAATATAAAGGAAATGAATTGTTTAAAAATATATTTAGATTAAAAAAAACACAAATACAAATTTCAATATAGAGATCTGTCTACATTAAGAGTCGGACTAATCGGATTTCTGTAAGGCTCCATCAACTCTGCCTTCCTGCATGGGCTGACTGTCTGTCACTCGGTCATTAAAGCATCACCACTTATTGCTTGTGATGCCATTCAGTGTGTGTTCAATGTACTGTACATATGACATGAGTGCATCTCTGCCACTACATTGTCACTGAAGATGCAGGAATTTCAGGGATCTGGTTATTCCTTGGACAAATACATAGTTGTGAGTGAACTTGTTGGTCAACATGTTTGAGGTATTACATCTCTGCAAGGGGTATTTGCCCACCAAAATACTCAAAAAAATGATCTTTCAAACTTTAAAATAAAAGATAACGATTATATTCATCTATCATGCTTGCAATTTTCTGGACCAAGTAAGTTATTGATTTTTCAGGGCCAAATATTAAGCACAAAGACAAAGAATAAACATCAGGAGAGCTGGAAATACATTTTTTCATTTAAGTCGTCCCTCATCACTTTGCTCCCTCTCTCCATTACATTTGAGGCCAAGATTAATGACTAAATGATTGCTGTTTTGTGGTTGATTATGGCATTGAGTATTGGTCAAAATATATTGAAACACATACGCGTCACATATGAGCAAAAAAATCAGAATTGGCTTGCAGTGTGAACGCAGCCCAAGTCACTGATGAATGTGAGTGACAGGAAGACAAACTCACACTCATCTGGGGAGAAGTTGTTTGGCATGTATAGATGTAACGGATGCCAGCCAATGTGGCTGTGCGGGTGCGTGTTGGTAAACCTCACTCCCTCAGCCCTAAGTGCCGCCCTGAACGCTCATCTGAGGGGACAGGGTTTTGGTCGAGTGGTCAACGCCCTCGTCTCCCATTACAAAGGTCCTGTGTTCAAACCCAGGGGCGGGCAGTGCGACGCAGGGCAGGTTACATAAATCTAGACCATATTTTTTCAGACTTTTTTCTTGGTTAAAAAATAGCGTGAGGTCAGTATAGTATTTAAGGTTGTATTGACCAAAAGAGACAAAAGTTTAACTGAATGTTGGCCTTGGAACATAACCTTACCTTTAGGTTAATTTGATATACTAAATTGTCCATAGGAGTGAATGGGAATGGTTGCTAATCTAATTTTGTCCCCATAGTTGGTTAGCAACCAGTCCAGGATGTATAGCAAATGAATGACAGTTAAATATTCAAAGGTACTGTGCACCAGGATCCAATTAACAGATCTGCGTGACAGGAATGTAATGCAAAAAATGAAACGTCTCAGCACAGATATGGCTTTCTGAAATGTAATGAACTGAACCGCTGGAAAGCTCCAAAGTCTGCTGCGCAACAGAGACGTTTAAAACCACACTATAAAAACACTGTGGGCCCTCAACCACAATTAACCATTCACAACAGAGACTATTTAAATGAGAGGCATTTTGCCTTAACAAACACTTCACACTAATTGTTAAGCATGAGCCTTTGGGGTACGTACAAAAGGACTTTATCTCCAGTCTTGTTAGCTTTGATTTTTCCATCCAAATATCAACTAGGGCACCTGATTTTATAACATTATAAACATATTTACACTGAACAGCAGTGTGCAAATTACCACTATACTGTTTCAAATTCAGGGGCAAAGAGCAGCAACCTGTTGGCTAGACACCATACACAGTATCTCCCATTACTGATGAACAGTAAGTAACAGTAAGCAAGATCCATCCGCACAACTAGATTTCTGAGTAGCGTAAAAAGCTCAGTGAAGGCAGTCTGCATGACGACAGGTTCCAGTACTAAAAATTCTGAAATTTATAGTATAATCCATCCATTTTTTATACCTCTTGTCCTCATTAGGGTTGCGGGTATGCTGGAGCCTATCCCAGCTGACTTTGGGCAGGAGACAGGGTACACCCTGGACTGGTCGACAGTCAATCACAGGGCAGATGAACAAACATTCTCACTCACATTCACACTCTAATGGACAATTTAGAGTTACCAATTAACTTAACATGCATGGTTTTGGAATATGGGAGGAAACCAGAGTACCCGGAGAAAACCCACACACTCACGGGGAGAACATGCAAACTCCACACAGAGATGCCAAAAGGAGATTCAAAACCTGAACCTCCCACTCCCACTCATACACCGTGCTGCCTTATAATATAATATATCATATAATAAGTATTATATGAAAGTATGACTCCTGTACTGTGCACAGTACACCACAGTACTGTGCAAGTCTTACACCACTGCCACCTTTGCTGTTTATAACACGGACATAAACAAAAAGAGGAAAAACTACATTTCCACAAAACATCATAGAAGACTGGTGATTGGGTCAAGGAAGAACCCATTCAAGTTCAGCGAGGTTTTGGATCAAGATGGAGGACCCAATGAAATCCATTTTAATGTTTCCCAAATTCCATTTATTCTGCTTTGTCCATTTTAATTTTTTACTTTTAAACATCTTTTACCAGCATGTGTTTTTGTGGCAGTAAATAAAATGACAGTTAATTCGATGCAAAAACCTTTACATTTATTGATGGCCAATTTTGCCAAGTATTTCAGAAACAAATGCAGCTTGGCTAACTTTTGTACAAGCAAGTCAGCCTCCACACACTGCCACAAAATTCTCAACAAACTATAATCCCCAGGGATCCTCGTGGCTAAGGAACACATACTAACTGATGTAATGACATTTGCATTGTTATGACCAAGCTAACCCTTATAACTTACAGTCATGCTCCGGAAAAGAGCAATATCGAATTTTTTTGCCATCATTTTAGGTTTGTCTGGTCTCTGTTTTGACATGCTTAGTCCGGTAGGGGGTGGACTAATGTTTGTGAGTAGTGCGCCGGGGAAATACTTCCCCACCGGAATGTTCCTTGTCCTGACGATGACTGCGTTTCATTCACATTATGTCAATTTTCTCAAGATTTTGCACATAACAGTAGATTTTGTTGTTATTGGCCAATTTTGTGGAAATCATAGGGCCCTAAAGATATTGGTAATGGAATTTATTTTGACCACTTCAGGTCACCACAGCATCACCCTTACATTTCCTTGAAACATAATGCATTTGTTTGTCATACATGAACTAGGAAGTGGCCTGTCAACTAGTAAGACACAAATACCACACCCCACATGCACTAGGGCCTTGATTCTGCAGCTTTTTTTTAGCAATTCTAGCCATACATATGGCCAATACACAATAGCTCATTAAAGTACGTCCACCCCTGACATTTCAGCAACCATTTCATGTATCTTCCCATGGGACAGTACTATAAAAATGAAACTTACAACAGTGTACATCTCAAGTCGTTACACCTCATCGTGATGGTGTCCAAATTGTGTCCATATTTAGTGTTATTTTGCAGTGCCTTAATCCTCTTGGGCATAGGATTCATCAGAGTCACAATGGCTGTTACTGGAATCCTCTTCCATTTCCATGTTGACCTCACTGGTGGAGCTGGTGGATGTCAGACACCTTGCTCTTCTCCACCTTCCTTTCAGCTTGAGGATGCGCCACAAGTGCCAAATTGGTTTCAGGTTTGGAGACATACTTGGCCAATCCATTACCTTCACCGTCAGATTACAGGTGTTTTTGGGCCCCTTATGACTGTGGGCAAAACACATTATTTTATAGTGTGCTGAAGTACTTTCAGTGATACAAACGGTACATTGACTCCTCAAAGGTATATGTGAGCTGTAATTTCTGTAGTATCGCCCCTTGAGAAAATATACTGTAAAAAAAAATACTTGCTGAAATGAGAGGGTGATTCTCATGTCTGTGAGATACAGTATGTGACATGGAAAGATCCTTCCAAAGATGTAAATTGGCTGTCCCGGATTTTTTTGTACACATTGCTGGCGTAGGAGGTGACAGGTGTTATTGTTTCCCCTCCACGCGTGACGGGTGTACTGATACCATGTCAGCACAATAACTTCGGCTCATGATAACATCTCCCCTCTGTTAACAGTAGATTGCACAGGCTGCTGGTTTCTCTTTCAGAAAAATCCATTAGGGCTTGTGTTTGTGTGGTTGGTAGTCATGTTGCGCCAACTGTTGGTCCATCAGACTGGATTCTCTTATTATTGATCTCATCTTGAAAATAGTCTAACCACCACTGATGTTTAATCGCTGTCAGCAGCAGTACACCTTCCATGCACCTTCATCATTTCACAAACGGGGACAAAGCACTGACAAAGACCAAAATGCTCTCAGGCAACACTGTGAAACCATTACTGAATGGCAATTGCAACCAGCAGAACCCTACCCTTGGCAATATTTTCAATCAACTGGGTTCTTGCTCGATGCAAAACGAATACCCAGGCATCTCTAAAACATCTAAATCGTGCATGGCCTGCCACTCAAACTAGGAAAAGTGCTGAGAATGGGAAAAGTGCAATTTCACAAGAAAGAACTGCAAACTCACCCAATGCCTTCATGCATTGCATCGTTGTCATGGTTAAAATAAACAGGAGGAACGGGTTCCTTTCAAAGGGAGGAACGTGGATAATTGGATGTGTCAACCTGGACAACAAGCGGCATTAATCCACTACCCATGCAGTACTGGTTTAACTTAGGTCTGTGTGGTCTACTTTCAACCATGAAATAATACCACAAGAAACTACAAAAACCCTGCTGCACTGAAAGCATCAGTTAGGACAAAACATGCTATAACAGCTACAATGGAGGAAAGGGAAGTTCTCCTTCTTGTACATCGTGTACATTTATCCGAAAGTGCACTGTGGAAATGATTTTTTTGTGGTATCCAGAGCACAGCAAGGACAACTTAGCTCAGTAAGCTAAGAACAATTGGACAAGTGGGAACTGGGACAAGCAGAAAAATGCCACAGGTCGGAAGTAACAGTACAATAATGTAAACTGTCAGTGCTACGAGGCTAATAAATATGCATATTAATATGTTTCTCCTGCCAGCACATCTGAATTCCACACTTGCACACTGCATTGAAGTGTGAAATCCTTACCTAACCTGGCCAGCATCCCAAACTATCAACCGGGAATCGGAAGAGAGAAACACTTGAAACAAAAATAAAACCACGCTATTACGCAATACCGCACAACATAGTAGGGCTATGACTTCAGACAACATCTCTTTAACATCGTGCCGCTTTGCACAGAAGCTATTAATGCCAAACAAAACATGGCGTCAAGCCTGTTTCCATGCAATTTACACAGGGCGTTGAGGCATAACACCCGTGGTCTGTGACATCATCCACTAATGTCAAACACTGATGATGGCAATTAATGATGCCTACAAATGTGCGTGTACATTTTGCTGATAAAAAGCCGAGAATACAAGACATTAATTCCACTGAGGTGGTTTCATCTCCTCTCTTCTGTCATTGTGGTAACAACAACCGCCAGCGCTGCATGGTAGAACATCATAAAAAGCCCACCTAACAAGTCTTTCCGCCACCAAGCAGGAAACAGATGACTGTAGCGTTTTCAACATGCTCTCGAGCTGTCTCGCTCTCTTTTGGTCACGTTGGTGCAGACGTTTTCATTTATCACCAGTAGACAACAATGACTTAAAATGTATACCATAGGATTGGGTACAGTAAAGAGAAGAACATTCGTTTTTCAGGAGAAGACAGCTAGAGGGGAAAGAAATGGTGCTCCAGTAGGATAAATGAGGAGCTCAGTCAGGTGGACTGCACTGAAACATTGAAGAGCTTTCGGCCGCTCTGTCTGTCTGCACTCCATTTCCACACATGGAGATCAGGAATGAACCAAGTCTTGCGGTTTAGGGACTATTAGCAAGAGTAGTAGTATGAGCAAACAAAAAAAGGTAATGAAATTCAGCAACACTCGCTGTCTTTTGACTTTGAAGCAATATTTAAATGTGTTTTACACCAGGTTTATGCTTTTGGTAACATCATAGTCAAAATATAAACAATGAATGTCCTAAACACCTAACGAACCATGTAGTCTATTTTGAACTTGTTTTTCAGGCAGTGTTTCTACAGTTTTTGGGATTTGTTTATTCAGACTATTTGAAAGTATAACATACTTTTTCCATCCATCCATTTTCTGTACCGTTTATCCTCATTAGGATCACGGGTATGCTGGAGCCTATCCCAGCTGACTTCGGGCAAGCGGAAGGGTACACCCTGGACTGGTCGCAAGGCAAATGCCATGCAGACAAACAAACATTCACACCCACATTCATACCTGTGGACAATTTAGAGTCACCAATTAACCTAAAATGCATGTTTTTGGAATGTGGGAGGAAACGGGAGTGCCCGGAGAAAAGCCACTCACGCACGGGGAGAACATGCAAACTCCACACAGAGATGACCAATGAAGATTCGAACACTGGTCTCCACCCACCACCGTGCGGCCCTACCTTACTACTATTACTACTGCTACTACTGTGATAGTAAATAGACTGCTATGTTATTTAGTTGAGTGTATGGGGATTTGAGGAAATCTTATAGAACAGGAGCATGGGAAATATATACACTAACAGAGAAGATAACTAGAGCTCTTGGAGATGGTACCGTTGTATCAAGTTCTAATCTATTGTAACATTGTGAGTTTTTGTTTGGTATTTTTGGTATTTTTTTTTATCAAGCTGTTGTGCCTTCCCTAAAGTCTTCTGGCCTGGCTCACATTTTGAAAACCCCAGAGCTAGAGCATTCCTATGACACAAAAATACAGAATACCGCGTATCCATGTAATAATTCAAATGTCAGCCCCACAGTATATTTTCAATCGACTGTTTACGTATATCTTGTGTGAAGTTTGCATGCTTCCCCAGTGTGTGCATGGGTTTTTCATCCCACATCCCAAAAACACGCATGTTTGGTTCATAGCATTCTTGTGTGGCTCTGGCTGGATACAATAAAAGGCCACTTTGTCACACAGCATAATGGTGTCACAAGCTGACTGCAGGAATGTCCACAACTGTTGCCCGTGAATTGAATGTTTATTTCTCTACCATCAGCGTCTCCAAAGGCGTTGCAGAGAGTTTGACAATACATCCACCCGCCCTCACAACTGCAGACCAGCCCAGGACCTCCACATCAAGCATCTTCACCTCCAAGATTGTCTGATTATTCATTCAACATACTTTGTGTCCATTATAAGACTGATATGTTGTACAGTAGATATAAAAGCACACTCCAATGTAGCTCTCATACATAACATAGAAGGACACAAGGAGAAGTGATGTGCCAAAGCAAGCCTTAATATGGAGAGTGCAGTGTTGAAATGCAGACATACCAAGGGGGTTTCTCACATTTTGTCTTCATCTTCGATACAAACTACCACCCACGTTTTTTGCAGCAACCATCAATTTCTCCATGGGCATCTTCAGCATCTTTGTTATTGTTTCCCCCTTCTGCTTGCAGACCCGTGTATCTGAATTTGTCTTCTTCTCACTACATAATCATCACCATCAACTGAGATGAGGTTGGAGAGTGCAAGGTCACAAGATTCCTTCGTGCTTGTCGATGCCATTTTGGTATGCAGGGTTTGTAAAGGAATGCAGCCCATGCACTCACCATGTCTGCCTTCAAAAGAAAGCTTTCATTATTACTCTATACTACATACTACTATTATACACTTTTGATTTTTGCATCTATACACTTGCTCTATAAATACATGACCACGAATCAACCCTAAATACACTCTAAACAGCCTAAAAGCAGATAGACATAATTGGAGGGAACACATTGATGGAGGCTATCACTTAACAAGTTGAATTTCCCACTACTGCAAAAAAATATGTCCAATTTATTAATACCGGTAAATTCTCATGCAACCTACAAGCAGTTGGACTTTCTGTGGCAATTACCTGAAAACGTGACAAATTGTTAGACTTACAAATACAACAATGACATTTTTTGCATGCAAGCTTACCATTTTAATATCTTGAAAGTTATTATATAAAACTATATCAACATGATATATGTATACATATTCCTTACGCTTTTTATAATATTTGCATTTATTGGCTGATTTTGCAATGTCAACTTTAGTAACTTTAATGTAAAATAAAACAACATACTGTATATCAGTAATTATAATAATTATACAAAAATTGGTTAGCATGTTGGCCACACAGTCAGGAGATCTGGGTTTAAATCTTTGACTGGGCACATATCCCCCACACGGTGGCGATTATAATAAGACTGTCGTGCTGTGTGTACATTTCATTGACTAAATATACACTAGGTTACCAAGTCAGATACCTATACGCTAGATTATTCAGAATCAGCTACTTATCAAAGGTAACTGATGCCACTTCCTTCTCATTCATCCACACAACCCCACGGCGCTTTCACACAGTCAGACGCTGAGCGTCTGCTGACTTTGATGGGGAAACGTGGAGTGTGTTGTTCCACTGCGCAACACTGGATGGTTATTGGATATAATTCCTGGGCTTTGTCCCGCCCTTTGGATGCTCAGCGTCTCTGGGGGTGATTGAGGTAGTGGGCTGGCCCGAATGCTCAGCTTCTGCATGATGATTGGATGATCTGTCTAAGGCAAAATCCCCTTTTGATTGACAGTAAAATGAATGAATCTTGGGCGGTCTTGAAGTATAAAGTATTAAATATAAACCGTTTGTCTTTGTTAGAAACGATTAGGGCTTGGACGGTAGAATTTACATATAAATAAATAACACATTTATGATGTAGTCCGAAAAAATGAGCATCCCCTCCTTGAATGACCAGCAGCCCGCATGCAACTTGCGATTTCCAACTCTGACATTTACTAGCTTTCTGGAACCTTATGCATGACTATAAACATATCATACATGCATGCCAGTTTAAAGTCAGATTTACTGTCAATTTTGTACAAATTTAGATGCGTTTCTACCGTACACTTCGTTGCAACTTTACTTTTTATGGGTATGAACAAGAGAAAACGGTAGAAACATGCCAGTCTAACTCAACTTGTCTTTGTAATGTCTTGAAAGAAGCATCGTCTGATCATTTGAGTGTTTGACAAAGTTTGTACATGCGCAGAACGGTAATGCTATTGCACAATGCTAATGATCGACCAACCTAAGAGATGATCCTCACAGAATGTCAGAGTCACCTTCACACATCCTTTCAACTGCTTATGTATTATTAGCAGGTCGTGTTTGTACGTGGCGCTAAAACAAATCCCGCTTGCACACAAATGATTATCTATGATGAAATATGTAGATGTGTATGTGGAATAAACCATTTTGTCTGCTAATGAAACACACACACACACACACACACATCAACGACACACATACAGTGCGGTGATTGCTGTGATGTTGCTTATCTTTCCTGTCGGTCTTAATATCCAGATTAGCCTGAGCCGGGAAAGATTTCAAACTGCATTTGCAAAGTCTTTTAGTCACCATCTAGGTGTTTTACAGCATGAACTGGTAACTGAGAAGTCATGAATATATAACAACTTGTTTGCGTAAATGAATGCATAACGGTGCAGGTATGACGATTTTGCTCGAGCAATGGTCCATTTAGTACACATGCACACAAGGTCACGGGTGAGCCAGAACTTTTCTCAGCTGACTTTGAGAGAGAGAGGCCAGGTACAGTCTGTACTGGTCACCAGTCAATCACAGCTTACGCAACCTAATGCAATTATTATCAGTGGAAGACATGGATTCAGCAGTGCATGTGTTAAAGTGGCAGTGGTATAAAAGTGCATTGCATCTTTTGGACAGGTAAATCACTCCATCCCATCTTAACTGGTAGCAGCCTATTATTTACAAACTATTACCCTTAAGGCCTGAAAATCCAATTACGCACACTATGGCATTTGGCGTCATGAGGATTCAGCAGTCAAGCCACAGTTCTTTCGCCTGTCTCCTCAGAAGACCCCCGCTTGTCAGGGGTGTTACCATCCAAGACTAAGAGCAAATGGCAAAAGACTGACAATAATAATGAATGGCTTTCTATAGTGCTTTTTTACAAGGTAGTCAAAATGCTTCACAGTGAAATGGGGGTGAAATGTCTCAGCCAAGGACACAACATAGTGACTGGGCTGGAGCAGGGTCTGAGCCACCAACCTTCCAGTTTCTGAGCCACCGCGTGCATAAATGATGCGCCCACATTCTCCTCCAATTTTGGATCAACCTTTGCAATAAAGGTGAGCACTGTAATTGTTACATTGGAATTAGCCCTAGAAGGCTGCGCGGTGGCCTAGTGGTTAGCGTGTGAGTGTGAATGGTGGTTTGGCTATATGTGCCCTGTGATTGGCTGGCAACCAGTCCAGTGTGTACCCTGCCTCTCGCCCAAAGTCAGCTGGGATAGGCTCCAGCATACCCAAACGACTCGAGTGAGGACAAATGGCATGGAAAATGAATGAATGGGATCATCAGTTGCCATTCTTCACTCGGAGCACAATGCACGTTTAAGCTCCTAATATGCCTCCCATACTTCATTCAATGTCTTTAAAGTCATGTATGAACAGATGGAATCACAGCACACAACTGCGGTGCATTCAAAGTGGAACAAAATGTGAAACTATCTTGTATTGTATGTATGTATTATCACGTACCGTATTTGTGAATGTATTACTGACTCTTACCGACTGCTACTAAAATTACATACTTTTTCCTAATAATAACATAATGCCATAATATAATGATTTTTTTTTGTTAGAGTACACATTTTTTCTCTTAACATTTTGTCATCATTATTTTAAAATTGCAGGCGATCTTTTTTTTTGTTGTTTTATTTTTACCTTTTTACAATGTGCCATGGGCCCATGGGCCAAAATGGCGCTTTGGATACCCCTTTGTATTTAATTTACATGAAGAATTGTGTCATCATTAAGAAGCTGCCAGGAGCGATGGGTTTAGAGTCATTATACAACACTGCTATGTTACGCTAATGCATGTGCGTGGCTTCCTATTCCAATCGTGCCCAGCGCAAATCAGTGCACTCGCACTTGCCAACCGTGCCGGACGCTAGGTATAAGTGGACCCAAGCATGATATGATCGGCCTAGTGTGAGTGCATCCTAACTTTTTTCCCCCCAAGAGGCTTTTCCCCTCCATATTGTATTCTTTTTCGGACTCAGACACGCATTAGTTCTGCTGGATTCGTGTTTTGCTTGACCCACAAACAAGGATGAAAACCCTTGTTTGTCGGCAAGATGCAGATGCAACTGTCATGCTGCCACTGGTGTCATACACTTGCAGTGATCTATGGTTATGTGAACAGCTAAGAAGTGCAGCAATGTGCCAGAAAAGACGGGGGGTTGTGTATTGTTTACGCAAATGTAAACAATACAGGTTTCCCAAATCATTTACACAACAGAGAAAGAAAATCATTCATTGCAATGGCGAGGGCCTCAAGGATACAAACAATATGTTGGGTGAGACAAGCTAAATTACATTTTTATTTCATTGCAAGAAAATTCAATTTAGCTCCAATCCTTCAAGCCAAGAAACCAACAGTTTGAACGAGGAAAGACATTTCATTCAAGGAAAGAGAGAAATGGGATTTACATATTTCACCCTCCATAGTGCGTGACATAATTAAAAGATTAAAGGAATCTGGAGGAATTCCAGTGCATGAAGGGTGGGAAGATTAGCTCAACACTTGTGATCTGTGATCCCTCGGATGGTACAGGAAGAACCACAGATTGTTAGTCATCAGCTGATGTACAGTACATGCATAGTGTAGGATTACTTTGCCAAAATAAACACAGTAAGTAAATCGAGCACATTGCAGTCGTCCCTAGCCACTACGAGCTTCATATTTCACAACTTCACTATCGCACTTTTCGTAGTATTCTACACTGGTTGCGAGGTGGCAGTAATGTCACTGCAATGTTTAATGAGACACACAACCACTGAACAACAGGCTTTTATTGCATGAGCTCACAACATGCACAATATTCCTTTATCAAGATTCCTAATGAAATCACAGGCTACTGTTACGCCTTAACCCACATCAAGCTAAAACTCAACTCTAAACCTCTGACGTCACTTCCGCCACCCAGCTCCCCCTAGGGAACTAATTTATAGCAATACACACAAGCATGAATCTTATTTAGGTCTTAAATGTCTTTACTATGTTGGGCAATACAAGTGTAAAGGTGACTATGGGGGTGTTATTTCATGTCTAGAGGGCTCTAATAACATTAAAAACAGTAATAAGATGTTCGTAAACAGGCTTTCAATGCTCTAACTATATATATATATCTATATATCTATATATCTATATATATATATATATATATATCTATATATATATATATATATAGATATATAGATATATATAGATAGATATATAGATATATAGATATATATAAGGAATCCTGCTTTGCAAAAATGTACTTGTCATAGTCTGGTATGGAACCAATTAACAAGAGACTAAGCAATTAAGCAAGTGATTACTGTATAGCATAAGGTACAGTATGTGTGTGATGCATATTTAGGACTTAAATCAGCATTATGCATTTACATTTTAGCATCCTAGTTTCTGTCGATAGTGCCCCTTGAAAAAAGGTATTTTCCAGTATTTACAAACAAATGTAGGTTTGCTGACAACATTGCCCCCTATTACGATGAGAATCAAAATATTTCCGCACAGTATTATTACACAGAATATTAATAAAGTGAATATTTTTGTAATTAGAGCATAATTATAGCCTGTTTATGACTTTCTAAACATAGGTTTTAACATTATTACTAATTAACATTATTAGAGCCCTGTAGACATGGTATAACAGCCCTATAGTCACCTTTACAGTCCTATTATTCTTTGTTTACACCGCGTTGCGCAAATCTAATGCACAGGCTACATACGGGATGACATCAGGGGCATAAGAGTGTTTCAAACAGAGTGGGGGAGAAGGACAAGGTAAAAAGCCAAAAATGTACTACTTTCCACACAAAACATGAGAAGTTTTTCACTCTACCATGTCAAACATGCTATGGTTGATTCACTGCCGTAGTAAGGTAATGTAATGTAAGATAATGTCTCCTAAGTGTAGCTTTACTGACGCCTAGTGACCAGATTACTACATTAGACTCGTCTTTGATTATTTGTTTTTTAAATAACAGGCCATAGGCAACCACGCAACAATAAATGAATGGGCGATTGCGTGATAATATCATGATGTGCTGAGACAATGCTGTTCACATATATTGACAGTTACAAGCAGCCCTTTGAGGCCATCAATGAAAAAGCATTGTTCTAAAAGGGGGTGGGTACACTTTATGTTGTCAATCATCCACGTTACTAGTTGTGTCCTTTGAATGGAACAGTATGTTATAGTAAAGGTAATTACTGCTACCTACTGCTATCACCTGACTTTTTTGCCCAGGGATTCAAAAGAGATGAGGTGTTAGGTGTACGACTGCTAATTGAGGCACGGTGTTTATTAAAGCAGAGGCCTCTATTTGACATGCGATAGGGGATTTAACATCAACAAGGATATTGGTGAGTTGATTTTAGGGTCGTGCAATTGCCTTGAGGATTAGACCGCAATTACCTGATGGGACTGCGCCACACACACACACACACACACACACACACACACACACCGAGTGACATGCAAGATTTAAGTTCACCCCTTCATTAATGCTTCCTCCCTCTTGACATCACGGATGTCTTTTAGTATGACGCATGAAAACGAACGCTGCAGGTGATACGTTACTGCGTGGAACGAATAGCGGTGCGCACAGCTGCTGGTTAATTAATGCTGTGCCCGTAAATGTGGGCGGCCTGGTCTCCAGCGGCTGAGGGAATTCTCTGGGGAAGGACGGTAATGAAGTGCACTTAGGCCACCTGCCGTGAGAGCGTAGCAGTGATTAAAAGTCACCAAGAGCTTCGTCTGACTTCAACGGATTCTCCAGCAGAGGTACGATACGTGATCAATAGATTCACAATGCAACAAACCCAGGAGTTATATGTCGTTCTGTCACATCTGTATTCGCGTGGGGTGGGAACGTGCAGTCATCAGCGGCTTTGCCTGAAGGAGGAGGAATCTCATCCTTCATCTCAAAGGGATGAGGGAGCAAACTGTGATTTATCCGGCGTGTTTGAATTCAACATCGGCCTCAAAGGTGAAAAATCCATGGATTCAGACAAACCCTCAGATAATGGCCTGTCATTCCTGGTGGGAACGCGCTTAACACTGGTTCTGTCAATTCTTGCCGACAAATATGCTGACAGCAGCTCAACTAACAGGAAACACACAAAAAAAAACCCAGCTTACTCAAGGAAGTGAAGTCCGAAAAAGACAATACATACGGCTTGATGGAGTTTGTGCACATCAAACCCTTGTTTAAAATAATAATGTTGGTGCAATAACACAAGGGGAAATTGCCTAACACATTTGCAAATACATATAAGTTGCGTCACCACAAACTTCTTTCCATGTCAAATCCTACTATACCTAAGATGTGATACAGAATTTTCCATTTTACCTATCAACTATTACAAATGTAATAATAATTAATTGTACAATGTTTTTTGTCAATTTTAACTCCTGCATGTATTTGTTCTCTATTGTTTTTAATTTATCATTCATTCCATTTATTTACTTTGTCGCTTATCCTCACTAGGGCTGTGGGGTATGCTGGAGCCTATCCCAGCTGACATCAAGAGAGAGGCAGGGTACACCCTAAACCATTCACACGCACATTCATACCTACGGACAATTTAGAGTCACCAATTAATCTAACATGCATGTTTTTACAATGGGGAGGAAACTGCAGTACACAGACAAAACCCAAGCACGGGTGGAACATTTTCCATTTATTAATGAAACGTTTACCTGCAACCCTAATGAGGATAAGCGGTATAGAAAATGAATGAATAAATGAATGAGTTAAATGTTTATGTCTCCAAAAATAGTTTTATTTATTATTTGTATTGATTTTTTTTGCTATTTTTTTATGTCATCAAAAAGTAACATATAAACAGGGATATTACTGCTACTAGAGGAGGATAATACATTACTATGTTAATTCTAAACATGTAACTTTAGCAACTTTTTACAAAACAAGTGCCGAAACCATGCTGGGAAGCCAGAGTTTATTATTTGCATTGTGGTAGTGGTTGCCCTATGTGTGTTATTGTTTTACTTATCTGTTACGTGTTGAGCTATTTTTGTCTTTGCACCGTGATTGTAAATAGTTGTTTGTCTAGGGAACTGAGTGGCATTCTCACTGCACTTGATTCTTGCTTGCAGTGGCAATGCAATAGCTATTTTTCAATGTAGCTTAGGACGGGTGACCGGAAGAAACGTCACGGACAGGAAGTAACGTCAGTATCACGCCACCGTGCACGACTTACACGATGGAGTCCATATCGAAGCCGCTGAGAGAAGCGGCTAACAGGCTGAATGGGACGACTCACTCTGGCAGAATTGCCGGGCCGTTGTTTTGCGTTGCTTTTAATCGCCAGCTGGTATGCAACAAATTGAAAAGACAAAACAGAAAAAGCAAAGACAAAATGGAAAAAGAATATGACTACATTTGCATATTTTTTTAATGTTTGATTCTCTTCATATTTCCACATGTATTTCCTTTTAATTTTGGCACTCCTGTCATTTCATTTTATAGAGCCACTTCCTTTAAAAAAGGATGGAAATGCTGATTTCAAGTAGGGCGCCGCGAGTTTGAAACCCCTGAACTAAGTCATGAACATTACAATGTCAGCGAATTATACAATGTCAACATTTATTATTGAGGTTGCAGTTTGCAATGTTGAGGGCAAACTATCACCTGAATAATACATCTCTGACAATCTGTGCATTATTATAATTTTGGATATAGCTTCAGACATATATGCTGACAAAACAACTCATTGTGTTACATGAATAATGCATGAAATTTGGAATAAGACATGCGAGCAACTGTTGGGATTTCTGCACGTCGGGCTTCGATATGAAACAATAAGATGTAATCAGTCTGAGGACTTTGCACACATCAACACATTAATGGCATGCACATAAGCCGTTTGATCCCGCTACAGTAGTTCACGTCACAGCTGCAGGGATGTGGATTTCTGAGAACACAGATATGGAATAGATATTGGAATTGGCAGAGCTGGAAGCCAAATTACTCAGTAGGAGTCGCCAGCATGGATATTATTCATGAATAGACTTTCCAATCCAAATTTACAATCGTGTGAAGACGACTGTGAGCCTCTCTACATTGTGGTCATGTAAATATTCACTATAGTAAAGCTTACTGACATGTGAAATGTCTTCGTCGACACAGTCTGCAGAGTAAGCCTCATTTGAATATCTGAATATATTGCCTTGCCGTGTTTATTGCTTCCTCTTCCAGCTACTTTGGAAGAGACTATTTTATTTCACACCACTTTTGTCTTTGATAGGTGCTACGCCAATCATTTTTCATACCTTCAACAAGCGTTCCTCCTTTGTGGAGGGTCCCCATCTATCCATTTTCTATGCCGCTTATCCTCACTAGGGTCGTGGGGGTATGCTGGAACCTATCCCAGCTGACTTTGGGCAAGAGGACTGGTCACCAGCCAATAGTAGGGCAGACAAACAAACATTCACACTCACATTCATACCTATGGACAATTTAGAGTCGCCAATTAAGCTAACATGCATGTTTTTGGAATGTGGGAGGGAACCGGAGTACCCGGAGAAAACCCACACACGCAAGGGAAAAACATGCACTCAACTCTACGCAGAGATGCCCAGCGGAGATTCAAACTGTGATTCCCTGACTGTGTGGCCATCATGCCAACCACTCGGCCCCCTTCTTCTGAAATGCACACCAAAACATGAAAGTCCCTTTGGATGTAGTACTGTATTGCTACAGTGTAACTGCTGTGTGTATTTCATCCCATTTTGTAGATATATGATCCATCAAATCAGCTGGCAGTTGTTTTTTTTAGATTCTAAGTAGTGTATTTGGGAACTGCTCTGAAAACCTCTGATGGGGAGAAATGCATGATGCGGAAAAGTGAAAATTGTTTTTTATTAGTATATTTAGTGTTTATTTATTATGTTTAGTGCACAAGTTTTTGCAGCTCTGCTCTCCACTTGACTGCATGAGCAATAAGGTTAATTCTGGAGGTTAACCACTGGGGCACACTGTGAAAGATTAGCTCCAGTGGAGCCATATATGCAAACAAACCAATTATATTCTCTATTATTAGCTATATTATTGCTCTATTATTTCTATTCACATGCAAATATGGTTTATTTTAGGTATCACTACACAGTCTGTCAGGCGCAGATGTCAAATTGTTTTGCAAAGCAAAGTGTGAAATAAATATTTACATTTTTGGTCCAGACATATCTATTTTCAGTACAATTCAATACACTACTTTAAGATTCACGGGGATCTGACTTTTCCCAAAATGTGCACTATACCATGGACAGGTCAGTCAATGAGCACAGAAACACTATCACATCTATATTTAACTGCTAAAACACTTCTTTTCTAGGCGACATTGGCTTTGTCAGTAGTTTTGGCTTGCAGAAAACTGTAAAGATTAATACACACAAAAGAAGTAGATTGACTTTTGAAGTTTTGGGATGCAAATAATTTTTGGAGTCCAATAATTACGCCTACGGGTTACATTAAGGTTGAGTGTGAATTGAGGAACAGAAATGCACGCTTCTTGCATCTTTATTCCTGTCACACCAGCCTCCATGAGCAATTTGTGGGGCAGTAAATCAGTGTTGGCCCGCTGCAGCAGCTCTAGAGCGGAGCAGCAAAACACAAACAACACTTTTTGCACTCCACATTGTCTGTGATTTGCTTCCCATGTGATGACGCCAGCTGGGTAAAGTTTGCAAAAACAGCTTCCGCCCCCTTCCGACAGCGCGTTTTTAAAAAGATCCAAAATAACAAGTTTCTCATTCATGACGCATGAACATCATCAAGGGATGCTTTTATCCGGAGAGGACACTCAGCGTTTGTGAAAATGCTCTGTGCCTATTTTTAACTGTTGTTGCGTATTTGCTATCACTTTGTATCCATGCAGGCCGGCCGGTATGAATGTAATTCCACAGCCAGGCTGTTGGGACGAAAGACTTCACACAGGCAGATGTTCCTCCTCAGATTGTGATCTCAGCACAGAACATGAAAGCCGCCTTCCACCCGAGGAATACCGGTACTTTTTTTTAGGTTACAAACTGATTGGAGTCCTGCAGCTTGAGATGGTGATTGTACTCAGACGGTTATTTCCTTTCTGAGACTTATTATTCAGTTACAGTGGCTAAGCCCGGTTGCCACTTGGTTTCCCTGCTTTTTGATGGCCAGTTTCCAAGCCCTCTGAGAGAAATGAACAGAGGATGCAGCAGTTGACAGAGTGGATGCTGTTTTTGAGAGGGAGAAACCTCAGAGCCATGTTTAATCACCAGCTCCTTTCCTAAATGGTTCCCAGCAGCTTGGAGAGGAGGACCTGAGCGGGGGATTACCAAGGCAGATGAAAGACGAGGCCCAGTTATTCGAATGGTACCAGTACACAATCGCACACAAACAGACTAAACACAAAAGTTTCTGAAAACTACCATCTCCATTCATTCATCCATTTTTTATGCCTTATTAGGGTCATGGGGGTATGCTGGAGCCTATCCCAGCTGACTTCAGACAAGAAGCGGGCTACATCCTGGACAGGTCGCCAGTCAATCGCAGGGCAGACAAACAACCATTCACTCTCATATTCATACCTATGGACAATTTAGTGTCGCCAATTAACCTAACATGCATGTTTTTGGAATGTGGGAAGGAACCGGAGTACCCGGAGAAAACCCACGCATGATTGGGGAGAACATGCAAACTCCACAAACTCTATGCCCAACGGAGATTTAAATAAACTACCATTTCAAATAATATTTTATCTTCAGAAAAGGCAAGGTTATTTATCCACAATTTCAAAGGGCTCAGGAATAAATGTAAGATTGCATATTTGAAAGACGACATAGGTAGGCATTATTCATTTTTATTAGGGATGCAGGGATCCCGATATTGCATAAAAATCGGTGGATATTGGTATTTTACCCTGTCATGAAAACCAATTTTTAAACGTGCTTTATAAATGGCCACCAGCAATGTTGTTTGGTTTAGAGACAGTGCCGCTGAGGAAAAGACAGGAGGCAGAGCTGGAGGTAGCAGAGATAAAGTTGCTGAGGTTCTCTTTGGGTGTGACCAGGATGGACAGGATCAGGAATGAGCACATCAGAGGGACAGCACATGTTAGTTGTTTTGGAGATAAAGTCAGAGAGGCCAGACTGAGATGGTTCGAACATGTCCAGAGGAGAGATATTGAATATATTGGTAGAAGGATGCTGAGTTTTGAATTGCCAGGCAGGAGGCCTAGAGGAAGACCAAAGAGGAGGTTTATGGATGTAGTGAAAGAGGACATGAAGGTAGTTGGCGCAAGAGAAGAGGATACAGAAGACAGAGTTAGATGGAGGCAATTGATTCGCTGTGGCGACCCCTGAAGGGATAAGCCGAAAGGAAAAGAAGAAGATAAATGGCCACTTTAATGTTCACATGCCCGGGATAACGCCACACTTTGTTTCCATACAGTTCAAGCCCACCTCCTTTGCACTTTCCACCGGCTCCTGGACTGCGCTGAAGTCCGCTAGCTCCATGTTAGCATCGGTGACGCTAGCTGTTAGCCATACCGCCTTTCCGTGAAGCACAAATAGCTGCACTCCCGGAAGGCCTTGACCTTCTTTGTCGATCTTGTTCGGTAGGGAATTTCCCGTGATAACAGAAGTTACCGAAGGCTCGGCTCTCCTCTCTCCTCTCTCGGCTTGGTGTTTAGAGCCAAGCCGAGAAGACAATTACTGATGTTGTAGCCATTGGCTTTACAGCAGGTACAACAGGAGATATGTGATGTTATACATATCAGTATCGGTTGACATAAAAATCGGAAAGTGAGAGTTGGACAATAGCCGCCTGTCAGATATCGACAAAAAACAAAACAAAATCCGACATCCCTAATTTGTAAAGTGTGCAGTTCTGGAATAAAAAATACACATGTATTGGGGCTATGAAATTATCACAGTTTACAAATTAATTAATCGTGATTAATCACCCTTTGCAACTATGTCTAATATAGTATTACTGTATTTTATGAACAGACAGAGTAGACATCCACTGCTATGTCTACTCACTACTACACCTAATAACGCTTCCTTCCTTGGAGAGTAAACTGTCTGTCTATGCCGATACAGTAGTAGCTAAAAGCCTAATCACTATCACCTTATCACTAACTTTTCATTCCCACTGTCCGTACTACAGCTATGTTCTGTTCTATTTGTTTATATTCTACTCATTATTATTAAACTCTTTCATCAGGACTGCTATATAATTTTTTTTTACGATAATAAGGACATTGACTTCTATTTAACACGTCACATGACCTTACTTATGCATTTTAAACTTCCTAACTGCAGGAAGTCTACAAATGTATTGAAATAGGGGAAACCCTACGGGGGTAGGATTAAATAAGCTTTGCTTCTTCTTACTCCTTTTGGACATGTGGAACTGTCAATTGTATTCAGTGATGTATTCCAAGGTCATTTATATGCGAGTTCAAATAAAATGAAACCATTACCATTTCCATAAATGACAGAACACAATTACCTATTTAAGAAATGGTATATAACGGCTCCAAATTAACTCAATATGTAAATCAAGCTAAATCACACTACAAATCATAATATAATTCGTCTGTCTCTTTGCAATTTCTCTTGCATGTCTACCTGCAATTTCTGTGACCTAGGCTATAGGTTGGAGTTACACATATTTAAAACAGTAATGCAATACAGGGAGACTAATAATACTAAGAGACGCTATCATTTTATTCTACACAATTAAATTATGTCATCCTAGCCACGCTCTGTCTAGTGTGGAAAATAGAGATTGTTGTACACATCAATCGTCTCCTACAACCTGATTTTGTTGTGTGGATGTTCGGAGTTCAGAGAGCCTGCGAATGCGCCTGCAGATTGAGGAAGTGGTGCTGCGAGACATGCTTGCAAGTCGGCAATATATTCTGTACGGTGTTGGAGCACTTCACTTGTCGACAACTCCAAAGAAGTAATAATAAATAAAGATAGCAATTTACCAACAGTACAGTATACTGTATGCGTATCCACTTGTTAACACCAGCGATGTCTATGGAAAGGTGTTACGCAACATAATATGCCGGTCCGGCAGAATTGGTAGGTATAACTTGTGTTAACTCGCAGTGATGAATGTAGAATGTATTTTATTGTATCTCATTTAATATGTGGCTGCGTGTGTGTGTGTGTGTGTATTGTACTCCCTACCGCTGTATTTCAATTCATGAGTTGTTATGATTTTGGATGCACTTCTAGATGAAAATGCTGTTTGACAAGTTGGGAGGTGGGGTACTACACCTTGGACTGGTCGCAGACAAACAACCATTCACACTCACATTCATACCTATGGACAATTTAGAGTTGCCAATGAACCTACCATGCATGTTTTTGGAGTGTGGGAGGAAAGCGGAATACCCGAGTACCCTGAAAAAAACCCACAAAACCCCACACAGATATGCCCACTGGAGATTTGAAGCCATAATCTCCACAAGGAAAATGGTGGTGTAGAGGTATTGACACAGTAGGAGCGTGACCTGCACTCCAGCCCCTAGTCAATCTTGACCCCAGCCTTTAATGGCCCATACTTGTCCATATGAGATGTGAGAGCGCTTGCTCCAGCTCAACTTTAGCGGTCCAGTGCAGGTGACTTTTATGACGTCGGGTTTATGGCGTTTCCGTTAAAAAATGGTGTAAAGATCCTTGACAGGATTGCTGAGGAGACAAAAGTACACTGTGCAGAGATCCAAGGCCAGCATGAGCCCCACCCATTTGTGCACATCTTACATTGCAAATATATAGCTCATGCCGATTGCAGGTCGAGCTGTTTTGCATATTACCCATCAGCCCCCAGTGTACTTGCTATAAATCATGTTCAATGGTTTGTAACTTGATGAACTATGCAGGTTAGAAAGGGGACAAGTCAGCTTTTTTCCACGATAATTTTCAACTACTCTGCAAATGGAAAATCTATGGCAGACATTTAAAATTGACATTAGAACAATCTAATTATATCACGGTTTTATCTTATTACAGCTATTTTGCAGCTGTAATAAATAAAGCACACAGAACACTGATAAGTACGCAGTGCACTTGAATGACTCATCAGTGTGGGGCGCAGTGCTTGCTAGGAGAGTTGTTCATCCTTCCGTGCACATTTTGTGATCAAATAAACCACACACATACATATAATAAAGACAATCAAAGAATTTCATGCATGGCTGGAATCTGTCTATAGTGTCCCAAAACCATAAATGTCATTTGTAGGCCTCCTGACATTGCTTTTGTTTGTGTGTGCTACAACATGTACGTGAATACCAGTCAGCGTTGAGGACGTCACGTTATTTTATTCCGGCAGAACGAACATTTATCACACTTTTTTAAACTCGCCACCAGGCACACCTGCAACTGATTGCACCAGGATTCTTTTAAGCTGTTTTTCCACAGCAGGGAGACGTTGGTGAATTCCTCCACATCTCTCACAGCATGCTTCACACTGCACCTCGCTTGTGGTATTCTCCTTATTGCTTACTATTGCCACTCAAACCTTTTTGCAACTTTTCACCTGAATTTTGGGACAAGATACGCCTGGTGGACTCTACCCTCCAGCTTTGAATTCTAACTGTTCCTAATCTAGTGACTTCCCCTCATGGTGTGCACTTCTGCTACCATCGCCATTAAATGGACCTTTTTTGCACTGAATAAATGTACGTTTTGTCACTCCATCTTCCTCCTGAATGTGCATCTGGGATCCGGTGGGATCCAGTCGCAAAACATCACAATATTCGTAAAAAATCTAGACTTTTTTTATAACACTATTGCTCCTACATGTGTTAGCCAGTGGTGGTATTCCCATATTTTTTGGTAAAAAAAAAATTCTTGTGCCACTTGCATAAAGTCCCTTTAACCTAACCAAACATGGCAAATGTAAACGCCCCAAAATTCTATAAACTCTTCCACCATACCACAAAGGACATTGAGGATATTGTGTCATACTTAAGTTTTAAAGGCAGACCTTCTTCACTTCTAATGGTTGGCCTCTCAAAGTACATCCTTGATGGAGATTAGCACTCTGTAATCGTTATGTCCTCAATGCATCTGCATATGGAGATCACTTCACAATTATCTAGGGGGAGATGTCGCGCTGCTGGATTGTGAGCAATTTCCTGAAATAGAAAGTTGTCTTTTTTGTATTCCGCTTTTTCTGCACACGCCCTACACTTCAATCTGTTTCATTTGACTGGGAGAACACTTGAAAAGGTCTGTGTACAAAGTTGAAGATGCCATTTGAAGAAATGTTCATAAAATCGTTCTGATAGATTTATATTTTTAGTAACAAAAGCCTGAGTAGCCGCACGGTGGTTGAATGGGTAGCATGTTGGCCTCACAGTCAAGAGGCCCTGGGTTCGAATTTCCGTTGGGCATCTCTGTATGGAGTTTGCATGTTCTCCCCGTGCATGCGTGGGTTTTCTCCAAGTACTCCGGTCTTTGTTTGTCTATATGTGCCCTGCAATTGACTAGCGACAAGTCCAGGGTGTACCCCACCTCCCGTGCAAAGTCAGCTGGGATAGGCTGCAGCATACCCGCGACCCTAATGAGGATAAGCGGTATAGAAAATGAATGAATGAACAAAAGCCTGAGTATATCTAGAATTAAGGAAAAAGTACACTTGTAAAAGGAGGGCTAAAATAAAAAAAAGGAACTCTCTGGAATGAACCCCTTCTACACTCCAAAACCCTTTATATGGTCTTTTCTGTATTTCTGTATACTTAAAGTCTTCACGGTGGCAGAGTCAAAACCCTACAAGATGTGACTTTTTAGGAGTTCATCTAAAATGGTCTTTATTGTATAATGACACGGAGTGTAATTTATGTTCCATTTGTATAAATGGACACCTATTATTACCAGAACACACAGCCCCACAAGCAAAAGGGACGCAAAGGGGCCGCATTGTCAGCAAATGCACAAAGGAGAAGACAGGGCCACAGTGCCAGCTGCTGCCTCTTAAGGCAAAGAGTGCAGGTTCAAGCCCAACCTCTGACAGTTTTTTTCAGTGACTTTGTTATTTTGCACGAAATATACTTTATTGAACAATTTCTTTACCACGTAAAGTGGTACCTTGACTTACGAGTTTAAGTCGTTCCCAGACCTAGCCCGTAACACGATTTAAAGCAGTGATGTCCAAAGTGCAACCATCTGAGGCCCCTGGCTTATTTTCATTGACCCAATGCACACTGCAGAAACAAAATTAAACCAAAAAAGATAAAAGATAAAAAGATAGATATTGTAAGTAGGTAGAACAGTTAATGTAAATAATTACGGGCCCAAAAGCGATATGACATTCATACCCATGATGGGTGTATGTCAACTTCTGACTGCCTAACAGAAATATTATTCTTCAAAATGAAGAAATATACTTTATTATAGGCAGTGAATAAGTAATACTTTTCTTTTTACCACCCTGGATTCTAACTGTTGATGCCTTGCTGTATTTAATAAATATAAATTGTGGGGGGTTATAGGGATCAGTGCAATCAGATTGGATGCCTAGTAAGTGTTTTGAGGTTTCAAAAGTCCAATATTTATCTAAGGAAGACCTTGAACTGAGAAAAGTAATAAGAAATCTGTCTTGTTTTTGCGCTTGAGTCTGTAAAGCAATAGTGCTGCTACTAAGAAAGATAAGTGTGTGCAAAAATATCAACATAGAAAAAAGGAAATTTATAATTATTTAATTAATCTTTAATACCATTGGCATTAATGCCCATCTGTCAGAATTATTCATCTCTAGCTGGGCCGGATATTGCTGCCTATTGTGTGCCTTATTGAAGCAGTAAAAATACAAGTCATTATTTCAGCATGGAGTAAGTGAATGTGCAGTGCGGGGGTGTTTTGGCCATTTTGACATTAGGGGGAGCGGGGGGCACTTACTCACAGGTGGCTGCTGACGCAAACTCTTTAAAAGTGGTCACAAAGTACATTCAGGACAGGATGCAGGTACAGTAAGTGGGCTTTCAAACACGCAATGAGCAAAGCACACAGGTAATTGTGGAAAACATCAGAACAAGTTAACTACTCCATTCCAATGGAATGTTGACGTGTGGCACTTTACAATTAAAAATATCTAGAAAAAAAGAACCAAGCGTAACTCCACCACCGGCCACTGGCGTGAACAGTACAGAGGTGCTGAAACCCAAAACGCCCCTGAAGAGCAAGCCAGTAATTATCTCCCGAAGGTTTCATTCTGGTTCGTTCTGCTTGATTTGCGCTGATTCTGATGCTGGCGATGATTCCTGAAGTGTGATGGGGCATAAAGAGCAACGGCAATGTTTACTTGTCAGGGGTAATGGTAATTAATATTACCGTGGTATTTCCTATGTGGCTTTGAAAAAATAATCCTTTTTATAGAAGCGGAATGAATCTAGTAAAAGTATCATGTCAAACTGCATTATGTAAATTAAAGAGTTAGAACAAAAACATCTTTATATGTACCCATAATACACTAACCTACATGGTGCATGGTCCAAATGATTCATTGGTGCAAGTGCTCAACTTATTGTAAACCTTACTGCATGCTGACATTTTTGGAGATTTGATTAATCGCTGACCTTTGCTGTGTTGCTTTTTGCGTGCAGATGTGCACAGCATCTTTACATCGGTAATCCCTGGGAAACTGTGAGTAATGTTTGATCATGGGTTCCTGCTTTTAATAGAATTTTAAAAAAGGTCTTAGTTGTCATTGCACTGGATACCACAACATTTCAATGAATATAGATCTTTCACATTGGGAAAATCTGGAATCTGATCCCTGGCATGCTTCAGGCTTGGCTACTTAGGGGAACAAATGGCCTTCAAATATGGGACAGAACAAAAGTGAACTTGACCAAACCCCAAATTTGTTGCAAGCATACTGTAGGTGTGAGAGTAGAATAATTTAAAGAGACTAATCTGCATTGTATTTTATGCAAGTGTAAGGTTGATTTCTCTGTAGAGCAATAGCCTTTTCAAGTCCTCCAAAATTAGGCGGACCAGATGTTCTCTCTGTTTTGTCATGACGTACGTAAAAAGCATCAGGCTGCAATCTCAAAATCAAACCCAAATTTATTTTCTCATTGGACTTTCGCTGGGGTATTATACCACTGCACTCCGGCTTGTGTTTCTCATTAGATTTCATCTTCCTTCATGGTAAAGTGAAGGAAAAAAACATCCATCCTCCCTTTGACGTTCAAATGAACCTACCATTGAAATTATAGACTGATCATTTCTTTGTTAGTGGGCAAATTTACAAAATCAGCTGGGGTTCAAATAGTTTTTTTCCCTCACTGTACCTGCTGTACAGACAGTGGGCTACACGACAATCCATTCATTCCATTTTCTATACCGCTTATGCTCATTAGGGTCGCGGGGGTTACATGTCATTACTTACCAATGACCACGTCACCCATACTTCATGTAGTCATTTGTCAGCCTACATCATTATTTGTATCATTGCATACAACAGCAAAGATTCTCCTTAGATACCGTTCTAAGAATGAAGAAGAATGGAAGAATGAAGTTTCCTGGAAATACATTTCATTGGCTTGGGCATGCTTGATGCCAGTGTTTCCAGGAGGCTGGTAGGAATGTTGCTCCAGGTGGTAAAGATGGCTTCATAAAGGGCATCCACTGTCTGGAACTGATGACCATTTTTAAACTTCCCTTGCCGTCCATCTCCAAATGTTTTCAATCAGATTTACAACACGCAGGATGGTGCAAAAGAGTAAGCTTATTCTTTTGGATGAAGTCCTTTGTCAGGCGGGCATTGTGAACTGCATCGGGTGTCCTGTTACAATGGACTTCAGTCATGAGACATGATTCACCTTTCAATGTCCCATGTTTGGTGCTTTCGTGTAAATTCCTAAAGGGCAATTTTGTGGCGTTGAAGGAGACGAGGCCTTTGAAGACATTTTTTGTTCTTAACACCTCTCTCTTGCAGATGCTGTCAGATGGTTATTGGACTGCACTTAGCACCGGTAACAACGGTCTTTTGGGCCGAGGATCGTCCTCTGTCTTAATGGACAGCAAATCAGATTTGCCGACTCAGGGTTTTTTTTTCCCCATAACCCTCATGATGTTTCAAATGATTGTCTTATTGCATTCAACCTCACCAACAGAGCATTGTTTATGTAGCTCAACAATCCAACCATGAAAGAAATCATGACAGTGTGAATATCTGACAAAGAATGCTATTGTGTTCGCATTTTTGCCAAGATTTTGTCTTGTAAAGGCTGTGATATTAAACTATTGATCAGCTGATGAACATCCTATTTCACAATAATGGTTGTTACTAATTTGTTCTCCTTTTTGCAGTTTGAAGCGCCACCTAGAACCTCTTTAAGATCCAACAGTACAAAATGGACATTCTTGGCAATTTTCATCAGGGTTGTTTTAAGTACACCAAAAGATCTCATAATAGTAGAACATCGGTTTATGTAGAAAGGGGAAACATGCAATGTTAGTGGTAATGTCCTGTAATGTGAGGCAATGGAGTAGTAATAGTAACTCATACGGCAATGAACAAAACACTGTGATGACAATAGTATACAGTTATATTCCACATGAAGAAGCCACTATTTGGTATGAGGAATCGTGTCCTGTCTGACATGGTGCAGTAGATTCATCAAGTCAGTAACAAGGCTGCTCCCACATTGATCTGACTTGAATATCCAGTATATGAGATCTGGGGAATTGGAAGTTCTATTGTCAGTACCTTGAACTGTCAAGATTCTCAAAAGTATAATCCCGACCAGTGGCAGGTGTACACTGTGCTTCTACTATCATGGGGGAAATGTTGCTGTGAAAAGTCTGCAACAAAGTTATTCAGTGAAATTCTTCCATGAATGCGGCAAGGAAAACGCTTGCTCTATGGCGCCAAGTTAGAGAGGAATTTGAGGCGTATTGGACAGTAGTCGGATCATTTATTCATACATTGAATACAATATATTGCCCCTATGTTTTCCCTGTGACCTGTGTACATTCAGTAAGTCATGTTGAGTCATGTTACCAATTATAGTAATAATATACGGCTAAAATTGATCCTTGTCTCAACTGTTTTTGAATTAAACTGCTTTTCACAATCCTGAGACAATGCTGATGCTCAATTTCTACAGTATTTTTCTATATCTTTAATCTGAATGTGTTTACTCAACCTTGAAATGTTTTAGTTAAACACAAACAAGATTGCCAACACAATCTCACAGACCTCCACACATAGTCATTATGTAAACAGAAACTAATTAGGTGCCCATCTTCCTTATCAGCGCTCCCCCCATATAGAACATCTCGCCTACTTGCGTTCATTAAGCAACCATGCATGCTGTCCTGGGGTGTAAACATTAAAATGCAAAGTAAATTACGATGAGCTTCTTCCGGGTCTGTTCAACGGGTGCGAGGGGGATTAAACACATAGCATAAATCATGCTTACTGCAGTTGTACATGGTACTACAAATGCAAAAGCTGGCAAGGAGAGATAACACACATATTAGACAGAAACCATATATTGATGTAATAATTAGAAAAAGCAGACTCGAGTCTGTTCAGAAGTGTTATAAGAAAAATTTAATACATTCAAAATAAAGTAAAATATGACTCAACAGAACAATTACTAGATAGAGGCTGATGGTCAAATTTCTCATCGAGATACAGCAAAATCCCATAATGTTTCAAGGTTTGATGTGATTGTTTATGAAACCAAATGCTCTACATCAGGGGCCACCAAACATTCAACCAGTCTGTTTGGGATTGAGCGTGACAATATTTGGGAAAAAAAGTACTATTACATCAATGACCTCCCCCCCGGAGAGTGACCAACAGGTATGCATTTTGACCAATGAACTTGTCACTCTTCAGGCACCAACCGCAAGCTCGGTCCACACGACCCGAGCGGAGGTCAGCGCACATACACCGTAAACCCATAATACAAACTTGCGTAAAGCCTTAATTATTTATCTAAGCAACTTCTGATTACTTTTAAGAATGTATGAGTATGTTTAGTAATATTTATTTAAACCCTTGAACTTAAAATGCCTTAAGGGCAGCACAGTTAATATTCTTTATTGTATGTCTCTGATTTGGGGTCCAACACGCTGTAACACTATGTACTCGATGTAACACGCTTCCGGTGTTACATCTTGCAACAACTTTTGGAGTTAGCAGTGTAAATAAAAATGAATGTAAGGAATATAGTTAAAGACTGCGGGGGAAGAGTCCTAAAACTGGTACAATTTGAAGTTTAACCAAAACTTCTACAAAAAAAACCCTCATCATCCAAACCAACATTATTTGGTAAATAGACTTAGACTCGCATATCACTTTTCCACCTTCAAGGAAAGACAAAGTACGTTTTGGGCTGAGGATTGAACAAGCAATAGGCAAACCTTCAGGCTGGGAGACGACCACTGCACCACGTGAGCCATGGTACCATTATTTGACATTAAACAAAATCTGGAGCATTGCACTTTTTGACAATTTTCTGATGGTGACAGTTTGAGAGTGGAATGAATGATTTCTCTTTTACCTTCCTTTCTTTCAAATATTTTTCTATAAGTCAGTTGATGTCATCTATGGCATGATGGCTGCACTGTACCTCCTCTGGCCTTTTGTACTCATATTTTAATTTGGGTGTTTCAAATATATTTGAAATAGTGTATAGCTGAAACAATGTTGCCAACTTCTCAGTAAGACAACCAGCTACTGGCTGTCAAAGAAGTTGCTATATGATGTCATTGTCAGCTTTGCATATGACGTTGTAGGAAAAAAAATACATACAACAAAAAATACATACAAAAAAGTGAGTAAACACCTTAATTATGTTTTGAACTAAAAACTACTAAATAAACTTGATTATTGGTTTGTTCATTTTAAATTGGTCATCATTTAATCAAAATAAAATAACTGATAGTATAGAAATAATAATATAATAATATATAAAATAATAAACGAATAATATATAAAATAAATAATATTTTATATCAGCCATTATTTTACAAATAAAATGTAACAAACAACAAACAATAAAATATATACACAATAAACATATGCTCCTCTTTTATCCAGGCTTATCGATAATTAGGGAACATTAGTGTTCTGATCTCGCTGTGTAAAACAGGGCGAGCTGCACCCTCGCGGCTCGCGCATGCATGATTCATGTGCACTTTCGATGTGTAGAGCTCCACATCATGTGCGACGGCAACGCTGCACTGACGGCTTGTGGCTGCTTTTGGGCGGGACGGACCTGTCAACAGCACCCGCTGTTGCTCAGTGAGAATACAAAATGCAGAACAATATGTAATAACGACACCACAAAAAGTAGCTGGACTGGTCGCTAGTCACTTTTGAGAAAATGTCGTCAAGTGTGTTTGGAATGTCACCAGATCTAGCGACAAAATTGCCAAGTTGGTAACACTCAAATGGTGTAAAATACTGCATAAGACTTTTATTCATGTTACGCCCTTTTATTGTAGCAGAGGGCACTTGAAGAAGGCGCCAATCATTGTATGCAATGGAGTCTAAAATCAAGAGAATAAAAGACCCTTAACATTTCAATCTCGCCGAGCTGCATTTTGTTTGTTTACTGCATACGGCTGAACGGAAATAGCAAATTAAGATTCAGTGACATGAGCCACTTGGAGTGCTGCTGAGTACTAATTTGTTATTAATGTTAATGTTTAATGTTTCAAACATTCCACAGGGTCACTAACCAAGGGCTTCTCCTGCATGAATACTAATGTGGAAAATGACGTCCACAGTTTGTGTTTTTATGTGTAATCTAATGGCTTCCGAGGGCACAACTGTCCATGTCTCACCCGCATGGTGAAAACAAACTGCAAAGAGACCTTAATTAAGAAAGTGTCTGTTATTGGGAGTAGTATTCCACAGCATTCGTGTGGGTGCTCCTGTGCATCTGAAGCCACTTTTTAGGACGTTGAAGCTTGGTATTAAATCGGAAAAGCGGCTGGAGTGCTGAGATACGGCAGAATGTGAACACCTCACCAGCTTTATTATGGCTCCAAAGTCACTTCATTGCGCTGATTTCATTTTGAGTTCAAGTGCATCCAACAGTTCTGTAGACCATGAGTTACCGTGAAGAAAAAAAACATGCAGAGCCAAAAGCACAGGAGCCAACAGTTAAAAGTGAATGTTGACAATAAAGAAGTGTGAGCAATCACAGACTTTATTTTCCTGCCTGACAAAACACTCCCCTCCATTATGGGCTTTTATCTGACACCTTCACATGTCTGAGCCTCCAGCAACCAAACCTCATCGTTAATGCAGGGCACCGTTAAGAGCTTTGTTAAATACATTTCAGTTGTTTAACCATCATTTTCCTTCCTATAGTCCTTTTAATGCTGCCATTAAGGGTGAAACGTGGTAAGTAAGAATTAAAGAGAGGTGAAGGAATTCAGTAGATAATGAATGTGGGAGTATGGGGGGTGTGAAGATCCTCAACTGAAAGTAAAGTGTACTAATTATTAAAGCTGAGGACAAATCAGATACAGTTTATGCAATGACAATTTATGTCATTAAAAATTCCTTTGACGCAGGTATGACATGTCATGCACACATCGAAGTGGCCTTTTACTGCGACCAGCTGTTAGACACACCTGAGCAATAATTGCGCTGTCTAATCAGCATCTTGATATAATCACAGCAAAGGGGACGTGCTCACTAAAACAGATTTGTGAATTTATTTGGAAGAAATAGGAGTTGTGTATGTAGACAAAGTTTTAGAAGAAAGATGGGAGTGAAAACAAAAATGTAATTATTGGGATGCATTCCTTTAAATGCCATCAAACTATAATATTGAATTCCTATTTTATTCTCTTAATCCAGATCCTCAACAAAAATAACTGATCCATCCCTGGTCCGTGTGCCATCCTTATTTTTTGTGTAATGCTGCTAATTGAATTTTTTTCTGTCACTATTTCAAAATGACTGTTGTGAAATAGTTAATATAGATATAACATAGACATTTGTATGTATTGTATATAATGCACTGCATTAGACACAAAGTTAAAAAATGTGAGCATGACAAAATGAGCCAGGAATCACCCATCCATCCATTTTTTATGCTGGTATGCTGGAGCCTACTTTGGGCGAGAGGAAGATTACACCCTGGACTGGTGGCCAGTCAATCGCAGGGCACACATATAGACAAACAAACATTCACACTCACATTCATACCGATGGACAATTTAGAGTCACCAATTAACCTGACATGCATGTTTTTGGAATGTGGGAGGAAACCGGAGTACCCGGAAAAAACCCACGCACGCACTGGGAGAACATAAAAGCTCCACACAACGGAGATTCAAAACCATGTTATCCAGATCTCCTGACTGTGTGGCCAACATTCAAACCACTCGGCCCCTTCTGTTAAATATTACTGTACATTACAATTATAAAACTTAGCAAATGTTTGTGTGCCTTAGAAATGCACAGATTTCACTTAAAACATTTATCTAGCTTGTGGAATATATTTCTTGTTTCCACTATTAAGCGTCAGGGAGGAACAAGATAGTCATGTTTTTCATGAAATATGCACACTTCCTTTTCTAATATTGGTACCACATCCTGTGTAGCTTCCTTGACTGGCTTGCCGACAGTCGAGCTGACAGCGATGCACATTCCACATTTCAGATGAGAAGTTAATTAGTCGATCGGTGAAAGGTCCCCATGTGTTTGCCACGCTCATCCTTCCTGGCGGTTGTGGTTTGGTACTGGACCCTTAATACTCAGGTGCCACAGGAAAAAAAATACATTTCTTACTTGTAATTTTTACATCTATAGCTGTCCCTTGTTTATATGTGTGGTTCTAGACCTGACCACAATAAATGAATTTCCGCGGTATAAGAGTCAATGGTAATAAATAGAATATTTTCAGAGAACATAGAAACATTAGAGCCCTGTAGACATTAAATGACATGCCACAAGTCTCCTATTATATACTGTATTGTTCACAAGACATTGACCAGCTTATATGCTGCAGGGACTCGAGATGGCTGCTAGCTAGCTAGCAAGCCAGTTAGACTTGATTTATTTCTTCTAAACTTAAGAAGCCAAAAATCTACCACTTCCACACAGAATGGGAGGATAATCTTTTTTCACTCTATCATCTTGGAGAAGCCCTGGCTGACATTATGCAGTGTTAAGGTAACGTAATATAAGGCAATGTCTCAATGTGTTGCCATTCCCGCCTAGTGGTCAGAATCCTACATATAACTTGTATTGCCATGTTTTAACTAATAATAGACACTAGTCTACCATGAAACAGTGACCATTAATTAATTTATGAAAAAACTGTCACGATCTATGTTTTGGTATGCGTGGCAGTTTGGTTTTGTTTGAGTTTGTATGCCTGTGTTGTTGGATCTTCCTGAGTTTATGTCTTTCCCCGCATTTCCTTGTGTTGTCACCTCTTGTTAATTACGTGCACCTGTTTCTCGTTTAGTTCCTTGCTTTTTATGTTCAGGTGTGCGCACCAGTCAGGTGTCGGTTCATTGTTTCTTTTCCCTCGTTCCGTGTCGCTTCCATCTACCTGCCGCTGCTTTGCAGCATCTTTCATTGAAGAAACCTCCTACCTTACCTGCTTGGCGTCCAACTCTCTGCATCCTCGGGTCATTATACCACGCCAAGTCACCCGAAACCTAAAAAAATCTGATAAACATGATATGGGACGACTCTAAATACCCTTTTTATTTCTATAATTGCCTCTTTTGTTGGTAAAGTCAGAGGAGTTGAATGTGACTGCAATATGTCAATATAGTTATGAGTAGATAAGCTGGTCCCCAGCCTCGTTTGGGGCTGCTGTCCATGGTGCTGAAGGGTTATTACAACCAATGTTTGAGCACCACAGGCTAAAGTAAGACCTCAGCACCAGCCAGGAATATCATTTTTTGATTGTCATTCTTCATCACAAAACAAAATGTTTGAAATCAAATGTTAAGTGGAATTTCTGCAATTATTATTGCTAATGGATAAGTGTGGCCTCCATGCCACGGTGTTGTCATGGTTACAATACAGTTGTGGCTCCAGTGGGTGCACCACTGTTTTAATACTTGTGTGCAATATGTTTCATTATTGAAAATATAGGAATCTGCCTGATAACAAGTTATATTTGTTGACCCAGGGTATAAAATAAGTATTTTCCCTTAAGGTCTATGTAATAAAGACACTATATAGTATGATCAGGTTTCCAGAAAAATGAAATCACAGCTGCCAGAGTCCAGGTTGTGTTTACAGTGTGGGTGTAACCTCGGTGGTGAGGAGAGGTGTGATGGCGTAGAAGGTCAGGAGCGCAGACGGGACAACGCACGCAGACACTAGTGTTTGCGCTCATCAAATAAAGCAGTGTGACAATGTAGTCGAGAGGGTGGGGGCATGACTGGTCAAAGGCTTACACTCTATTGGCACAATATCTTTGTCAGGGAAATGGCTGCAGGACAGATTGAGACCAGGTATTGGAAAACAAATGGAGTAAATATAACTGATCAGAAAACCATGTATGAAAGATTGCAATCATGAATAATTGATGATCATTAGGTGCTCAAAGGCGCTTTGATAAAGACACAGTAAAAGACCACCTTCTAAACAGGCTTGCTGGCTTGTTGCTATGACTACATCCGTTCAAGTAAACATACTCAAGACCAAAAAAAAAAAAGACAAAAAAACATGATATAAGAATCTAATATGAAACTGCTGCCAAATGCAGAATTTGGATCAGATCTGGATCAAATGTGGGTTTACATTGCAGTGTGCAGCACATTTTGTAAATTTTCCTAAGCTGCCAAAATCTCTGCAGTACCTGGGATGCAGAAATCCCAACTGGTTCCTTGACACTAAGATGTTGATATCACAAACATCTCCCACATAAATCCTAAAACGCTGAATTATGGCAGTTATTCTGCAAACCATGAGAGATCTACTCCAGTATAGATAATATGGATATTGATTATAATGAATATCGCTGTATGTTTATAAATTAGTTGCCCATCAATAAGTTGCAAAATGCAAGGCACTACTTCATTCAGCAGAGGGGCTGTTGACAAAGCATTGCATGTGTATTGTATAGTTAAAACACTGTTTCAAGGATTTAATATTCAAAACCATTTTTGATAGAGCATAGAAAACCCATTTATGACTTTCTAAAAAAAATCTTTACCATTACTAGAGCAGACATGAAATAACACCCCTGTAGTCACAGTTATACTCCTGTTATTCTTTGTTTATAACACATTGCAAGCTAGAAAACTAACTAGTTAACCTCTAATTTAATTACTGAATTCTAAACTTAAGAAATGGTTTAAATTGGAGTGCGGAAGAAAAACAAAGAGGCCAAAAAGGTACCAATTCCACACAAAAATGGGAGGAGAACTTCCTTTCAATCTAGCATGTCCAGGGGTCGGCAACCTTTTGTCTCCTCTTTCAGTAAAACAAAATGTTCGGGAGCCGCAAAACATTACAGAACTCATAAACTTTTAAAAATTGTAATCTTTTGTAATGCTACCTGTTACAACCACAAAATTCAACAAACAGAAGTGTGGCTATACGTGTTGGTCTACTATTAATGCTGTTAATTTAAAATCTGAACTGATTTGTGTAAAATAATAAAAATGTAGCCAACTTTCAAATAAAAAAGCCAATCAGAGTTCATATATCCGCATATCAGTGTTGTTTGCTCAATACCGGTTATTCCTGTGCTGAATTGTCATCAATAACCATTCTATTGATTCTGTTCTTGACTTTCTTTGCAAAGAGAGAAATTCTTTTAATTTCTGAATAATTTACTGTTTATTTTTTTAATTAGGAGAATATATGCTCGTTGATTGGCGCATGATGGGCTGTGAGCACAAAGCTATGGCGCAATTCTCATTATAAAACATTTTGCTATGCTCCCGTTAATTACATTGTTGTATTTTACAGCGCAGTAAACAGCAGTTGTTTTAAACCCAACTCAAAACTCCTTCACCTTTTTTTTTTCTCCCACTCATCCTCACACTAGCCCTTCCTCCCTCTCCCTTGCTCATCCAATCAGTCGGAAGACAGTGTAGATGCATTCATGAACTTGGCGGCAAGTCCGACATTTCATTTTTTTTTTGCAAAATTTCCCCTACTTCGATGTTAAAAAAACACGGCGGTTAGCGAAGGGAGCTGCAACAAGGAGGCTGACGAGGCACATGCGGATCCGGAGCCGTGGGTTGCCGACCCCTAATCATGTCAAACATGCCATGGCTGAGTCCGTACAATGTGACGCTAATCTAATGTCATGTCTTAATAATCGAACATTCCTGATGCTTAGTGGCCAGAATACTACATATACTTTTTGTCTTTCTTTATTTTTGAAATGATAATACTCCATAGTCAACCACCAAACAGCAATCATTTGTTAATTTATTTTATTTTTTTAATTGTAATAGACCAAGAGAATGATAATTGCGAGGGACAACTGTACTTTTAAATATAACAATCCATAATTCAAATGATCTTTAAAACAAAATGGTTAAAATGTGTGAATTATGAAAAAAATACTTGTATAGTGCTTTTCTACCTTCAATATACTCCAAGTAATTTGACACTGTTACTACATTTACCTACTAATGACGCAACATCAGGAGCAACTGGGGGGGGTCAGTATCTTGCCCAAGGGTACTTGGACACGGTCATGGCAGGACAAAGGATAGAACTAGCAACCATTGAGTTGGGAGACAACCACTCTACCACCTGTTGGGCAAGACACTTCATCACCTTTTCGGAAAGGTGACAAAATAGGCACAAAAGGCAACCACGTCTACCCCAGGGCAGCTGTGTCTACAGATGTAGTTTACTAACACCATTGTATGACTGAGAAGTGAATGAATAATGGGTTCAATGTGAAGCGCTTTAGGTATCTTGAAAAGCACTATATAAATCTAATCCATTATTAAACATGGCCAACATCAAGCAGAATGTATTTGCAGGGACAGGGGTGGAATTTAACAACTATAAGTGTCCATAACCCTTCTGTCAATGGTCTGATGATTGTAAAACTTTGATGATACCTTTATAATATTTTGACCATAACCCAATGGGGTGTGAAACATTTTATATTTCTCACACCCCATTGTATATATACAATACAATTGTAAATTGTTTATTATAAACATGAAAATATATGTCAAAAATCGGCAAATCTACAATTTTACAGAGTGAAAGATAGCATACCTACATATATTGCAATATTAAGATATATTTTAATTATATATTATCATCTATGGTTTATTTGGCCTTTAACAATGTTGACAATAATATTGCTTATTGTCAATTTGTGGGACAGAGAATTTAAAAACACACCTGCACCTGTTTTGTGACTCAGTTACATGAAAAAAGTTTGATTGTCCGGTCATATATTTTCATTGTACTTGTCTTAAAATTTACGTTAAAATCTTGTCCTGTCTCGCTCTCAGGGACCCAATCTGGACACCCCTTGTGAATGATGATGGATGAAAGCTTCATGAGCAGTGATACCCACTGACTTCCCTTTTGGGTTTTCCATGCCTCAACAGGTTCCTTGCATTGTGGACTTGTGTGGAATAAAGTTTATGGGTGATCCCTGCTGACAAAAGAAAGCCTCACAGTCAACACTCAAACACAGTAAGTACACAATTGGTACTTTTTAAACATTTCTAGCTTTTAGTAATCAAATGTGTACATGAAGAGCAACGTTAACGTCACAGAGAGTTGGCAGACTGTTTATACACTTGAAAGGTACAATTAATCCTGAACTTATTGGACTGTGTGAATCATGAGGACAAAAACAAGAACTTACATAAGGATTTTAAATTCTTTACCAATGTGAGCTGCAGGCTTTATATACAGTACGATAGCTCCTTTTTGCTTCAGTGTATAAGCTCTTCTCTGATCAATGCACTTAAATATTCCATTTAGAATCTGTCTTAATTATTTCCATGTTTCTCCTTATGGCTATTGAGCAAGTTTTAGCCCTCGAAAGGTTATGAACTCTCTCTATTGTCATGATATTGACAACACAGCAGCATTTTGGCGATGAGAGTGTACTGTATGTGTGTGTCTTGTGCAGCTTTTGCTCACCTCTGCAATTCTGCATTGATTCCATGCCAGCCAACCAGTGAGTGAGCACAAAGCTGATGCAGACTTTTGGGCTCTGTGTTGGTCCAGTCCATCAAGCCAGTGGCCATGGCCATAACTGTGAATGATTGCAGTCAATACAGCAATCACATTGTGCCTCAGTCATCAGACGTTACGTGCATATACACACACACTCCCTGCACGTGATTGATAAAGCAATTCTCGTATAATAATAGAGGCGGTTTTATTCTTCCATTCACGTCTTAAATTTAAATGTGAGACAGGCTGAAAGATGAATCCCTTGTTGTCCTAACACAGCGTAGCATACTAAACACCATGTTTGGCGAAAACAAAAATCTTAATTAGCATATGAAACACAGAGTTAACAAACATGCTGTTTATCCCTGCAGCATTTTTGGATTTTTATCAACTGATGGGCTTTTTTTTTTGTCTCAGAGAGGTGCTTGTTAGGATCCGCTCTATGGTGCTGACGCACAGCCGTGTATTTTATCACATGCATGTGGGTCACCAACAGAGGCGCCGACTGAATGCCATATAATTAAAACACATACACACACACACACACTGACTTGATGCGAAATTGATGTTTGCAGAGCTTGGAACTCTTAAGCATCACCATTGGATTTTTAGGTCATTTTGCAATGAAATTGTACTTCTTCAAATAGATTTAAACAAACAGTGGCTGAGCGTAGATGGCCACACAGGATCTGGGATAGGAAATCTAGCTGCAGTGGAGAAAGAATAACTTAAACTGATGTGAGGGGAATATAAAGTAAACAGCTACTGTATCCAGCAGGCATGTGGGTGCTGTCACTGCCAGGCAGAGAAGAATTTGTTTACCCTCCTGAACTTGAAGTATGTGTGTTTGTTTTGTATAGCTGGGAAATCTCTCATTGCTCGTCAGTAAGTTATCATAAACACATCAAGGACAATTACTTTTATGCAACAATGTGCAATGAAAAGCGCAGAAACTTAAAAATATCACCCAGCAAAAGGCAAATTAAGCCTGGCCGGAAGTTATCATTTAGAATTGATTTCTAGGTTCTAATCAGCACTCTCCTCTGTAAACCTATTTTTAGCCTGTACCGATATGAGCCTCGACGGGGTTGAGTGGTCGGATGGAGCGGATTGATTACATAAGAGCCATTTTCCACATGGCTGTGGCAGAGGATGTTTGGATCTTAGATGGGGGCTGCACTGCAGCAGATACACATAAAAGCAGCTACAACCCAATACGGTGAAACCTCAGTTAGCGTACGCCCGGGTTATCATATTTTTCAGTTTACATTAAAAATTCACTCAATTAATAGTCCACCGTTTGCATACATTTCGCGTCTATTATGGCCCGTGTCTTTTGTTATTAATATACTGCACAAGTCCAACTTTGTCAAATATTTTTTTAATCAAAAACTGCAGACAGGAATGCTTACCACTATGGTTTTAGAAGTGGGATCTATTTCTATATTAATACTGCAAGACAAAAAGACAAATAAAGGCGTAGTCAATTTTAATTTATTGGCCAATTGGCCACTGGCACATCAATATGATGTAATTCATGTAATGTGGAAAAACATAAATGTTGATACTAATAAATAATCTTTATACGCTCTGCCACCTATAAAACAATGCTGACTTTAAATACATACAAACATTTTTTTTACTTTTTACAAAATAAAACACATCACAATGGCCCCAGCATCCTTGGACTTATCCATATGCAACCCTCGCTGGAAAAAGTTTGGACACCCCTGATGTTGAGCATTCCAATGGACTACATGTGTTAATCACTAACTAATTAATTAAACTACAGTTAATTGCAGGGCAAACAACCATTCATACCTACGGGAAATTTAGAGTCGCCAATTAACCTAACATGAATGTTTTTGAAGCTGGAGTACCCAGAGAAAACACACACACGGGGAAAACATGTAAACTCCACAAAGAGATGCCCAACGGAGATTCGAACCCAGGTCTTCCAAATCTCCTGACTACTCTCATATTCGTGCGACCCCAATCCTATTAAACATACACAATCACCAGATAAAAATTCAATTTTAAATTTGGCAAGTACCTTATTCTATGTGAGATAAATGACACATCAAGGGTCTCAAACTCATGCCATGGAGAGCCGAGACACTGCAGGTTTTCTCTTCAATCAGTTTCTCCAGCAGGTGATTATAAATGATGAGCTCCTTCTCTCAAATTGAAAGAGGTGTTGATCATTAAAATCACCTGTTCTAGTGACCGGTTGGAACAAAAACCTGCAGGGTCTCGGCCCTCCATGGTGCAAGTTCGAGACCCCCGATGTTAAAGCTTATGTGGGTTCATGTTTATCTCATAACCAATTGCAAACACTACAGTGGTTTAGCGTTCTTTTTCTCACACAAAAAAGTGTTACCAATAATACATCAAGTTATTATTCCCTATTTTTGTTCCTGTTCAAACCAAACCAAATTCAGTTGTTTTCCACCCTCTGCTGTGGTTAATTTATTAAATCAGGTAAAACTCGATGCTAAGAGCCATCATTTGTGGTAACATTACAGTATGTACCCTGAGGCCAGACAGCCAGCCCAGCCCCCCCGTCTCCCTCCCTTGATTGCATCAGCACAATGCACAGTTGACAGCCTTTGCAAAGTAGTTAAACGGCAGAAGGCCACAACAAACGCCAGGCTTGATTTTCCAAAAGGACGGGGAGATGGGGCATTTTCAGTTAAACACCAGCATGCTCATCTTCCTCCCCTTATCTCGATAGTGACACCCCATATCTGCCACACTGTGCATTTAGCCGTGCTATCTTCAATAAGTCCATCTCTAAGCCCCCCTCCCTCGATGGATACAACGTTTTCTGTTCAGTTGCTCGCATGGATGATGACGGGGGTGATTAACTTGCAGCAGCCTTCATATACACAGTGGGTTTACTTATCTCGCGTCCCTGGAGCCCGAGAGGCTGGGGCACACTGAGGCTGCCTTTCGTCTTGGTGTTCTGATAGAGAGATGACACAGCTCAGCTTGTGCTGCCTTGTAAACTGCAGTATCCAACAACGTGGTAAACAATGAGGCTCTCATGAAGGTCTGAGGAAGCCTCTCTATCTGAATTTAGGATGCGAGCAGAGTCTGCCTTGCAATTGTACATCAGTGAGTGTGAGCATTTCATCAAAATGTTCCTCATATAGTGTCACAACAGTGTCTCTCGATGAGGGGAGTGTCACACTGGGCGACACAGCACTCTAATTAATCACTGAGAAGGGTCGCTAATAAAATCATCTCTAATTCAGGGAATTTCATCTTGACAGCCAGGTTTTTTTTCCTCAAGACATTGCATACGGGGGGCTTTAAAGCGGGTCGCACACCGACCTAGGGGTTAGCATGTTGGCCACACAGTCAGGAGATCTGGAAGTTCTGAGTTTGTATCTGTGTGTGCGTGTGTACAAAAACCTGCATTTTAAATCAATTGGAGACCCTAACAAAGGCATGCCTTCAACTAAAAATGTAGATTGACTGGTGAAACACCAGGAGGCTGCTTTTGGCTCAACTAGGGATGACTGATAATATCGCCAGATGTTATTGGCATAAAAATGTAATATCCTTTAATATCAATATTGAGATTTTTCCATAAAATGAAAAACTTTTTTTTGCTGTAAATAGGACCATATTTTCCAAACTGTATCGTGAAGCTTGTAAACAACCGCGGGTAGCTGTTTTCAAGCTTGCTCGCTCTGCGCCTGACTTACGTTGTGTCTGGTTTGGAATTATTTCCAAGAGGGAAAGTCACAATCCGTGTAGGATATTGGGTGTATATTCATTTGTATTCATGTCTGTGGACTTCTTCCACATCCATTTCGTTTTGGATTTATACTTATTGCTGAACCACATTGAGTCATAGTCTACGAGTGCTTATGAGGCATAGCCTTTCAAACTCATGGATTGAAGCTTCAGGACCAGATAAAAAGTATGTTGGCTAAAAGTTTACTTTAATATCTACATACAGATTAAACTAATTTGACGGTGCAAAATATGTTAATTTTTCCCCGGAATTACTGTGTACATGTGTGGCGTGGAAACGAACACAGCGTGCACCTGCACTGCTAGTGCCAAAAACAGGGACACAAGGCACTGAAAAACAAAACAGAGTCAACCGAGAAAAAACAAAAATACGACGAAGATATGTGATGTTATGCCGACATATCGGTTGATATTGGAACCGGAAATTGAGAGTTGGACAACATCGGATATCGGCAAAAAAGCCAATATCAACATCCCTAGTTGCAACTGCTGCTTAATCACTATTATCTTCAAGTTTGCAATGTAACTCCTCCTCTGTTATTTGCTAACTTGCCCAACCTTTGAGTCATAGGTGCATCTCTCCCGGTTACTGGTTTATATCGATCCATTCAGACAATCCATCTTTGACATTCCTTTTTCTAGGGAACAAATATCATCCATCCGGTCAGTTGGTAATTATATGAACTTTAACCTTTTTAAAGTTTGAAGAACAGTGGTTTAAAACGACTACCAGTACTAAAAAGAAACACGTTTCTACAGTACAACAAAAAGTCGCAGGCCACCCGTGACCGTTTTCACAGCAGTCATTTTGACTCAGTCAGAATGTAAACAGCACAGATACAATTTGAAATGATGACATTTTGTAGAAGAGTGGTGCATGAAAGGAAGGACACATTAAATTTGGCTAAAAGTGTGCATAGCGATGCACAAACAGGAATCTATAATGTTAACCCACTTAACCCAGTATGCGTCAATTGATCTGTCTACACACTAGAGTCAACCTACAGTATAGCAAGGAAGATAGCCTGCTGACTAACTCACTAACCAAAGAGATTAATGGCATTCTGCAATGCATGTTGTAACGTTTGAGGTCTGCACTGCCCTGAGTGACCTTCTGACCCTTTATGGCCTTTAATTGGTGGTTTTGCACAGTGTGAATGTGACACGCATCTATTTGTTGCGGCGTCATTAAGCGTAAACAGATGTTTGTGCTGTTTTATTTGGGGGGCAAACACCTAAATATTTACACATACTGTACTCCCAGTCCTGTATGAAGTGCATTGCTAACATAATCAGGTGATTATAATAGCAATGAAGGACCTGGCTCACTAGGGTAACATACGGCAGCTAAATGAAAATGGTTGCTCAGACAAATATGATTGAATAGAAATCTGCTGCATATGACAAGTGTGTTCCAGAGTAACAGTGGAAATTATAAGCAATAATAGCTAATCAAGACCAGGGGTGTCCAAAGTTTGGCATGGGAGCCAATTTGGAGGCCACAGTTTGTTTTTTATTGAACTACAGTTTACAGTATACTTCAAACAGAATCAAACACAGCCTGCATCAGAACACTACAAAAAATGCAGAAGGAAATGGTATTAGTTTTATAATACAGCCCAGAGGTTTGGACACACACAACACAACTGATGGTCCCAACACCATTAATAAGACAAGAACTTCCACTAAGTAACCCTGACAAGGCACACCTGTGAGGTGAAAACCATTTCAGGTGACTACCTCATGAATATCATTGAGAGAGCATCTGCAGTAGGGTTTGCAGTGCCATCCCAAAAAAGTCAGACATAAAGTATATGTCTAAAATATAAGACATATTTAGAAGTATTCCAGGTTTTGTACATAAGTACATAATTCCACATGTTCATTGTTAGTTTTGAGAATCGACAATGTTAATAGAAAAAATAAAAGTAAAAATAAAGAAAACACATTAAATGAGACGCTGTGTCTAAACTTTTGTCCTGTACTGTAGGTGTGAACTTAGCCTGACAAGTGTCATAGTCACAGCCGTAACATGATAGTCTGCTTATTTACTTAAAGCGCTTCTTCATTCATTTTGTATGCGACATTGTCCTGTGACTCTCTCTCCAGTGCAACCTTTATCTCTTGAACAGATGGAAGTCTGTAGAGAAAGCAATATAGTGTGCATTTTAATGTCACCGCGACAGACACTTCCAGGAACACACAATTTTCCCTTTAGTTTCCCTTCAACTGACAAGTACAGCATATCCTTTAATCGCAGACATGTGCTCCTTGTTTCCAGGGACCCATTCAGAGGGCAATAAACAAGCTTTGTAGAGTTCCTAAATCACCATGATTAATGCTCAGTGTTAACCTCGCTAACGAGAAAGCGCAAAATAAAAAAGAGGATATTGTAGATCTAGTTGTAGATGTTGTCTCGGGGTTTGCACAGAGCAACCTTTTACACGTAACCTGTGCTCGTCCTTCAGCTCTCAGGGACTGCTGCATTGTACACAGAATCCAGCGCTCCTCTCGCTACAGGTTGCTATGGAGACTCTCGTCATGAGGAGTATGTAAATTTATAATATTCATCACTATGCGGTTTTAGAGTCATATTTTATGTTATTACTGGATTTAAATGGCTCTACTGGTTTATGTCCATGCTTCTCAAATTGTGGGGCGTGTCCCCCTAGAAGCGCACCGGACCCGCGGTGAGACAGCAGGGGCGACTCATAAAAATTATTTTAAGGTTGGCAGGTCTGTTAGTGTCTTTGTTCATGCTTGAAAGATACTGGTGCCAGCAACCGATTCAGTGTTTTTTACTGAATTATATCATTAGGTTTTCATCCATCCGTTTTCTATACCGCTTATCCTCATTAGGGTGGCGGGTAGGCTGGAGCCTATGCCAGAATACCAGAAATAGGAAAGACGAGATCCTAAGATGACCGAGCCGGACTCCCTCAACGCCTTGGCTGCGCCTAGAAATTCTGTCCATGAAGGTTATGAACAGAATCGGTGAAAACGGGCAGCCTTGTCGGAGGCCAACGTTCACTGGAAACAAGCTCGACTTACTGCTGTCAATGCAAACCAGGCTCCTGCTTCGATTGTGACCGAATGGCACGTAGTAGCGCACCAACGATCCCGTGCTCCCAGGGCACCTCCCGCAGGACACCACAAGGGACACGGTTGAATGCCTTTTCCAGGTATACAAAGCTCATGTAGACCGGTTGGGCAAACTAGCCTAGCCTCCAGTAGCCTTGCATGGGTGTAGAGCTGGTCCAGTTTTCCTCGACCGGGACAAAAACTACATTGCAACTCTTAACCGAGGTTTGAGTGCCCGAGTGATCCTAGGAGCTATGTTGTCAGGGGCTTTATTGCCCCTGGTAGGGTCTCCCAAGGCAAACTGGTTCTAGGTAACGGGCCAAACTAAGAGTGATTCAGAAGACCCTTATGATTAAAACCAAGAGGAGTGACCGCACCTCGCCCGGACGTGGAACACCGGGGCCTCACCCTGAAGCCAGGCCTGGGCGAGGTGCTCGCAGGCGAGCGCCTGGTGGCCAGGCCTTCAACCATGGGGCCTGGTCGGGCCCAGCCCGAAGACCGAAACAACAAGATCGCTGATACATGAGTTTCCTCCGTAGGGTGGCTGGACTCACCCTAAGAGATAGGATGAGGAGCTCGGCCATCCGGGAGGACCTCAGAGTAGAGCCGCTGCTCCTTCACATCAAGAGGAGCCAGTTGAGGTGGCTCGGGCATCTAGTCCGGATGCCCCCCGGGCGCCTCCCTGGTGAGGTGTTTTGGACATGCCCAGCCGGGAGAAGGCCTCGGGGAAGACGTAGGACCTAGGACTATGTCTCACAGCTGGCCTGGGAACGCCTTGGTGTCCTCCCAGTTGAGCTGAAAGAGGTTTCTGGGGACCGAGAAGTCTGGACTTCCCTACTGAGACTGCTACACCCGCGACCCGGACCCGGATAAGCGGAAGAAAATGGAATGGAATTATCTGACACTGTTTCTCTGTTTTGTAGCACGCACGCATGCTGGCTTGTGTGTTTGTGTGGGTCTGTCTGTGAGACATAAATGCTTTTTGGAGCATGAAATAAGCTTTCTTTGGAAGCGGTGACGAGGAGAGTAGCTGATGTCCCCTGCTATTTCTTAATTAAGTACACACAGCTCTCATCTTCGAATTGTAAATGTCACCTCGGAGCGCCTAACTACCGTTCCAGTCTGTCCTCCCTTGGATGTGGCTCGAGTTGGTCGAGTAAAACGTTTGGGAGTGATAATGCAGCGCTCTGCGACTGTCTTAATCAGCTTTTGAGAATGAAGGTCACGGTGTCAGGCGATTGACTGTGAAAACACAGCACACCTTCTCCAAATGGGGAATAATGGAAAGTCAGATTCTGCCTCACTTCTTATTTTACTTATTGTAACTCTAAAGAACACTGAAGTACTGCCTAGCTATCTTTGTAAGGTCCCATCCTTTTTTTTGGCTGGCCCACACAAAAAAAATGTTAAGATGATCTCATATCAGCCTCTTAGACTGTGTGTGTGTGCATTATGCATTACACTGTGATGAACTAAGAGGCGGCAGCTCTTTGATAATCAACACCCCTTCGTCTCCAGAAACCCACGGAATCTGGACATCCTCTTGCGTTTCTGCGTATACTGTATTCAAATTCTTTCTTGCATGCTAGATAAATCAACAGCATGGACATTTAAAAAGGCTTTAAGAAGGGCACAGACTCCACCAAGGTTGAGCATGCCTCGTTTTGAATAGCACTGTTATAACCTTCAGAGATGTATATAGGCATGGATTTTTTCATTAGCACTACATACATACAGCAGTGTTCAGATTAATAGCAGTGCAATGCAACTAACCAGATTAATCACTGTCATTAGTATATTTTTTTTGCTACATGGCAAACAAGTTACCAGTAGGTGCAGCAGATTCTCAGAAAAACAAGATCCAGCATTCATGATATGCACGCTCTTAAGGCTGTGCAATCAGGCAATTAGTTGAAAGGAAGGTGTTCCAAAAATAGCCGTGGACTTTACAAACTCAAAACTATTTTGTACAACTTTTTTTGTTTCTTGGATTTGGCAATCCTGTGAATCAGTCAACTAATACTTAGGCTTTGTCCACACGTAGCAGGGTATTTTTAAAACCGCATATTTCTCCCTCTCCGTTTATGTATAAAATGGGGTCCACACATACTCGTATTAAAAAAAAAAAGCATCTCAAGTAACCGGATAACTGCATTGGGAATCAGAGTCATAAGCGTGCCAAACCCGTAGGCGGCAATAGTTACTAAAATTCTATCCAATCAGAATCATCCTCTGTCATTCCGTCACTTCTGCAAACATTGCACCAGGCTCGTTCGTGTGGACTGACAAGGAGGTAGAATTGCTTCTAAATGTTGTTTGAGAATACAAAGTCAACAAGACGAGAGAAAATACTGTCAGTTCTGAGGGCATCCATGTTGTTTCTGATGTAAATACAGGTCGAATGTGTGACGTCACAGCATACTTTGTTGCAGGAAGTGACATTTGAAAATGCAAAACTCCGGTTATTTGCCTCCATACCCAAATGTATAACCGGAGTTTATCCACATCAACACTTTGGTCGGAGATTTGAAACGTTAGTTTTTTATTTCCATACTGTATACCTACAACCTCGTGTGGATTTTTTTTTTCAGATTATCCCTTCATTGGTCGCCACTCCGAACCAATTGTCTTCATCTAACCCTGTCTTCTGTATCCTCTTCTCTCGCACCAACTACCTTCATGTCCTCTTTCACTACATCCATAAACCTCCTCTTTGGTCTTCCTTTGGGCCTCCTGCCTGGCAGTTCAAAACTCAGCATCCTTCTACCAATATATTCACTATCTCTCTTCTGTCCGAACCATCTCAGTCTGTCCTGTCTGACTTTATTTCCGAAACCTCTAACATGTGCTGTCCCTCTGATGTGCTCATTCCAAATCCTGTCCATCCTGGTCATGCCCAAGGAGAACCTCAGCATCTTCATCTCTGCTACATCCAGCTCTGCCTTCTGTCTTTTACTCATCGGCACTGTCTCTAAACCAAACAACATCGCTGGTCTCACCACAGTTTTGTACACCTTTCCTTTCATTTTAGCTAAAACTCTTTTATCACACATCACACCTGACACTTTTCTCCACCCATTCCAGCCTGCCTGCACTCGCTTTTTCACCTCTTTTCCTCACTTGCCATTGCTCTGGACTGTTGACCCTAAGTACTTCAAATCCTCCACCTTCTTTATCTCTTCTCTCTTTAGCCGCACTCTTCCACTTGGGACCCTCTCATCTACACACATGTACTTCGTCTTGTTGCGACTAACTTTCATTCCACTACTTTCCAGGGCAAACCTCCACCCCTCAAGCTTCTCCTCCACCTGTTCCCTGCTCTCACTACATATCACAATGTCATCTGCAAACATCATAATTCATGGAGATTCCTGTCTAACATCGTCCATAATTCCACCACCAAGTGTCCTTATCCACTTTCATGATAGACCAAATCATGGAAAAATAACTTCGTTTTAAGAGATACCCGGCTACGTGTGGACAGGGCATTAGTTGTATGACCACAGTTTTTTATAACTGCTTCACATCTGTGTGGCATAGAGTCTCCCCAACTTGTGGCACCTTTCAGCTGTTATTCCACTTTATTATTATATAACATGTTTTGATTTTTGCTTCAGAAACAGCATTTTTGATGTCACACCACATGTTCTCGATTGGATTCATGTCCAGGTATTGGGCTGGCCACTCCGTAACATAACAACATAACAAAATGTTCCTCGTTTACTAAAGTGTTTGGGGTCATTGTCGTGTTGAAACAGCCATTCCAAAGGCATGTCCTCTTCAATTATTTTGGCACATGGAAATAGATCTATGATCTCTGCTATGAGATAAATAGACCCAACAACATAGTAGGAGAAACATGCCATTATCATGATGCTTGCACCACCATGCTTCACTGTCTTCACTGTGTACTGTGGCTTGAATTCAGAGGCCCTTGGACCCAAAAATAATTTTTTTATTCTAATCAGTACACAAAATGTTGCTTCATTTCTCTTTAGGCCAGTTGAAGTGTTCTTTGGCAAATTGTAACCTCTTCTGCACATGCCTTTTTTTAACACAGGGACTTTGGAAGTGATTTTTGGAAATAGATTAACTTCACACAGACGTCTTCTAACTGTCACAGTACTTTGAGGTAATTCCAGACGGTCTTTGATAATCCTGGACCTGATCATTGTCTGAGCCTTTGCCATTCTGGTTATTCCTCCATCCATTTTGACAGTTGTCTTCCGTTTTCTGCCACATGTCTCTGATTTTACTCTCCATTTTAAAGCATTGTAGGTCATTTTAGCTGAACAGCCAAAACTTTTTTGGCACATCTTCATATGTTTTCTCCTCTCCAATCGACTTTTTAATCAAAGTATGCTGTCTTGGATGACCCATTTTCCTCAGGCTTTCAAAGAGAAATGCATGTAAATGCAAACAAGTGCTGGTTTCAGTCCTAAATAGGGGTCACCTGATTAACACTTGTTTCTTCACAAAATTGATCACTGCTCACTGACTGAATGCTACACTGCTAATTTTTGAACCCTCCCTTTTAACAAATTGCCCAATTACACAGCCTCAAGAACGTTCATATTATGAATGCTGGGTCCTGTTTTTTTTCTGAGAATCAACTGCACCAATTGGTAACTAGTTTGCCATGTAGCAATAAAAACATACTAATAACAGTGATTCATCTGGTTAGTCACATTGCACTGCTATTAATTTGAACACTACTGTATGTATTATTCTTGAGAAATAATAATGGAAAACGATGGAAACTCTCTTATCCTCCAAATCTGCACCAACAGTTTTTGCTTTGGACATGCCTAATTTCCTCAAACAGTTTTGTGGAAATTGGTTAAAGGTCCCTTATCATGCCCAATAGGCTTTGTAATGGTTCTAACAGTAATTTGTTTCCTACAGCCACCAAATATGAGAAAAATATATTATTTACCTCCATTTTTGATCGAAGAGGAACTCAAACAGTTGCATTTGAAGTTGTGGCTTTTCATGACATCAGGAAGGAAAAACCTACTCTGACCCGACCCTAACTAGATGAGCACGCATAGAAAGGAAAAAGCAGGCTTCACTACACATCTTGAAATAAATCCTGGAGCTTATTCAGCTAAAGTCATGGGGAGCTATAAGTTTTCTAATTTTGTTTTCCACTTTGTTTTTTTTTAGTTATTAATCTCTTAGCAGGTTTATGTGCATAAGTCATGATTTGGGTGGAGCGTGGGTCATACATGGAACCATTACATTTGAAAAATGAACATGTTTGGACCTTTGCCTAAATTGAATAAGAAATAAATATTAATGATAAATATCCTCAGACTTGTTGGTGCCAATCCAAATTAAGAGTGTTCAGCCTTATCAGAGGTGTAACTGAGTGTCATTCTAGTTATTATCTTTTGATTCACGATTAACGCGTGAGAGATGAACCCCGTCCTTTGGTTTATGCGGCGTAACAAGATGCTGCAGTAATTTTTGCTGACAGTTTAAATTGCGTCTGTTCCGGTTTAACTTCACTAATGGCTCCGTCAGCTCTTCTTACTGAGACACTGTAAATTTGGTAAATTTGTTTCCTGTTACACATAAATTTCATCATCATGAGTGCTTTATTAGTTCACATTCTGTCTTTCACGACCTTTTGTTCCTGGGTTGTTTATCTTTGTTACTTGGGATCACAACACAAAGGAGGGATTACATATATTTTGTACAGGCTAATATTGTACAATAGCAGCACTTGTATTATTATAGTGCGGTATAAAAATCAGAGGTAAAATGTGGTTACTTAAAATTGATATATAATATTTAGTGAGGTAGTTGTAATTATGTTTAAAATGTATTTTTTTACAATTGTACTAACCTCTTATTGTAGTGATTTTAAGCAGGGCACCAAACAGTTTTCTGCCTTACAATACTGCACACATGTCAACACAGGTCAGTGAACTTACCATATATGTCATAACTGTACCATATGTTTAAATATTAATGCAAAAGTCTTCATAGTAATCAAGTATTCGTGGAATTACACTGTACTTTAAAGTAAATCTTCTAGGCACAAAATAACACCCATATAGTCACCTTTACTCTCATATAACCTAATATAGTAGACATAATAATGAAAAAAAGCCATCAAAAATAGAAATAAGAATGTGTTGCAGTAAATGTGTTCAGTTGCTGGGGGACAAGAAGTGACGTTGGGGTTCAAAGTTGAGTTTTACAGCCAGTAGCTGGTGTTGGACATTATTACCTCCGCCAAGCACAAACACAGAGGTTATGTTTTTGACGGGAAGTTATGTTTTTGACGTATATATTTGTCTGTTTTTTTGTGGGTTTAAAATAACCTGAACATTTCTGAAGGGATTTGGATTACATTTCATTTTCAGTAATTGTCAGAAATGGGATATGGAAGAACTGATTACATTATAATCCGGATGCAGGAATTCTTTTAACATTTCTTTACCATTTGTGCATACAACGCCACAAAAAATGGTCAGAGCACCTCTACAAAATGTAAGACTGATCCAAAAAATGTAGGATTATTGTTTTGGTGTGAATCACAATATAGGGGTACTTTGGCGCTGGTCTGCTTTTCTAGTTCTGTCTATTGTGAGATAATTCAAACTCGCAATAAAAACCTGTTACTCGGGGAACAAATCTGGCGTTTGTGTGAACATTACAGCAACATTACTGACCCCTAGTGACCAGTGTAGAATACATCTCATCCCAGCGTCTTTCAATGTGTCTTCTGAATGCCTTATTTTAATTCATTTAGCCATTTTTATGCTTGAAAATGATTAATTCAGGCCAACAATATATACATTTTGCTTAAATTAATAATTTATACTTTTTGACAATATTAAACCACAAATCAGCATGATTTATTCATATATTTTTGAAGCCACAAAATTAGCAATGTGTTGAAGAACTGTATCTAGTACTTAAGATAAGCAAATTGCTCTATTTGGGGTATTTGGGTAACAAGTGCTAAAAAGCTACATAAAATGAATCCACTTTGGTCTGATGTGCTCTGTGGCTGTGAGGTTATGTAATAATGTGTGATAATCTGTGCATCCGACATCACAGCAGCTTTGCTTGCTTTTGTTTTAGACATATACAATTGACTAAAATCTGAGATATAAGAACAAAACAAGAGACTTGTGCTTGCCGAAATGCAATAAAGAAGTAAAATTGAGTTTTTGCAAAAATAGATTGGACCTCCTCATTTAATCTTGCTTCAATTTCAGTTTTTCAAGTGCAGTTGTTTAAAGAGAGTAGATAAAAAATTGTTACTGTTTTGATGTTGTGGCTCTCTTGTTATTGCATCCTTCTGTCTATCCCGCTATCTCTCCGCTGAGAACTATGGCTATTCTTCCACAAGCTTCCACAAGCTAAGGCCTCTTCTGTGGGTCTAACATACAGTCCTCCTAGCAAATGTCTATACTTATCTTTGCCATCAACCTCTCAAACCGACCCCAGAGTCACGTCGGCCATGTCGGTGAACTGCTTTTTTGTCCAGCGCAGACAATTTTCCTCATCGATCCCATCAAATAGCCGTGCAAAGTGTCCGGTGTCACATATCTCCCAAAATGTTACCTCAAATTGCGTTGCTTATCCCTGCATTCACATTGATTATCATGTTTTCTTAGCCCCTCATACTAGGCCATCAAGCTGTGGCTTCTGAAACGACTGCGAACGTTATTGATCGCAGCCCATTAACAGGGGAACAAAAGTGTGCCGTTGCAGTGTGATTCATCACCAACACGTGACAAATCCATCGCTCAGTGGACCACCTACACATGCAAGGGGGGGAGGGGACCGGCGTCCCCCTCCACAGGTGTACACAATGTAACAGACGCCTGCTATGAAAGCATAAGTGATTATGATGTGCTGTTTTGGTCTTAGCAAGCAATGGCTCAAGGTTGAATAAAATACAAAAAACAACCATGAATCACTTATTGGGCCCCGCTCTTCTCTAAGCATCCTCCTTTGCTGTGTGACCAAAACAAAAATTCACACTGTACTGGACCAGAGTGGTGTAATTTATCATAGCCATTAGCACTGGAATATATATTTTTTAATGGTAACGAGCACAATGATAGCTTGTTGTTGTAAGATAATTTTTCAAATTTACCAGACACATCAGATGAATTTGCACGTAATACTGAATTGGTGTCGCCGACCACAGCCTGAATTTTTATAAAATCACTCGCACATCACTGGAGCACACGCCACAGCAGCAAATGCGAGCGATGTCATGCGCATGCACGGCACTTTGCGTTCCAATAACAAGTCACATTTGTCTGGTAATGTAAACGACCACATAAAACAATTGGATTTTAAACACAAAATCTGAATTGGGAATCCTACTCTGCAGTGTGAACATAACCCAAAACACATCTGTGATTAATATAGTGGATATTTGATGTACAGGCACACACATGCATGAAACCTGTATAATCGGTTGGGGCTCCTTTTGCCTGAAGTACTGCAGCAATATGGGGAGGAATGGAGTCGATCAGTCTGTGGCACTCCAAGTGTTATGAGAGCCCAGGTTGCTCTGATAGTGTGCATTGTTGGGTTTAGCATGTCTCATTTTCCTCTTGACCCCGTAAATTTCCCACGGGGTTGAGGTCAGGCGAATTTGCTGGCCAATTTAAGACAGGGGTACCGGGGTCCTTAAACCAGGTACTGGTCATTTTTGCACTGTTTGCACGTTCTGTTGGAAAATGAAATGTGAATATCTCTAAAGTTGGCCAGCAGCAAGAAGCATGAAGTTCTCTAAAACATCCTGGCAGGCGTCTGCACTGACCTGTCTTTTGTTCAAGAGTGGCTTGATACAAGACATACAGATGAAACCTACGTCTTGCATACGTCATACGTACCGTATCGACAAGACAAGACCAGTATCATCTCGTCTCGTGAACTGAGTGTCTTGTGGCACCCCTATTATTTAATACTTATTATGTACTATTAGCAATACAGAAAATTCAGAGTTCAATACTTTGGTTTTGCAGTTTGATATTTTTGAGCCTTGTGTAACTTGTTTATCAAAATTACCAGCATATGGTTCAATTCAAAAGTACACTTTTGAAATTAAATGAAATGTCTAGTCCTGCGATTGACTGGCGACCAGTCCAGGGTGTACCCGGCCTCTCGCCCAAAGTCAGCTGGGATAGGCTCCAGCATCCCCGTGACCCTAATGATGATAAGTGGTATAGAAAATGAATGAATGAATGAATGAATGAAATGTCTAGTCGTCCCTCGTTCCAGACCTGATCGCGATAAGTGAATTTCGGCCAAGTAGGATTCCATATTAATACATTAAATATTTTTTGTAGTCCTGGCATAAATAAAAAACTTGTTTAAGATCTTCTCAATATGGTGGTTAACATTATTAGAGCCCTATACAGTAGACATGACATAAACCTATACTGTATATACCTTTACATTTGTATTATCTAATATACTGTAGTAGACCTAATCAGAGAAAATAAGACTACTGGTGTACCCCTAACATACGGTATGTTGTTATTATTGTTGTGTATTTTTGTTTGTTTAATGTTTTTGAAATATCCTCAATCCATATGAAGAAAAACAAACCCCAAAGCTGGAACATGGCTGGGCCAGATGATTTCGTTTGTGACTGAAGAAAGCCAATTGCTATTTTCCACACAGCCATTAAAGTATACCAAGAGCAGATAAGTTCATGGTGGCAGAAGCAGATAAACCGAGAGAAAGCGTGAAAACGCTGCATCTAGTTGTCTAGATAGAGACAGTAGTGTGGCTGGCTTACAAATCAACCTCTAGGTGTGGTCTGGGTCTTTAGGGCATGCGACCTCTGCAGAACAACACGCTCTAGTATACTAAACAATTGCATCTCACACTCCATTCGGCGATGACTCGCTTTCAGAAGAAGTATAATTGCCTGGATGTGTCGATAAACCCGACCAAAGCAGCCAGGAAGCTGCATTTATAATGGGGAAGAAAAGAAAATGGAGGCACTAATGAGTAAAGAGTAAATAATGTTCTACAGAGGTGATCTCATGGCCATGGAGGTCAACATAGACATACCCATTTTGATATTGTCTGTCTAACTTGAGAATTCAGTAAAGGCGAACGGATCGATCCAATGCTGATATCATTGGTACTGGTATGGGATCAACGCCATTATGATTATATTCAGTTGCTTGTTAATTTTCACAAATATCTGTGTTTTTTTGTATGTCTTTCAAATGTTAACAAAGGCTTTGGGGGAAAAGGCCAGCGTTTGAATGAAGGCCAGTACATTAATCCCTCATTTAATTCTGTTAACTGGTTCCAGACCCAGCCATGATACGTGAATTTCCGCAAAGTAGGATTCTGTATGTATAGATAGAGCATAGAAAACCTGTTTGCAACCTTCTAAATACATTTTTGTAACATTATTAGAGCCCTCTACATATGAAATAACTCCCCTTCAGTAATCTTTAAATTAGTTTTAGCCTTTGTAGAAGCATAATAAACGTAAGTAAATAAGTGAAGACATTTAAGCCATACAGTAAATAAAACACGTTTGCCGCAGTAAATGTGTTCGGAATGTCTGGAGGACAGGATGTGACAATGGGTTTCAGAGCTTTTAGCTTTCCGTGGGTTATGGATTATTACGTTATTATTATTGTGCCCGTGATAGAAAGAATTTGGTAAATTCGAACAAGTAAAAGTGGCGAGGGATGACTGTAGTTGTTGACTTATTTTTCACTATTGACTTCATTTGGGGCCGCACGGTGGCTGAGTGGTTAGCACATTGGCCACACAGTCAGGAGATCTGGAAGACCTGGGTTCAAATCTCCGTTGGGCATCTCTGTGTGGAGTTTGCATGTTCTCCCCGTGCGTGTGTGGGTTTTCTCCAGGTACTCCGGTTTCCTCCCACATTCCAAAAACATGCATGTTAGGTTAATTTGGTGACTCTAAATTGTTGTTGTTTATCTACATGTGCCGCGATCAGTCCAGGGTGTACCCCGCCTCTCGTCCAAAGTCTGCTGGGATAGGCTCCAGCATCCCCGTGACCCTAATGAGGATAAGCGGCATAGAAAATGGATGGATGGATGGACTTCATTTGGTCAAATAATTGTTCATTCATTCATTTTCTATGCCGCTTATCCTCATTAGGTTTGCAAGTATGCTGGAGGCTATCCCAGCTGACTTTGGGCGGGAGGCGAGGTACACCCTGGACTGGTCGCCAGTCAATCGCAGGGCTCAAATAGACAAACAAAGACATACAACCAGTCACACCTGTGGACAATTTCAAGTTGCCAATTAACCTAACATGCATGTTTTTGGAATGTGGGAGGAAACCGGAGTACCCGGAAAAACCCACGCGCGCACGGGGAGAACATGGAAACTCCACACAGACATGCCCAACGGAGATTCGAACCCAGAACCTCCTGACTGTGAGGCCAAAATGCTACCCATTCATTCACCGTGCGGCCTGTCAAATAGTTGTATTTAACAAAAAGTAATATGGGAATACGGGTATTTTGGTGAGTGAGTCTGAATGGTTGCTTGTCTTTTGTGCCCTGCAATTGGCTGACAACCAAGCCATCCCAACTGCCTCTGGTCAGATGGGATAACCCCCGGCACTCTAGTGAGGACAAGCCGCATAGAAAATTGATTGATTGATTGATTGTTCATTTATTTCGAGCCACACAAAATGCACAAAAGAGAACCTAATGAAAACACACACACAGACAGAGAACAGTTTGGCTTGAAAAGGAGTGGGAAGAAAACAAGCTTATTTACACCCACCCCTATTTGTAACACTAAAGCCAGTTATATTAACACAATATGCAGCAATACATAAACAAGCTTTTACACCTACCAACACACATTTACAATATGCATTATTATTAATCTGTTATACCTTTTACATCTTACCAATACTATTGTAATGTGACGTTACTCATTATTATACCATCATCATATATAAAAAAATTAGTCATGAATTATAGCTAATTTTTGGACTCACTATACAGCATATATAATTTTTATGCATTCGAGAGAATAGAATTTTGATTCAAAAATGTAATAGCTAATGACACTTATAGACACTTGACGCTGTCAAGTGTCCTATGCTGTGCATTAAAAGAGAAAAGATTTTGGAGGCCTCCACCACTCTAATCTGTTGATTTTATTGCATTAAAAAACAATCTAAAAGAAGATAAAAACATAGTTATTAAGAAGATTAATATACAACATGTTATCTTGGACTTACATAGTTATGAATAACGACCCTTCTGTTTTATTGTTATTTAATAGTACCTGAAACGCCAGGTCACATTCAAATACATCTTTCCTCATACATGTACGGAACCATTTCTTTGAGGAATGAATGTATTTTGTTGATATTGTTACATTGTCTTTGATTCCATCCATCCATCCATTTTCTCTGTCACTAATTACACTAATTAGTGTAGTGGGGTATTCTGGAGCCTATCCTAGCAGACTTCGGGCGAGGGACGGATTTCCAGCCAATCACAGGGCACATACATGTATAGACAAACCTAACATGCGTGATTTTGGACTTGGAGGAAACCCACGCACGCAAGGGGAGAACATGCAAACTCCACACAGAGATGTCAAATGGATATACAACCCCAGGTGTTCCAGATCTCCTGATTGTGTGGTCAACATGCTAACCGGTCGGCCACCATGTCTTACATTGTATTATTAAAGTTATCTCAAATAAGTGTGTACACATTTGTAGTACCCCTCACATCTAGAATTTAGCATTAGGCCTGAATAGTTTACAAATCACAGAGCTTTAAATGCAAAGTCAGATTCCTGCTGAATGCTGAAAGAGACCATCCCTTTACCGGGTGTCAGTAGAGTGTGGTGAGGTGGGTGTGTAGGAGAGCAGAGGATAGGATGGGAGTGGGGAGGGGGGGGTGTAGTTATGCAGTGTAGCGTGGAGAATGAGTTTCACTCTCTGGTGTTGGACTGTCAGGAGAGCTGCTGCTTCAGTGGAGGGTGACAGCACAGAGACAGAGCCACTCTGCAGCTGTCATGGCCACTCTGCCTCCCTTCTTAGTTTTAGACGTGTAGATGTGTCTGGTGAGCACCGCTATTCAGGACTGCTTGGCCGTGTTTGTGTCACTTGAGGCTCGTTTTGCACCAACAAATGGTGTTTTGAAGGGGTTCGATTTTTGTCGCTGTCTTTGTAGGTTGTGGCAGTTTAAAAAAATGAAACATTAAAAGTCAGTGGAATTGCACGCATTTTGCTCCTGCACCGTGACAATACGTGTCATTTAGATGGAACGACCGAAAAGCATGAGGACTCGTTTGTGCACAGTTTGCGCATAAGTTGTGCAGTTGGTACACTAAGTCAATTGCTGTTTATGTCTAGTGCATGACATAGTACACGTGACGGGCACTGTTCCTGCATGTGCATACAGTGTCAGCAACACTTCCTGCATCCGTGAATCCGTCGTGGCATTATTTTGTCCTGCACGACGCCATGCTATAGCAACCATCACCTCTAGCTTCATTCATTTCTACAGCCCACAAGACATTGAAGTTCTCATTGAAGAAAAGAAAATGTTTATCTATGTTATCTTGCAGCTGCAGAAAGAGCAAGGAGAAGGCATAAACTAGAAAATAGAAAGCACGGACAGTATGAGAGGGAATTGCTGACTGAAGATCAGTTATTAAAAGAACTTTACAACGAAGATCTAAAAGGCTACAGAAATTATTTGAGAATTTCCCCCTGACTTGCTCCAAGAAGTGGTGGAAAAGTTAACCAAACTCATGTAAATGAGACATCTTTTGATACTGACTGTACTGTTAGCACAGTGGTTCCTAAACCTTTTTGTGCGGCGCCCAGTTTTGGAAAAATATGGTAATAATGACAAGTGTTTGTGGTAGCCCCGCACCCCCGCTGTCATACACAGGGCCCCCCCCGAAGGTGTGAGCCCCCCAGTTTGAAAACCACTGTGTTAGCGCATAGGTCATGGTGCGTTTACGACTAGTTCACAAATTGAACATTCCAAAATTTTCTTTGCGCACTAGCACACCACCCCACACTGTTTACACAACTGTTTGTGACCAGTATACTTTTTGGCACACCATTGGCATGCAAAATTGTGTACAACTGTGGAAACAAAATGCATGCAAGTGTAAAGTAGGCTTTACACTGCAGTTGTCAAGTGATCACAATCACACATGAAAATATAACATTAAGGAGTGGGACAGAGGGACACAAACGTTACCAACGTTACTGGCATAATTATGTGAGCTACAGTGATAACATTACACTCATTATTTTAACAACATTCATATTTTAATTCTTTATTTTAATTGCCTCTCCTTTCCAACTGGTGTGTCTCCCATTGTGCAGGGATTATTATGTGATCCTTTTGTTGTTGAGCAGTAAGGAGTGGGACAGAGGGACACAAACATTACCAACACTAGCATAATTATGTGAGCTGCAGTGCCAACATTACACTCATAACAGAAACATTCTAAGTTAGAGGCCGCACGGTGGTCTAGTGATTAGCAGGAATGTGAGTGTGAATGGTTGTTTGTTTGCCCTGCAATTGACTGGCAACTAGTCCAGCATGTACTCTGTATCTCGTCCGAAGTCCGCCCGGGATAGGCTCCAGCATACACCGGCAGAGAAAATGGATGGATAGATTCTAGGTTAGTGCCATTGACTAAGACTGTAAGACTGCAAGGGAGGCTTAGCGTCCCCCAAAATGTTCAAAAAAAGTGGTGAAATATGTACTGCTGTGTGTACATTTTATTGACCAAATATGCACCACAATACCTTCATCTTTTGCTCAGAATCAGCTACATGTCAGAATCAGACTTCCTTATCATTCATTCACCGCAATGTTTTTTCACAGTCCAGACGCTAAGCTGGGGAAGCTTAAAAAACTGAAAACCCAAAGTAGACGGTCATTGGATAAATGCTGGGCTTTGTCCTGCACGTCAGACGCTGATCATCTCTGGGGCTCCATAGGGCAGTTGGCTCTCGGTTTCTGCGTGAGGATTGGGTGATCTGTTTGAGGCAAAATGCCTTTTTAAATGACAATAAAATGAGCAAATCAGCGATCTTGAAGTTGTATAAACGAAGCACGTTTTTCATTCCGTTGTTCTGAACTGAACTTTACCGATCCCCGGCAATTAGCAAATTATCATTTTGTAGCTGACTGACAAATAGTTGGCAGAGAACCAGGTTTTATTTTCAGATGGAAGGCCGCCTATTTCTGACGATTACTTCCTGTTCTTGCACCTCAGTATCATTTCAAAGTCCAATCGTTTGTTTTCGTCGCAGTTTTGGCACCATTTTCTTTTACGTGCCTTTATTTGAAGATGTTTTGTTGTTTTACAAAGCTATCCTCCCTGAAGTCGCTAGGGACAGTTCATAGGTGGCATCATGTCGATCATACGTGACGTGAAAGAGATGATAGTTGTCTCCTGTTTGGTGCACACACAGGTGTGTGCATATTGAGGAGATGACTGGAAGACTCCTGTGCAAGGCATCATGTGGACAGTCTGCAGTAAAAAAAAAAAAAAAAACATGCCAGGCAAAAAGGACAAAGAAAAGGAAATGGTCTGTGGTGGTGACCATCTGCAAACTCCTTAATAGAGGTTATCGTGTTAATTGCCTCTCCTTACCAACTGGTGTGTCTCCCATTGTGCCGGGATTATTATGTGATGCATTTGTTGTTGAGCAGTGCAGTGGTTTTTGTTTTTCAACAATCCCAGCTGGTTTTGTCATCATTACCGCCAACAGTCTTCTCTAAAATAGACAAGTTGCTATGTGACGTTACTGAAGCATTATGTCTGCATCAGTGCTATTGCCAACCATCTTCAATTTTCAAAAATGTTCACAGCCCTTTCATCACAGTAGTAGTGCAGTCGGCCCTCGCTACATTGGTTTCCAACACAGCGCCCTTACTCTATCTCGTTTTTTCAAAAATGTATGAATAAATAAATGGTCGCTGTTTTGTGGTTGAACACTGCCCATAGTTTTTGGGTTTTTGTATTGCATATTTCAACAAATTGTACTTATTTTTTGCTTTAAAAAAGCATTTTTATCAGTAATCGTTTGGTGAGACAGGCAGCAGATTTATTAGCCGGACCATTTGTTGCAGGTGTAAGTTATCTCACATGTCTAAACCCTTGTTACCTAGGTGGTGCTAGACCCTTAGCCCGCCCTTGTGCAAGACGAGGCAGGCGCACCTCCCTAACCTGACTACTCTGTGTAAAGGGTTAAATCTCCCCCATTGAGGGACTGAGACCTTCTTAGCCAGGGACAAGGTAAACTCACCCAGGTTCTCACAGCCTTGGTTTTGGCGGAGGCGGCCCCGCTGCACCCGGATCGCACACGACCAGAAGAACCGCTTCACTTATTTTGGCCGCAGGCGACACCGGGTCCTCTGGCTTTTACGACTGCTCCCCCTCTAAAACGGGTTGTTGCTCTTGGAAAAAAACCTGGGATATTTTATCTATCTGCTAGCGATAAAGAGGAACCTGTCAATATTATATATATTATCTATAATACCGGAACAACCTCAAAAGAATTTATTCTGTATCACACCGCTTAGTCTTTTGTATCACAGAGAATATTGGACGATAACTCTTGTCCAGTTGCAATAGATGACGGGTTTTATTAGGACAGATTAGCAAGGGCATACAAGCAGACAATCATGACTCTAAAGATAATACTCTTAAAAGTACCTTGAGCTCAACCTACACACCTCTAGGTAGGGACTAGGCCCTATCTGGAAACCCAGTACTTCAATCCCACCCAGATGGCGATGCCAGGTAGTAAAAAGGTAAGTCTAGAAAGAATATGTTATGAACATGAACATGAATATTATGAATATGGAAGAATATGAACATACATATATTCATATGTATGTTACATACATATGAATATGTATGTAAAGAATCTGCTCAGGGTTATTCTTAATCCAGGGTCCAGGGGAAAGGGCTGGCGAGTGATCAGGTCGACAGCTTCCCCTGGGAGTGCTCATGGATTTAAGTTGCTCCCGAATATGGCAAGAAACAGGTTCGCTGCTGTGGTAGGTTCTATACCCCACTGTCCTCAGCTCTTTTTCGGGTAGCTCCGCAGCTTAGTGTTCTCAATCTATGATACCAGCTCTTCTGTCGGTCCGAATCTCCTCGAGACCACTGGAACAGTCGAGGACTGGCGGGTTCCAATCTATATATGAGCAGCCAGAGCCTCTTGGAAATCCTAACACCTCCAAGGAGCCCGACAGAGGGACCCAGCAGACAAAGTCAGCAGGAAGAACCAATTAGGCTTAACGCTCAGCGAGTAGCACACAGCTCCACAAGAGACAAAATGCCTTGTCGATCGAATGCAGCCTCCTTTTATGCTATCGCTTGTGTGGGAGTGTCTTTTCCAAAATCTTCTTCTCCCCTTCCTCGTGTGGGAGTGGTCTTCCAGAATCTTCTCGCTCCTCCCAGAGGTCACCGCTCCCAGATCTTCAGACCCCCCCCCCCCAGTGGAATTCCCCTTTAGAGGAACTTTTTCTCGCATCTTTTTCCCAACCTATCCGAGACCTTTGTTAATTTGACCCCCTCTAGACAGACCATATATAACTCAGAGAGCCATTTTGTCTTTAGATGACACCTCCCCAGAAGTCCTTATTTGGACTTCCGGAACCAGTCTCTGTACTGCGCAGGACTGTGGTTATTTTGGTATATGCCGCTCCTATGAGTCATACCCACAGTAGCTTTCGGCGGACACTGCTGAGACTTTGTTAACCCTTTACTACCTGGTGTAGGGGCTCATTCTAACTCCATATTACTGTAATGTAGTCTCTTCTATTCTAAGTAATCATATTATCCTTTCACCTTGTATAAGTCACACATGCCGCACGGTGGTTAGCACATTGGCCACACAGTCAGGAGATCTGGAAGACCTGGGTTCAAATCTCTGTTAGGCATCTCTGTGTGGAGTTTGCATGTTCTCCCCGTGCGTGCGTGGGTTTTCTCCGAGTACTCCGGTTTCCTCCCACATTCCAAAAACATGCATGTTAGGTTAATTGGTGACTCTTGTCCATAGGTATGAATGTGAGTGTGAATGTTTGTTTGTCTATATGTGCCCTGCGATTGACTGGCGACCAGTCCAGGGTGTACTCCACCTCTCGCCCAAAGTCTGCTGGGATAGGCTCCAGCATCCCCGCGACCCCAGTGAGGATAAGCGGTATAGAAAATGAATGAATGAAAGGAATGAATAATTCACACATTTCACACATACAAACTTTTGTAATCCCCGATGTTACACAATGATCCAAAACGATTATAAGAGTTTCTAAATGCTTATGTTTCTGGGTAACACTGATAACATTTTTATTAAGTGTTGTAGCACAGCGATAGTTTTTTGCTAAAGTCCCTGATGTCATGTAGTGCAGTTGCGTGTGTGCGTGTGTTTCCTATAATTGTACATGTACATTTACATGAGTTACTACTACTTGTGTTGTATGGTTACCAACTTAATGCGATAGATGTAGCCTAAGCATGGTAGACTGTTAAGTCTGTTCTCTGTTCCTTGATCGTTTTGTTTTTAACCCATTAATTTATGAATTTATGTATGAATACTCTTTGTTATAATCTAGCTACCCCTAGTGGTCAATATGGGTATAGCTTCTAGGTCACTTGACACACAATAATAAATAAACATTTGGAACATGCACAGTAATAATAACATAATAACCATAATAATATTATGGGCCATTGTTGGGACCATAATCCACGACAAGCTAGAAATTAACGCTGAATTTCAGGCATTATTTCCTGTCCTCCACATGTCTGTCCCCCCGCCACTAAGGTACCTTAGTAGTCACTTTTACGGTGACACACACAAGCAGGAGTTTTAGTTACGTCTTAAATGGCTTATTTAATTGTATTATGTCTATTATATTTAGTAATAAAAATGTAAAGCCATTTAAAGCCGCCATTACAATAAATAGATGAGACAATAGCCACCGCAGGAAGAAACAAACAAGGGAAAAACAAGGAACTTCTAATGTAGAGTATGTTATTCTATTTATGTCTAAACATTTCTTATTTTTTATATCTATTATCTACTATAAATCTACTATATTGAGTAATACAAATGTAAAAGTGACTATATGGATGTTATTCCATGTCTAGGTGTTTAGAAGATCATAACAGATTTTATATGCCATAATTATGAAAATATTCCATTATTAATACTGAATACTACTTCGCTCTCAGATCTGTAATTAATTAACCGCGTTAAACGAGGGACGACTGTAGTTAAGTCATATTCTCATTACCCCTCAGTGATTCTTTAGTAGGGAGCACACTGACATCTGCTACTTTTTCAGTTAAAAAGCGTCGTAAAACACGTCAATTGCATGAGGGAAGCAAACTCAGATTAATACCACCGCCATTTTTTTTATAACACTGTTAACTTAAGTTATGAGTGCTATGCAAGCGAATAAATGCCAGCACCATTCTTTACCAGATATTAGCATTTGGACTGCTATTTATGGCCTCCAAAGCAGCGTACTGCATAGTTTGGACAGCCAGGCCCATCCATAAATGATTTATTTATAGCTCTGTATGACTGGAAAATCTGTGTTACATGGATGAGCTACGTTTTTGTTTTGTTTTTTGCCCATGATGCCAAATCAACACAGATCCCACTCGGTGACCTGCAAGAGATGGTCAGAGCTGAACATCTGTTTGCTTCCTCTACTCATTTCTTCTCAGTGGCAGACTGGCTGTAAAAGCAACATGCCGATCCAGCTCAATGGTTATCTCAGAGGTGGTTTTGCTTCTGCAGAGCTAAAGGGAGCTTGGTGTGAATGTTTATGATGCAACTTGGAGTCATGCTATTGCGTGACAAAGACACACACCTTGTATACAAATCGTATACAGGTAGACTAAACGCCATCCAGTCTTTGCTGCATTTTTTATCGTTAACACACATGTGGTTAAAAACGGTAAACAATGATCCCACGCTGCCTCTCTCTCTCATAGCTGAAAATTATTGATTAGTTTCGCTGGTTAATCCATTGACTGAGAAGCAGCACATGTGATCAAAGCATACGTATTCTGTCTCAAATTAGTGCTACACATACGCATACATTTGAAATATGCAGAGTGTGCAGGATGTTTTATGACTGATAATTAAAAATAATTAAGATTAGGCCACCTCCAAGTTTTATCTGGTGATAAGAAAAATAATTGCTGAAAAACGCAACTTTCAAAAAAAATGTTAATTAATAAATTAATATCGCTGTTATTGTTGGATGATCAAATATGCTTTCCAACCTAAAAGCACATTTTAATCACTCTTCAATTACAGTACAGTACAATACATAAAAATAACAAATTAAGCTGTTTTTTTAATCACATTTCAGCAACAAGTATTTGCAATAATTAAATGATATAGATCTTAGCTGTTTGATACATACATCATCCCTTTCCACTGAGTAGGTTTGAATACAAATAAATAGAACATTTTTGTGACAACATAGAAAACCTGTTAATGACTTTCTAAATACAATCTTTACCGGTATTACAGACCTGTAGGCACAAAATAACACCCCTATTATATTTGTGTTTACACCACATTGCTCAGCTGTAATGCACAGGCTATGGGCTCCAATTAATTTACTCTATTTTAAACTTAAGAATTTCTATTTTATAGTGGGGAAGGTAGGACAAATAAGTCTAAGACTTACCACTTCCACAGAGAATGGGAGGAGAACTTATTTTCACTCTATCACGTCGGATATGCCATGGCTGACTCCATGCAGTGTGATGCTTATCTAAAGTCATGTATCAATAATGGAACATTACTGACGCCTAGTGGCCCGACTACTGCATATATCTTTGTCTTTCAACATTTTTTGACTAATAATATGCCATAATCAACCACAAAATTGCCTTCTTTTATTAATTTTTTATTAATAATTTGTATTTTCTGGAAGATATTGACAAGCATAGTTTGATGACTTGGATTTGTTGATCACCATTATCTTAACATTTGCATTTTAACTGTTTCCAGCGGGTCTCTATGTCAACATTGTCTGTCCAGATCACGTGTGTGTGTGTGTGTGTGCGTGTGCGTGTGCGTGCATGTGTGCGTGTGTGTGTGTGTGTGAGTGACACAAAGAAAAGCTCTAGCTTGCTTGGAAATGACTCGTCCGGCACCCCTGTTGGTTTTCAGGTATACTCTTTAGACCAGAGGTCACTAATCCTTCGATCACGTGCTAATGACCAGTCTTTGGGACTTTGCTGCTCAATTTCGAGAACATTAGAAAATAAGTATTATTATTATTATTACATCTGTGCCCCTCCCTCCCGGGAGTAACTAACAGGCATGCATTTACGCCACTGGACAGGCCCGTGCGCCTCGCCGCCCTCTGGGCACGCAACCCGCAAGCTCCGGCTAAAAGCCTAGTCCCCATATCCTGAATCCAGAAGTATCAGTGCGCGTATACCAGATCGCCTTGCAGTGCAAGCAGATATTAAGCGAGCAGGAGACTGCGTGACAGAGCTCGGCAATGTGTAGACTGTGCACACATCAGCTATCACTTGACGCCACAAGCCTGACCCAGACGAAGATCCACCAAACTAGGGGTGGCCAAAATATGATTCACTTTGTACTTTTTTTCTACAAAGACATATACAGTATATATGTATATTAGTGTGTGTATGTGCATACTTCTTCTTCTTTTCCTTTCGGCTTATCCCTTCAGTGGTCGCCACAGCAAATCAATTGCCTCCATCTAACTCTGTCTTCTGTATCCTCTTCTCTTGCGCCAACTACCTTCATGTCCTCTTTCATTACATCCATAAACCTCCTCTTTGGTCTTCCTCTAGGCCTCCTGCCTGGCAATTCAAAACTCAGCATCCTTCTACCAATATATTCACTATCTCTCCTCTGGACATGTCCGAACCATCTCAGTCGGGCCTCTCTGACTTTATCTCCAAAACCTCTAACATGTGCTGTCCCTCTGATGTGCTCATTCCTGATCCTGTCCATCCTGGTCACACCCAAAGAGAACCTCAGCATCTTCATCTCTGCTACCTCCAGCTCTACCTCCTGTCTTTTCCTTAGCGGCACTGTCGCTAAACCAAACAACATGGCTGGTCTCACCACAGTTTTGTACACCTTTCCTTTCATTTTATCTGAAACTCTTCTATCACACATCACACCCGACACTTTTCTCCATCCATTCCAGCCTGCCTGCACACGCTTCTTCACCTCTTTTCCAAACTCTCCATTGCTCTGGACTGTTGACCCTAAGTACTTAAAATCCTCCACTTTCTTTATCTCTTCTCCCAGTAACCTCACTCTTCCACTTGAGTCCCTCTCATTTACACACATGTACTCCGTCTTGCTGCGGCTAACCTTCATTCTTCTCCTTTCCAGGGCAAACCTCCACCCCTCAAGCTTCTCCTCCACCTCTTCCCTGCTCTCACTACATATCACAATGTCATCTGCGAACATCATAGTCCATGGAGATTCCTGTCTAACCTCATCCGTCAGCCTGTCCATCACCATAGCAAGCAAGAAGAGGCTCAGAGCTGATCCCTGATGTAGTCCCACCTTCACTCGGAACTCCTCTGTCACACCTGCAGCACACCTCACTACTGTCTTACTGTCCTCGTACATGTCCTGCACCGCTCTAACATACTTCTCTGCCACTCCAGACTTCCTCATACAATACCACAGTTCCTCTCTTGGCGCCCTGTCATAAGCTTTCTCCAGATCTGCAAAAACACAATGCAGCTCCCTCTGACCTTACCTGTACTTCTCAATCAACATCCTCAAAGCAAATATTGCATCTGTTGTACTCTTTTTGGCATAAAAATGTACTGCTGCTCACAAATGCTCACATTTGCCCTTAGTCTAGCTTCAACTACTCTTTCCCATAACTTCATTGTATGGCTCATCAGCTTTATTTCTCTGTAGTTTCCACAATTCTGCACATCTCCCTTGTTTTTAAAAATGGGCACCAGCACACTTCTCCTCCATTCCTCAGGCATCTTCTCATTTTCTAAAATCTTGTTAAACAACCCGGTCAGGAACTCTATTGCCACCTCTCCTAGACACTTCCATACCTCCACAGGTATATCATCAGGACCTTTGTCATCAGGAGTGCCTTTCCATTCTTCATCCTCTTCAATGCCGTCCTCACTTCTTCCTTACTAATCTTTGCAACTTCCTGGTCCACAACAGTGACCTCTTCTACTCGTCGTTCTCTCTCATTTTCCTCATTCATTAACTCTTCAAAGTACTCTTTCCACCTTCCCATGACACTACTGGCACCTGTCAATACCCTTGCACCCCTATCCTTTATCCTTTATCCTACCCTAACCTGCTGCACGTCCTTCCCATCTCTGTCCTTCTGCCTTGCCAACCTGCATAGGTCTTTTTCTCCCTCCTTGCTGTCCAACCTAGCATACAAGTCATCATAAACCCCTTGTTTGGCCTTTGCCACCTTTACTTTCACCTTACGCTGCATCTCTCTGTAGTCCTGTCTACTCGCTTCAGTCCTCTCAGTGTCCCACTTCTTCTTAGCTAACCTCTTACTCTGTGTACACTCCTGCATCTCTTCATTCCACCACCAAGTCTCCTTATCTACTTTCCTTTCAGCTGACACACCAAGTACTCTCCTACCTGTCTCCCTGATCACAGTAGCTGTAGTTGTCCAGTCATCTGGAAGGACTTCCTAGCCACCCATAGCCTTTTTCAACTCCTTCCAAAAAGTCACGCAACACTCCTCCTTTTTCAGCTTCCACCATTTCGTCCTCTGTTCTGCCTTTACCCTCCTTCTCCTTTTCACCACTAGAGTCAACCTACACACCACCATCCTATGCTGTCTGGCTACACTCTCACCTACCACTGCTTTGCAGTCACTGACCTCCTTCAGGTTAAACCTTCTACACAAGATGCAGTCTACCTGTGTGCTCCTACCTCCACTCTGGTAGGTCACCCTATTTTCCTGTATCTTCTGAAAGAAAGTATTCACTACAGCCATTTCCATCCTTTTTGCGAAGTCGACCACCATCTGTCCTTCTGCGTTCCTCTCCTGGATACCAAACTTGCCCTTAACCTCCTCATAATCTCTGTTTCCTGCACCAACATGCCCATTGAAGTCCGCACCAATGACAACTCTCTCACTTCTGGGAATGTTCTGCATCGCTTCATCCAGCTCTGACCAGAATTTCTCTTTCTCCTCCATCTCACATCCTACCTGTGGAGCATACTCACTAACAACATTGAACATCACACCTTCAAATTCTAGCTTCAGGCTCATCACTCTATCTGACACTCTTTTTACCTCCAGGACGTTGCTAGCAAACCCCTCCTTCAAAATCACCCTTACTCCGTTTTTCTTCCTATCTACACCATGATAGAACAGCTTGAACCCTGCCCCTAAGCTTCTAGCCTTGCCACCTGGTCTCCTGGACACACAATATGTCTACCTTCCTTCTCTGCATCATGTCAACTAAATCTCTACCTCTTCCAGGCATAGTTCCAACATTCAAAGTCCCAACTCTTAGTTCTAGACTCTTAGCATTCCTCTTCTCTCTCCTCCTACGGACACACTTTCCTCCTCTCCTTCTTCGGCCAACAGTAATCCAGTTTCCACCGGCACCCTGTCGGTTAACAGCACCGGTGGCGGGCGTTGTTAACCCGGGCCACGTCCGATTCGGTATGGAAGTCATTTGTCTGATTCGCATGTTACACATACTGTATGTGTATACAGTATATGTATATCTCTTTAAATATACAGTATATATTCTGGTTGGAGGGTATATATCTTGCGCGGGTTTATAGCCGAGATCAGGGAGCTTGGTCTCAAAACGGTTGGTGACCAATGCTCTAGACCATAAATACAAGACGATCTGCCATTTTAAGCCATCTTTCTAGAGAATGTTGTTGTTCTAGAGAACACTGCAGATTTGCTTGATAATGATTAAGTAGTCATTAATTCAAGTTCAAACAGGTCAAGACTGCATGATTACTTTGAGGTCACAAACAATAAAAGATTGAACGCACCCATAACTATTTCAAACAGAGATAAAATGATAGTGTGGAGAATAAGAGCCAAGCAGATTTCATCACGTGACCCCTTGACTGGAGTCAACATACAAAAGCTCTTTATTATCCAGAGGTTAAGCTACTATGCAAACTGACGACTCTCAGGGGACGGGGGTTATCTTTTAACGTTGCACTGAAGCTCGTTTAGTGTGGTGAGCACATTAATTGTGCAGGACAGGAAAGACAAAGGCCATTGACAGGTGAGCCAAATGCAAGCAGGTGATGTACCTTCAACCATATCTGAGAAGCAGAGGGTGTCCACATCTGACTCTCTCAGGCCCTGTCCACACAAGAACATTCCTTGGATTTTTTTATCTTTGGCGGGACAAAGACACTATGACAAGACAAAAGGGCAGACTCTGTTCATGCCGTTCTAGGTTTAAGGTGTTACACTAATGCACAGAGTGAACTTTCTTCCTGCCTGTTTGAAGGCTAGAAGGAGACAAGGAAAACAGATACAATATATTGGGGCCGACAAAATTATCAAGTTAATTTTCATTTATTGTGTGATTAATTTGTTTATCGTCATCCCAGGCCTAGAGCCCACGAGACATTTTGTGTTTCTGAACGAGAAATCTATTTAATCTTGCGAGATCTTGCGGCACCCCAAATAAATAACTCGTTTTGTCGCAACGTCCACGGAGTGTGTCTGTCTTAACTCTGACTGCGTGTCCTTGTCTTTTCTTTGATGACTGCAGCAGCTGAGCCCTCCACTTCAACTTTCCAAGTACGCAGCACTGTGACTCGCACATGCCGATAGGTTTCGAGTGTGCTGCTTGAATACTGCCTAGCAACAAGTGACTAGGCCAAACTGATATGGCCAAAAAACAATGCCCTGTAGCAATTCCATTGTTATACATTACTGCACTAATTTCATGTCAGTTAGGTATCATATAGACGTTTGTGGTCTGTTTAATTGAAATGTACAGCATAACCTTTATATTTTTGTATAGTTTTAAATGCATAAAGCAGTTTGTAAGGGCATATAAGTGATGAATGAAAAGGATAAGTTAACATTTAGGGTTACTTTTACCTTCACTACAGTTGTCATTGTTGCCACAGAGATCAACATGGACACCGCCTTTGTGTTTTTCATGGGTTATTTCTTGAAATCAGCAGTGTTTTATATGCATTTTGAATTGGTTTTGGCATATAAAACTATAATTGTAAAGCTATAAAAATTATGTTTCTGTTTTTTTCTTTCTGGAATGGAAATGAATTGTGTTTTTAAATGATTTCTTATGGGAAAAGTTGACTTGATTAGAGTACATTTTGTTTAGAGTTAGAAACACATTATTCATTCACTCCTCGGTCACACACTGATGGTGGTAATCTACACCTGTACCCAGGGAGACACAGACTGACGGGAACCTCACCGAACAAAACTAAACATTAATTCACACTCATACACCAGTGTGGGCAGCACTGGAGGCAAGGTGTGTGAAGTGTAATAATGAATTGCTGTTTTGCCCCCTTTATACAGATCCTAACAAAGTGTAATGGGTTTTTACTTGGTCAACAACAACAACAAACAAGGTCACCATAGAGAAGCAAGAACAACAAAAACAGAGTTCCTTATGGTCCTGGATGCTGTGGGTGTGTCTTGGTTGACACGACTTTGCAGCATCGCATGGACATTGGGGGCAGTGCCCCTGGATTGGCAGACCTGGGTGGCGGGCCCCTTTATTATAAAGGGGGACCAGAGAGTATGTTCCAACTATCATGGAGTCTTCTCAGCCTTCCTGTTAAGGCCTTTTCAGGAGTTATAGATAGAAGCATCTGGTCAGTACACCTCCCTAGGGAGGTGTTCAGGGAACGTCAGGTTTCTACCTTGGCGACCTGAGCTCTGATAAGCATAAAATGATGGATGAATTGATAGATGGATGGATGAATGGATGGCACTGAATTGCAAAGAATGAATGAAAGAGTTTGTGTGTTGTTGTTTTGCTCAAGGTTGTAAACCCCATTTTAAAAGAAGTCATATGCACTCCAAAACCCATTAACTTTCCCACGTCCTTCTTCACTTTTACCCTCTGAAAAAACTAAAAACACCTACTACAGGCAGAAAATAACACAAAAAACATTCAGGACAGAGAACTAAAAAGCTTGTTTTGTTTTTAACCACCTTTATATGTGTGTGTGTGTGTGTTTGTGGTTGTAGTTCTTGTCATTGCAATGATAATGTTAAATAGTCTTGATAAATTAACAAATATTATGCTATATAATTCATGGAAATTTTCGTTAAAAATATTGACAGTAATGTCGATTATCAACAGTAATTTGAAGGATAATTATCGTCCGGTAAAATGTGTTATTGTGACAGGCCTACTGACACAAAGTACGGTATGTAATTGGCATTGTTGAACCCAAGACAGAACTTGTAAAGGTGACCGGATGCAAAGTAAAGATCTTGATTGAGGAACAAAAAAACGGGATTTGCAGGAAAAGATGAAAATGGACACAAGCTATTTTCATTTTAAGAACAGCCTGGAGTTTATAATAATCCAATCCTGGAGATAAAAAAAAAAACACAATGAAAAGTTATCTCGAGCTGAACTGATTTTTTAATGTAAAAGAGTGAAGTGGTTGTGTTGGTCTGCCCTGCAGGGTTTATGCAAGTGTGTGTAGGTTAGGCTGCAGTGGAAGAGAGGATTAGACAAACTGCCTATGGCTCCTTTTCAACATCTCTGTCAATCTATTACCAAAAGTCAGAATGTTTTCCGTAAGATTTGGTCACAGCCATTTGAAAAGTGGAGATAGCAGAGATCATGTTGGAACATTCCTGCTATTGGGGTCTTTGGGGCCTGACATATGAAAGGCAGCATCTTTGTCCGAAAAAGGCTCTTTTCACTAGGGACATGATTGTGTCTTCTCTTTCATCACGCTAAAAGGATTTTTGCAGATAAGGGGATTTTCTCTATGATGCAAAATGTTGGCAACCTGTCTTCAGTACCCACAGAGGACGTCTCTGTGAATGAATGGAACACATTGAGTTTATACAGAAGACACTCACTGGCCCCAACAGGTACACCTGCATGTCAAAAGAAGCTTTGATTCACAATGTGAGCGGGGTACTGACTGATACTGTTTATTACAGGTCTTTTGCTTTTTTGAGTGAGTTTTTGCAAATACTGTATATTCACACCTTATATACATGCAAAACAATACTATTTTACACTCATTTATAATCTGGAAAAATGCTGAGAAGTCCCCCAACAGGCAATTACCCAGGATGACATGTGGGTCATAAATTAGTATTAGATGGTATTATTTTGTATCTATACTGGTGAGGTGACATTGTGTGTTCCACATGTCGTGTTATTTTTGGTTGCACTATGAGGGAGGAAGGCGTTTGGTTTGATGACCTCCTGTTGGTTTGTGTTAGAGTGTCAAAATAGACATTTTTATGCGCATCTCAATTACTTATGGTTTTTTGCCATTAGAGTCTATATTTTTAGTCTGTGTCTTATGTTCTATAGTAGTATATAGCAGTGGCGATTGCTCTAAGACTTCCCCTAAGTGGTGAAATATGTACTGCTTTGTGTACATTTCTTTGACAAAATTTGCTCTATACCTTCATCTTCTGTTCAGAATCAGCTACTTATCACAAGTAACTGACACAGCTTCCTTCTCGTTCATTACCGCAGAGCCACAGTGCTTTCACATAGTGGGATGCTGAGCGTCTACTGACGTCCATGGGGAAACGTAGTGGGTTGTTCCACTGCGCGAAACTGGACAGTCATTGGAGAAATGCCGGGCTTTGTCCTCAGTATCTCTGGGGCTTTATGGGGCAGTGGGCTGGCCCAGACCCTCTGCATGATGATGATTGTCTGTGTGAGTCTCTTTTTGATTGACAGTGAAATAAGCAAATCAGCAATCTTGAAGTTTTTCATTCCGCTGTTTTGAACTGTTTCAGAGACATTACTGTTCCGAAGCAACTTTGTCTCTTGAATTTACAAAATCTGTATAAATAAATAAACATATATATGATGTTGGTCTCACAGTCAAGAGGTTCAGGGTTCGATTCTCCTTTGGGCATCTCTGTGTGGAGTTTGCATCTTCTCCCCGTGCGTGCGTGGGTTCTCCGGGTACTCAAGGTTACCTCCCACATTTCAAAAACATCCATGTTAGGTTAATTGGCGACTCGGAATTGTCCATTACAGTGTGAATGTGAGTGTGAATGGTTGTTTGTCTGCCCTGCAATTGACTGGCGACCAGTTCAGGGTGTATCCAGCCTCCCGGCCGAAGTCAGCTGGGATAAGCTCCAGCATACCCGCGACCGTAATGAGGATAAGCGGTATAGAAAATGGATGAATGGATAATGTAGTCCAGAAAAAAAATGAGCTTCCCTCCTTGAATGACCAGCAGCCGCCACTGGTATATATTGTACACAGTTTTGTAACATTTAAAGAAAAGTTTGCTTCATTTGTGATGTCATTTGGAGCACTCCTAGGGGAAATTACGCTCTCCTCAGTATCACATCTCCACAGCAAATTGTTCACATGTCCCCCCATTACTCCTCAGTCCTGCAAAGTAATTGAGGTTGCTGTCTGTCTGGATATATTCCAGATCAAGAAATTAAATCTAGAGACCTTGACCCACTCCTCTTGAGCCTCAAAGGAAATTACGCTAATAATTACACTTACCTTAATGAATTTGACATCATTATTCTCATAGCGTTACAATTAAGGTGCATGCACATTCAAATGATGCATGTAAATATGTGATGACCCTGTGTGTTAATTACTATTCAGTATGCAAGAGTCATGAATAATCACAGTCTGTGGCTAAAGCCTTGAAATAAGGCACCATTTTTAAATCATTTTTTTTTCTTTTTGCGAATCTAATACTGAAAGAATACTGGACTGACCCAAATATAAGTTTTCCCTAGAAAACAGTCCAAAAAAGACGGGTTGACTATTCACGCAAACCAACGGGCGTGGCCAAACAACTTTTCTCCAGAGCTTTTCTTCCTGTCACTCAAACACACTAGTGACCTGCAGATATTCAACCAACAATTCTTGGTTGAGGAGTACATCGTCCTTATAGCAGTCTATGTTGCTTTTTCAGTGTATTGAAAATATGATTACATTTTTTTCTGTTTTTGTCTTCAACTTGGGTGCACAGTGGCCTAGTGGTTAGCATGATTGCATCACCGGATCGACTCCAGCATAGTCACGACCTAGGGAGGTACAAGCAGTATAGAAAATGAATGGACTTTAAAATGGGTCTTGAGAAAGAAAGGTTGCCTTATATTTAGGATCATCTTACTGTATACTTATTGTATACAGCCATTTTTCCAGTCTGACTCCATCTAGCAAAGGTCTCAGTGACTGTGTTTCATTTGACTACCCTCAAATCAGTAACATTTTAAAAAGTGGTTAAAAAACATAAACTTTAGTGATTATGTAGCAATTTTTCCCAACAATGATTGTAGGCCCGTTTTCTTATAAAATAGGAGCACTGCGGTCTTGTGCAGCAGCTTGTGCAGCAATGGCTACTGTATGATGTCCTTTAGTTTCTATGCAATGATGCAATTTCATTCACAGCAAGATATTGTATGACAATGGAAATATGACATTGCTCGGGTTTATCACAGAAATATCATTTGTTTGTGTCCTTTCATTTCTTACCGTCTAATAGTGAACCACAGGTCAATGAAATTATGTAAGAGACAAGTGTGATACACAAAACATATTTCCCTTTTTCACTGATAAAACTGATTCCGGAACGCTATCTCAAACACTTATTAGAGTTTAGATGAGTGCATTGATGTTTTGGATGTATTGTTGTATTTTATGATGTTTGGTAGCCCATAATGTAGCAGGTTTATTCCCTCCAAATGAATTCTGCTGTGGGAACTGTATAAAAGTCTAATATACCGATTGTATTGTTTATTGTTGCTTTGCAAAACTGATTGATTAAACAAAGGGACAAATTAAGTGAATGATTAATCTGCAGGTGAACTCTACAGTCACCTTGTCACAATCACCACTGATCACACTGGAAAAGAGCCTATTCTGCAATGTTGCTGTTACTTGTTGTGATACAATGCCCCCCGTCAAGCTAATGATAATAAAACTGTCAGACCTGGAAGTAAAAGTGAAGGTCATTTATTGCTGGACTGGTGAGCAGTTGCAGACTGAGACACACGCATCAAGAGTGGGTACCAGGTGCCCTGACCTCTGTGCCCTGAGGTATTGCAATGCTTCTGTGACGGGATCAGTCCTCCCCGTGTTGTACCAGCCGCATCGCTATTCTCATCCACCCACCCGTTCTCCATCCATCCTTAGAGCTGTAGTCATAGCAACCTGCAGATGCCCTTGGGGATCATTTCTTGACAGAATTCCTCGATGTCCTCCCTCTTGGCATTTGCATGATGCTCTATCACCGGCCAGATGCTTTCGCCTCGCGCTCCCCTGGCAACTTTCATTGCTATCCTGGTTCTTCTCAAAAGTCAGCGAGGGATTTCAATGCTGTAGTTTATGTGAGGTGTTTAAAACAGCCCCAAAACTGCTTGTATCTGCTATGAGAATGAATGTGTGTCCTAAGCAGGTGGGCTAGATACCTAATAAACCACTTGTGCTACGACTCTACTTGATGCTTTTCCACTAAGAAAACCAGGTGTGCACTATTTCTAGTACCTTATCAGGTAGGGTTTTAAGTATGCTGAGCTGATACTCCAGTGGGTAATATAAACCACTGCTGGTCTTGCATTGGTCAAACAGATCCTTCATCACTTTGTAATACTCTCGAAGCTGCGGTATTATTCTACCCAGTCTTAGGCTGCCCTCAGGTAAGGATAAAATCAGTATCCTTACCATAGCCAAAAAGTAAATCCGAGACCCTCGTTCTCCTGCATTTTTGTTGTTTATTAGCTGCCAATGGTCACCTTCAGTCATATTTTCCCATGGTAATATTTACGTGTAGAAAACCCACCTTCTCATTCCTAGGCAAGTAGGGAAGAGCTGAGCGAGGCTGTCCAGTAGAAAGTAGAAATGTGGTTGCATTTACATATTCATATTTTGACCTAGGCTGCACGGTGGTCTAGTCGTTAGCATGTTGGCCACACACTCAGGAGATCAGAGGGTTTGAATCTCTTTTGCGCATATCTGTGTGGCGTTTGTATGTTCTCCTCATGTTTGCAAGGTTTTCTCCAGATTTCCGCAAAACACTCTAAAAATATGCATTTTAATTTAGAGACTCTAAGTTGCCCAAAGGTATGAATGTGAGTGTGAATGGTTGTTTGTGTATAAGTCCCTGCAATTGGCTGGCGACCAGTCCAGCGTGTACCCTGCCTCTCGCACCAAAGTCAGCTGGGATAGGTCCAGTCCTTAGTGAGAACAAGCGGAATAGAAAATGGATTGATGGATATTTTGACCCCCCATAACTCGTATTGACAAAACATCCTTTGTAACTTCAGTCGAATCGCCACAAAATTTGGTACACAGGACTGAAAAACACATACTGGATTTGAGAAAAAGTGATTATAAAACTTTGAAGATATCTCTACTACTTGTACGCTACAGTATCGAATTGAGAAGGATGACCATTTGTCTTGTAATGGTTTTACCTTCTTTGGAGGGTCTACTCGCTCACAATTTCTGTTCCAGTTCAGCTCAAAAGTTATCGACTTAGAAGATATTCTACACCAAAACAGTCACAGTCATGCTGCAACAGAAAAGGTCGTTCCCCAAACTCTTCCCACAAAGTTGGCATATAATTACATCCATCCATCTTCTATACTGCTTATCTTCCCTAGGGTCGTTGTGGTATTCTGGGGCCTATCTCAACTGACTTCAGGCATGAGGCGGAGTACACCCTGGAGTCGCAAAACACATATCGTATAAACAAACAACCATTCACCCTCACATTCATACCTACGGAGAACTCGGAGTCCCCAGTTAATTGAACATGGAGATGCCCAATGAAGATGCAAACCCAGTTATTCAAGATCTCCTGACTGTGAGGCCGGGGATATAATTATGAATTAAAATTCAAGAGCGGCAAGAGTTCTAGCCCAAGCCTGACTTGTTAATTTACTGATGGATCAATATAGCATGTGTTTCCCAAGACTTTTGTCCACTGAAAAATGTATACAGTAATCCACTTTTATCGCGGTTAATTGGTCCCGGAACCAACCGTGATAAGTGAATTTCCGCATAGTATGTTCCTTTTTCAAATAAATCAAATATTTCTGTAGTTAGAATAGAAAAGCCGTTTAGGACCTTCCAAATATGGTTTTTAATATGATTCAAGCACTTTAGACATGAAAGAACACTCCTGTAGTGACCTTTACACTTGTATTACCCAATATAGTAAACATAATCACAGTAAATAAGACATTTCAGACATAAATAAGACTCGTTCTTTTGTGTATGGCGCAATAAATGTGTTCCGGCTGGGTGGAGGACAGGAAGTGATGTTGGGTGATTTGAGTTTGAGCTTGTGGTAGTGGATTACAGCCGTAACAGTAGCCCATGTTATTATTTTTATTGTTATTATTTTTTTACCTGTTGTGAGATAATTCAAATCAGCAATAAAAGCTTTTTGCTCCAGCGATCAAGTCTGATACTTGTGTGCCTCAGCAAACATCACAGCATTACTGACACCTAGTGACCAGTGTAGACCAGTACATAGAAATGTGTCTTTGAATGCATCTTTTGCATGCCTTATATTTGTATTTTAGTTCATTTTGTCATTTTTATGCTTGGAAATTCCTAATGTAGACAAACAATGTGCATGTAAAATGGGACGCATTCAATCATGAAACAGTATTATTTATTAATAAATCTATTTTTTAAAATAATAATATGATAATCTAATAATAATGATAACGTGAAGCCACAAAATTCCCAGCACGATGTGGTAAGGGGTAACATATATGTATTGTATGTACATCCGTGCAGGCGACATGCATCGGGGATATATTTGGTGCATCTAGCTTGTTGCCGAGTCTCGTCTACCGGAGATGACAGGCACGGTGCTACTGACATTCCTAGTGAAACACACCCACACAGTTATCACACACACCTGATGAGTGAGCAATCCTTGGCACCTCCTTGAAGACCTACCAGATGGGTGTCCTTCCAGCACCTGGTGGGAGAAGCAGATGGCAATTACTAGTCATTAGATGGGCAGAAAGAAAGGGGCAAAGAAATGAAGGTAGAATTGCACTGTCATGTACCGATGGACATAATGGATGGGGAGACTGCTATCACTGTCAAACTAAATGATCATTTTTCAGAGGCAGAAGCAGCTGATCACCTTTGAAACAGACCGATGAATGCCCCGCTGCTTATTATCTCGTTGCTCGTTTTTTTTAAATTAGTAAAACGGGAATCAAATCCCAGAGTGGGCAATGGATTTTCCATCATGTACATGGGATTAAAAATAAGTTAGTCAAAGATGAATGGTCCCTTATGAGGTATGAGGTAGAGATCAGTAATGCACCAGTGAAACTGTAAACGAGCCATGTCCTGTACAAGCTACTGTTAGCACAAACTACACGTGACAAGAATTTAAATCAATAACCTACTGACCAAAACGAGTTAGCCTCCATTTACTGACACTTTGTTGTCTGTCCTGCTCGTGCATTCATGCATAATGACATGACATAATAATAATAACCGTGACATAAATGCTTCAAAACAGGGAGAAAGAGAAAGACGATATCAAGACGGTTCACAGTCTATTTCAACTTCAGCCAAATCAGAGGCTTCATTTACATTCCCCTCAGTTTTTTGTGTTATTTTTCCTGCCATGGACAATACCATGTGCCATGTACGTACTCTAACAGTCTCACAGTAATCAGGCTCTTACTTCCTCCTACGCAGGCATCTGTAAAAGAGGATGTGTGGTTCACAGCAACAATAGCAGAGATATTGAAGGATTCCGTGTTAAAGGCTGTGTATGCATTCCCTTATGCCCTTGATAAGAGCTGTTTGTTAAGGCATATCAAAAGAAAAGCTTGAAATTCTCACTTTAACCTTGTGCATTTCTGCCAAACCTAATTTAGATGAATGTGTTCAATGTCACATACCACAACTTCACAATTGTTTTGGGATTTTTTAACAGATGTATCCGAGATCTGACTAACTGCAGCTTTTTCTACAAATAACTTAAGGATTGAAGGAGGAAATGTTACATCATTTTTTTCCCTCTCCCTTCTCTTGTGCAGGTGAATGATTTCGAGTGCAGCCTTTGCAACGCAAACCCGTCCCATGCTGCTCCCTCCTCTCAGGGGATGGCCAAGGTCCAGGATGGACACACATACTCATGTGACAGGTATGCTTTACGGTATTTATATATACATATATTATGATTATTAGCACAAGTCGGTTTACAGAGTTTGTATCAATGCATGCTGCTTATATATGAAGCAGTATTTGTGCAATATTTTTAGAACTAGGGTTGCCAAAGTTAACGTGTTATCTGCACCATTTTTTTTGGGGGGGGGGGGGGGGGGGGGCATTATCATGCGCAAATTCTGTTTGGCCCAGACTATAGTTTGAGGACTCAATGGTAACTGTGGGCTCACAAGCAGGAACAAAGAAAAGGGGGAAGTAAAGGGTATTTTGACTGGTAAGTTTAGCTTGAAAGCCCTGGCAGACCAGGACCAAGACCAAAGTTATTTGTATTTACTGTAGCTGTGATTTGAGCTAACTACGCACTGCGCCGTCTGCCGGAGAGAAGTTGTTATTGGATCACTGCCAGTATTTTTTTATTGTCATATATACAGTGGGGCCTTGACATACAAGTTTTTTTTTTCACGGAAGTTGTCTTTGCTTTGAACTGCCAACTGAGCTCAAATGTGCGTTACAAGCCACTAATCACAAGCATGCATAGCCAAGGTCAGCTGTTCGGGGGCTTGTATCAATGTGACCATGGCTGAAGTCGAAAATGGATGCATTAGCTGTAGCATTAGTAGCACACTGGTCCCAATAGTCATTGGGAAAGATTTTCAACACATCAGTAAAATAGAGGTACATTAAATTTATTATTTGTCTTATTTTAGATGCATTGTGTAAAACTATTACAGGACTATCAACAAATTCAAAGTACATCCGTTTAAAACATTAGAAGGTGCGTTCAGGACCATCAAACAAAGTGGGACTAATCGCAGCTTGTATTAACCATTCAAAACCTGCGGGATTTATAAATGTATGTCATTTTTTGAATAAAATAATGGCCCATATATGTTCAAAATCGATATCCCTCCATGTAACATTTGATGTAGCTATCGTTGCAATTGCATATCGCAATGTTTAGTACAAAGAGATTTACATCTCTATTTTAATAAAGTATTTCTGTCTCCAATTAAATTTGATTATGAGTTGACATTAACAAAAAAAAATCTCAGTCACGATTAGTTATTTGATTCGATTGGTAGACCTGACTATAACTGTAGTCTCAAGAAATTGCATGTTTTTTGTAATATGTGCTTTTTGTAATATGTGTTTTTTTGTATATTTGAATATTGAATATTGAATATTGAAATATTATTAGCTTAGTTTAGCAGAGCATGCTAGTGGGGCTGTGTGTGTGAGACTCAGGCTGTATTAGTTTACACCATATTGTGTTTTTATTTATTTTGTTATATTTTCAAACATTTATATTTATTATTTTCTTTCCAACTACATATTTAATTATTTACCATTTTTTCAAAAATATTAAATATTTTTTCACTTTTACTGGAAATTATTTTGGCTCCAATTTTCCCTTATCAGCTTCCTCGACTACTAATAATCGGTAGCATCCCCAAAAAAACATGTTGGTCAAACTCTAATATTAAGACTGATGACTGCAGTTGCATTTTGTAAAAATATTTGCAATGGAGGTCATTATTGATGTGCTGTTTGCAAAATGCACACAATATATAATATAGATAACATTGGGTTGTATCGATTAAATGTAATAACGATTCGATTCAAGGTCAATAATGGTTTGTTTAGAATGATACAATCTAGGGGTGCAACGATTCGATTCGTGGTTGATAAGCGGGATTAATAAAGGCATATCTTAATCTTAGTCTTAACCAAAGTATTAAAGAAATTACCAGATTATCAGATTAGAATTAGAATGAAATTTCATGTGCAAATAGATATCAAAGTAAATGAATATCTACTTTAACGTTTGCACAGACGGTATTGAAGCTACTAGGAGGTGTATGATCAACACGCTTATCATTGTAAGAAAAAATTGAACTTTTTGCCAGAACAACAGTGGCTCCCAAACGACAACCAGAACACAAACATGCAAAAACGTAACGCTCCGTACGTACCTTTTATCTTCTCCTGACTTTCCTATCATGCATGAGTTTGAAAGGCTTCAAGTTGGACTTGACTTTGGACGTGGTCCAACTCTCGGTATAAGTCCCGTAGCAAACTGATGAGGAAGAAGTCATCCAGCTAACAAGCATGTATGCCAATGAAAATACACCCCATATCCTATGACAAATTGCATATTTTAGGACGTCCACATGGACTTTTTTAAAAGAGCGCGCACGCTCAGCATGACAGGCATGACTTATCAACTTACGACAATTCAAACTGTCACAAGGGTAACGTTTAACGTCTTTATCATTAAAAAACACACATCCATATAAAACCAGCAGCGCTTAAATCCAATGCTTTATTTCCTAGTATCGATTACATCGATTGATGACTGTTGGATCGATATATGTTGTCTGGAATGGCAATTTGGCGAACACAGATGGATGTAGTTGGATCATAGGAATATAAATATCGATGCATCGATGTAGCGAATGAATCGTTACACCCCTAATACAATCCGAAACGATTCAGCCTCTTGAAATTGATTCAGTAAATGTTTTGCCAAAAATTCAACCCGTGTGACTGTTAAATAAACACCTGGATACTGTGCAGTGCGGGCGCAGTTTCCTATAGATTCCTGCCATTTTTATAAGGGAATCAGGTATAGAAAAAGTATTGATAAGTGACAAACATGTAAACAACAATTAATAGCAAATGCATTCACATTTTATTTGAATAAAGTACACCATAACTTCAGGTAACCTTCTCTGCTCTCATTTTTTATAATTATTTTCAGTAAAAGTACAACCAACATTTCAACAGTGGGTTCACCTGCTACTTCTGCTTTTGTTTTTCACCCTAAAATAATACAATATTAATATTATAAACAAAAGGGCAACATCTCTTCAGGTTGAATTAAGAGTAGTTTTACTGATACTTTTGCTGTTGTGATTTGCGGCAACCAGAGCTGCCTGAAATCACATGGGGTGTTGAAGAGATTTGTCGTGTTGCTGTGGCATTTTACTTGACCTTTACATATCTAACAAACAGTAAGCAAGTTATTTAGAACACCTCCCTTGTTGCAAAAGTGTTTCCATACACTGGACCGCAATGATGGCTTTATTATTTCTCGCTTATTGGCTTGTCCTTTACCATCCGCTATGTTATGTTTTCTTGTCTGCTGGCACGTGGCGATCATGTCACATAAAGGCAGACTGAATAGAGTAACGTTTAATGTCTTTATCATGAAATGTTCTGAAATAAAAACATACCAACGTAAAGCCTGCTGTGCTAAAATCCAACGCTTTATTTCCTAGTATTGATGGAATCGATAGATTACCTTTTAAACTATGTTAGATCCATATATGTCATCTGGAATGGCAACTTGCTGAACACAGATCGATGTAGTTGGATCATTCATTCATTCATTCATTTTCTGTACCGCTTATCCTCATTAGGGTCACGGGGATGCTGGAGCCTATCCCAGCAGACTTAGGGCGAGAGGCGGGGTACACCCTGGACTTGTCGCCAGTCAATCGCAGGGCACATATAGACAAACAAACATTCACACTCACATTCATACCAATGGACAATTTAGAGTCGCCAGTTAACCTAACATGCATGTTTTTGGAATGTGGGAGGAAACCGGAGTACCCGGAGAAAACCCACACACGCACGGGGAGAACATGCAAACTCCACACAGAGATGCCCAACGGAGATTTGAACCCAGGCCTTCCAGATCTCCTGACTGTGTGGCCAATGTGCTAACCACTCAGCCACCGTGCGGCCTAGTTGGATCATAGGAATATAAATCCATACATCAGTGTAGTAGATGATTTGAATATATATATATATATATATATACATACATAAACACACACACAGGGTGACTGAAAAGTAATCCCCTATTTTTAAGTCATTTGTAATTAATTTCTGAAGTATATTATTCTTACGAGAAATTAACATGAGAGGAACATGTATTGCATGGAGTTTTATTTAGAATTCAATATGGGCGCCAGCATTCGCCACCAGTTTTTCAAGCCGCCTGGGTACCGCATTAACAGGCTTCACAAGGAACTCTTGTGGGATGGAAGACTCCTCGTATTTGCCCTTCAAGTTCTTCCAAAGTGGTTGGTTTGGTAGAATAGACTCGCTCCTTTAACCAAACCCCAAGAATAAAGTCGCAGGGTGTTAAGTCAAGACGTCTGGCTGGCCATTCACGCAGACCATGGCGACCCATCCATCTATCTACAGTATATAAATATGAACATATCTATATTATTAAAACATTAATACAAAAAGATGTTGGGTCTTTTCCATGCAAAGACAAAATATAATTTGTCCACTTATGAATGTGCATTTGTGTGCAGCTCTGCAATGTTAGAGGATGGCCAAGATGGTATGGACAGTGGTACCCTAAGTCCTGCCATAGCTCGACAGGTCACCATCAAGCGACACCCTACACAAGGCTTTGGCTTCATTGCAGGCAGCCAGAGGCCGGTCATTGTACGCTCAGTCTCTGCTGGTTAGTGTGTGCGTATGTGACGAAGCAAGCCAGAACACAATCAGTCGCAGTTTATGACTTTGTATTTTGGTTGTGTGTGGCCTGCAGACGGACCCTCCTTTGGTAAGCTTCTCCCCGGAGATCAGATCTTGGCCATTAACGAGGAGACGGTGAGCGACGCGCCCCGAGAGAGAGTCATAGACCTTGTAAGGTAGCATTCTTTACTGTCCCAGGAGGGAGGGATGACGGGAAGGAGGGTTTGGGTGGCTAGAGCCAGGGGACAAGGTGTGGGAACATAGGTAAAAGAAGGAAGGGAACACAGGTAAAAGAAAATGGCTCAAACGGAACACACTGTTCCTTACCTCGGGTGATGCATGACCACATAAACACAGAAAGGTGGATGAGTCAGTCCTTAACTGAGTACTGAGAGGAAATGGCAGATAGAAAGCTCTCCAAACACGGCGTTACCTAACCTACTCCACTCTCTGTTGTCTTCCCATAGACACTGCAAAGACACTATTGTTCTCACTGTGTTGCAGCCACATCAGGTACGTACAAGTTCCCCTCGCTCACCATTTCTTTTTTGCATGTCTTACCATTTTATGCATGTCTCACCATTCGTTCGGCATTCGTGAATTTCCACTGATTAGGGTTCCTTCTTTTTAAATTGAATATCTTCATGGAGCATGGAAAGCCTTTTTACGCCATTGTAAGTACAGGTTTTAACATTATTAGAGCCCTGTAGACATGAAGCAACACCCCTATAGTCACCTTCATGCTCATGACCTCATATAGTAAATATAATCCGACAAAATAAGCAATTTAAGACGTAATTAAGACTCGTGCTTTTGTGTGTTCCAATAACTGTGTTGCAGAGTTGAGTTTACAGTTGCAAAAGTAGCCCATATTATTATTATCACTAATATTGTACATGTGATATTATGCAAACCTGCACTAAAAGTCTGTTGTTCGAGTCTACCGCTTGTATATTTCACCTAGTGACCAGTGTAGGATACTGTATATCACAATATATAAGCCTTATATTTGTATTTTAGTTCAGTTAGCCATTTTTATTCTTCAACATGCTTCATTTAAACAAAAATATGTTACATTTACTTAAATATGCATATATTTTTGTACTGATAGTCTGTATTTAACCACAAAACAGCCTCTCATTATTTGATATATTTTTGAAAACCATGATACAATGAAGCCACAAAATTGGACCCGCCATGCGGCGAGGGCAATGAACAAATGTTGATGTACCAACTACTCAGACTTCACTACATACTAGAAAAACACTGCTCTTTCTAGTGTGCTTTTTCATTCCCAATTTCTCCTTCCAAAAGTAAATACCTGAATGAAAACAAAAATCATTCATCATTCAGATGCAGGACTAAATACAATTTCAGCTGCAATATTGAGCCCTTGCAGCAACTTCGTTCAAGAGCATTGCTGATTACGTGACATATTTGCATGCCCCCTTGTTGCTAAGCAGAATTCATCGAGTTCCATCATAACATTTCATATTAAACTGTTGGGGGGGTTGTTCATGCTGATGATGGTGTTGACGCCAAAACATTGACTATTTCATTGTTGCATAAACATTCCGTTCATGTTTGTAGGATTGTAGATTTGTGTGAAATGACTGCGCAGTGTATTTCTTACAATAATATTAAAACTTCATTTTAATGTGGCAATAATGCTGCTTTGTAAAGTATAATGCACTTAATGTCACCGGTGGCACAAAGGGGGCTAATTTCTTTTTTGTACTCAGTCCAACTACTATAACTTTTTATTCCCATTTTCAGCAAGTTTAACATTTAAGCACTGGCAATAATTGCAGCTGTCGCATTCCAGCAACATTTGCCACATCATCATATTATCACTAACCTTCACTAGCTCTTTTTCACCCTTTTAAAGGCTAATCCTACTGGTATTTGTCTTCACTTATCCACAGTCACCTAAGTCTGCCTTCATAAGTGCAGCCAAAAAAGCCCGCCTGCGAACCAACCCGCCTAAAGTGCGCTTTTCAGAGCAAGTGTCCATCAGCGATCCAGACTCAGTAAGTTTGTACACGCAAGTACAGTTTCTCTCCTCACATAATGATATTCTCGAGAGGAAAAGTATTATAGAAAATGAAACTTCGGGTATACCTTGTATAGCTTTAGAGCTACTTTCCTAAGTACCTAAATAGTTGGCAACACAAGTAAGTACACCATACAGGGAACATGTCCAAATTAGGATCATGCCCTGCTTCAGAATGACACAATACATGTTGGAATTCAGCGTCGGCAGCACTCATGCAGCACCAGACTACGACAGTACCGCCACTATGCTTGAGTGTAGGCTGGAAGCAATTATCTTGGTACTCTTTTGTGCTACACCAGCTGTACAATGACTATTCCGTGGGCCAGTATTGTTCAGTAATCCCATATTTAATGTTGATTGATTCCAAACCCGACTGTGATAACTGAATTTCCGCAAAGTAGGATTACTTGTTAATAAATGGAATATTTTCTCTGTTAGAGCACGGAAAACCTGTTTAGGACCTTATTATTAAAGCACACTAGACATGAAATAATACCCTCGACTCACCCTTACACTCCTACTACCCGATGTAGTAGACGCGATAAGAGCTGAGTGGACAGGAAGTGACACACTACTCACTACAGAGTAGAGTTTCAGCTTGGCGTGGGTTACATCATCAACAGTGACCCGTGCTTTTATTTAGGGATTATTGCACGTGTTGTGAGATAATCAAGTCTGGTGTTTCTGCGTCTCACTGAACATTACAATACACCGAGTGACCAGTGTAGAATACTATATATCATTGTCACAGTGTTACAAACATTACTGAACCCTAGTGGTCAGTGTAGAATACTACATATCATTCAGAGCATCTATGAATGCGTCATCTGAACGCCTTACATTTGTGTTTGAGTTTATTTAGCCTTTTTTTTTCTTAAAAATGCTTAATTTAGGCTAAATATATGTAAAATGTGTTTCTATAATCATATTTTTTTTAACTAAAAATAGGTCATACTTAACGACAAAACAGCATGGTGTATCTATTGATATATTTTTGAAAAACCGTGATAGAGAGATAATACATTAGATGCACATGTGAGTGTTGTTCTCACTTTTGTGGGATATTGTGTTGTCAACTTTTTCTTGCATCTCCCACAGTTCATTTCTGGTTTGTGAGTAATCAGAGACAAGCATTCACAATATGTGTGTGTGTGTGTGTGTGTGTGTGTGTGGAGGTGAAGGGGCCATGGGGGGAATAACAATAATCTTTCTCCCGCTATAATCCCGGGCATTGCTCAATGTGTTCAAAGGTAAAGAAACACAAAATGAGCGGTGCTTAAAGGCAAGCGAGCCATTACTTTAATCACTTATTGGTTCTGAAAAATAATGGAAGTGTTTCACTTCAACGTCCATACTAAGTATGCATTCATTTGTTCTGTTGTCATTTTGGGAATAACTTTGCATTGCTATGATATGCTTTGACCACCGAGCATTTTAGTCCTGACTTTTATTTTGGGTATCTCACAGCCTTCACACTCTCATTTTGAAGCAATTGCACCTTATAGTTTAAGAATAATTACAATTACAATCCATGTTACCTGGCAGTGTGGCCACCACTGCAGCAAATACAGTCCGGTTGTAGGTGTCATTCCTAGTTCAATATTTAGCATCATTACGTTTTTGCACTCATGGATTAATCTTAAAAGTTCAAAGCAGGAATTAGGTTTGAAATAAAGAAATCTCATCTCAGCAGGGCATCGGCTTTCTCATCAGGCGTCTGATTATCTTATTGGACAGCCAACTCAAACTTTAATTACAGCTGATTTTAGCAGCTTGTCCAGTCTTACGATGCCAAAATCGTGGAAATGTCACAGCTTCCCTAATTACACCTATAGACCAGACAAGGCCATTATTGTCAATAGAAAACAGATTAACTGGATCTGTCCTCTTACTTAAACTAATTCTCAACTTCTCTTGTGAGCTGACCTGATTGGATCCGTGGCTTCACAACATGAAAGGAAGGTTCTATGATTGTTTGAGTATCTTACAACGTTCCCGGCTTAATCTCTGCCTCCCTCCATCGATGAAGAGGATAAAAGGTGGTGTTGACGAGTTACAGTACAAACTCTTTGTCGACAAGAAAGAAAAGCGATGAGGCCAAATTCCACGTTGCCATTTGCTTCTCACAGTCGTGTGCAGTCAGGGCCAGCAAGGCCTTATCTGCTGGCCTAAACACTATCAGAAGCACTGACTTACATTTTCAACTTCATTTCTAGTGTTGGTTCCATAAAATTGTATGCATTTATTCTTAACGTTGTACTATCGCCATTTAGTAGCATGTTTCTTGGCTGCACAAGAAAATTCTATAACAAAAAAACGCTCCAAAATGCCTATACAGTAATGTGCAAGAACCGTGTAATAACCTTGCAATAAACTGTGCAATAAACCTGTGGATTGTTCAACATGTGCACATATGTAATTAGTGTATAGTGTACATAACTTGTATATAATTAATATTACCTTGTTTTTACACTTACTTTGCTCTTGTTTACTTTTGTACTCTTGTACTTTTGCTGCTGTAAACCTGGAATTTTCCCCTTGTGGGACTAATAAAGGTATATTTTATTTTATCATATCTGCACTGCTTCCAGTAGGGTACATTTATGTTAGATTTTATCGTCCAATCGGATTTCAGGTACTATGTTTTGCCATGTCAATTTAATCTGCATAGGCCCTTCAGAATCAGTTAAACACTATCAAACACTGTTAAACACTCTTAAGTTAAACACAATTAGAAAAACAGGGCTGGTAGATTGCAGATTCGTCTCACAAGGCTGGTTAGCATTTTTGTTTTTCTCTGATTGTTTAAATGGAGCAGTTTGACAAACTGTTTGTCAAATAGTCTTTAGTTATTTGGAAGGGCAGATGGATTTTGTAGGTACATAATCTCTTGCATCTCTTGTACTTTATTTACAAGTTTGATGTTTTTATTATAACCCTAATGGGGGTAAGCGGTATAGAAAATGAATGAATGAATGTTTTTATTATGTTATTAGATTGTGTTGATACTGAACCCCTCTAGATGATATTGTAGTGTAGAGCAGTGTTTTTCAACCACTGTGCCGTGGCGTAGTGTCTGGTGTGCCATGGGAAATCATCCACTTTCACCTAATTGGTCTATAAATATTTTTTGAAAATGAGTCCGCCAATAACGTGCCATTGCTGAGTGTCTGTGCTGTCCAATTAATGGCAGAGTAAACATGTATTAAGTAAGTAAGTAAGTAAATAGCAGTATGGGGCAACACTTTATATTAACTTTATATTGTTTCCATAGGCTATGGAGATTAATGTTTACATTTTCTGATGGTGCTGTGCCTTGGCTCAAAAAAGGTTGAAAAACACTGGTGTAGAGGTTTGGAGTTGGATGCTTTTTACAGGCAGCTTGAAATTACTAGCAATTATCAGGCGTATAAAGGAATATGTATTTTGAGATAAAGTAATAACTTTGTCAGTAATGGTATTCATTTTCGGAATGTCACATCTTGTTATATTGTGTTTTTGTATATTATTGATGTCTTGCATCGTGATAATGGAGGTATCAAAACGTGGATTAAGTTGGTGAAGTCCCAGGTACCAAATACATCACCCACTGATGGCTTCTCATCAGACAGAGAAGCGCAGAAATTCATCAAGAAAAAACGTCACAGCTGAGCCTGTTGCACAAACTTTCATAGAAATCAGAAATTAATGTGTTGCCAGTGTTTAGGGGCCTTTTACTCTCTTTCTATAAAACGAATTATTATCTGAATAACTCTGGCATTAATGACAACCATGCCCACTAGTGTGCCCAGAAAAGCAGCTGCTACAGCCAACTTCATGTTTGCATCCACCAAAAAACAGACTGCTGAACATGTGTTGTGTACACATATTTTGATGTCGGATGCATCGCTGCATTAAATCCACATCCTCATGTGCTGGCTTTTTCGAATCGGAAACATAAATTAAAGAAGACAGGAGATTTTGTAGATAGATCCTTGCTTCTTTTCACAAGAAAGACCCTCAGGTCTGTCACACATTGCAAAATCTTATCCTCCTATAGTGGCTGCATAATCACAGCTGAGTCATACCTTAAAAACCCTTCAGCGAAAAAGCGAGGACGCCAATCACGTCCCAGGAGGATGGATTGCGCTGAGTTTTACTTTTCTTCCACCAAGTGCTTTGTGCACATAAATCTGCAGCGAATGTCATCTTCTATGCATGCAATAGACATGGCGAGGAGGCAGAATTTGTTGACACTGCATGAGACTGGGATTCCAAACCTACACAACAACAACGCTTCACGGCCTGAACAATTGTGACCCTCTTCTTCTGTCTCTTTCAGACAATGCTGAAGGACGACTCTTTGCTTCTCATACCCAATGTGCTGAAGGTCTTTTTGGAGAATGGCCAGATAAAGTCCTTTACCTTTGATAGCCGTACAACTGTGAGGGTAAGTACCACTAGAACAGACGTTGGAGTCTCACTCACAACGAATGAGCAACACTATTGTTAGATGTATTACTACTTACAATAAAAAGGTACACAAATAGCTTTTAAGAGTCTTCACTGGGCCATAACCGATTTTAAAAATGGGTTGAATTACATGCATCTATAGGATGCAATATTGTCCTTCAGTCACTCCTAGTGCAATGATTTTCAAAACTGGAGGGGCATTATCACAGGGGGTGCGTGGGGCTACCACGAACACTATTCATTATTACCGTATTTCCCGGGGGGGCCGCGCTGAAAATCATTTCATCTCCAAAAGGGGGGCACTGCAAAAAAAAAAAAATGTTTAGAACAGGGGTCGATCGCAAGCTACTGGACAATCCTTGGGATTTTGCATTAGAAAAAAAAGTCTGTGCCCTCTCCTCCCTGAGAGTGTCAAACAGGCACGCATTTTGACCAATGAACACGCCCGTACACCCCGCCGTCCTCCAGGCCCGATACCTGCAAGCTCTAGCAAGGAGCCCAGTCGGAGATACCAGCACATGTAGCTCCCTTAGCCGCACTAGCAAAAAGGTGGTGCCTGAGCACGCAATAGTACTTGTTGCATGTTAATATGGCTCAAGATCTGCCTTTGCTACCTCAAAATTAAGGCGCAAATATACTGTAACTCCGTAGACGTGCATTTTCCACAAAAATCTTACAGCTGCGGCTCGTTAGGGCTGACGTTGCAATAATGCGTTGCAAAAACTCATTGACCCGTTTCTCTTTACTCACCACCGCTCGCCCACGACGCTGAGCCTGACAAGCGGAGTTGGATAGTTTGCTCAGAAAAGCTGAAATATTGACAGCAAAAAACAATAATAACACACAGCTTTGTATTTAAAGACAAAGCTTTAAAAATCTATCACTTTTTACTTTGTTCCACGAAATAAAGATAAAGCTTTCTACAAAAGAAATAAATAAATACACCACATAGACCACTGGTTCAGAAGCACCAACAATCCCTGCAATGACACATCAGCAGTGTGACTCAACGATCACTTCTAGAAAATATTTTGACTAGTACCAATCTAAACAAATATTTTGGTTGAAATGTTAAAGGAACAATCCACTTTTTGGGAATTTTGCCCATTATCTACAAACCTTATGTCAGACATGAACTTTCCCTTTTCTGTGTGTTGTAAATAGCAAAAACCTGCATGTTAATAATGCACGTACTGGAGAGTCACCCATTCCGCTTCTAAAGCCCTCTACATCAGTGCTTCCCAAACTTTTTTTGCAGCACCCCCCCTTTGGGAGATAAAATTATTTTCAGCGCCCCCCACCCCCACCCAGCCAAAAAACATGGTAATAGTGAAAAGGGTTTGTTGTAGACCCCCCGTCATAACGGTTGAAAACCCCTGCTTTAAAAAAAACCCTCCAACAGTGTTTTAGCATTTTCTATACATGCAGTCACCATGTCACATTCATGATAACATGTAATACTTACAGTATTTTGCCGTATTTTGGTCATTTTACGCATTACCGGAACTTCTTTCCTGGGCCATATTAAGCAGACCATAATAGACCATGATAAAGCAATCACAATGTCCATCTCACTGGGATGCTGACTGATGGTATGACTGTATCTTTCAGCACAAGACTAGTGACCCGTTTGAGGTGATAAAATCAGTAAAATCCTCAGATAAAAAATGCTGAGCACTAACGAGCATCTTCTCGAATTTTGGGTCTAAGTTGACAGCCAATATCCACTGGATCGGTCTGTCCGTATTTTTAGGTTCTTGCGAGTAGAATCTCAAACTTTTTGGTATATCACCACAAACTTCTACAATACACATGATTCATGACCTAGCATTAAGAAGCTCCCAGTAGTTGCTACATTGCCTCTCTTAGTGACATGTGGTGTTGGCGCTGTGTCACTACGCCAGGAAAGTAGTTCCTCTGCGTTAACTACTACAATAACTGTATAATTGTCACTGTAGCTTGGCTAATATGCAGGTTCCTTTTAATACAGCTGCCTCTTACAACTGTGCACTAATGTATGTAATATATCTACTTGTCATACTGTTGTTTACAACCAACTCATTAGTGGCAATAATGCATGTTAAGCAGTTAGCTCCTTCATTAATTTACAAAATTGGTTCTGTTGCTACTGTGTTGTGCGATACACTTGTTAAAAAATAACCATTGTCTAATGCACTTTAAACCATTATTCCACTTTAAAAATATTCAGTTGTTATATATATATATATATGAGTCTTTGCATTTCAGAAATAACAGCCTCCCTCCAATTAGTCATTTCTGGTTTTGGTAAATATGCTCAACAAAATATAATAAATACAAAACCATTCATTCATTCATTCATTTTCTATACCGCTTATCCTCATTAAGGTCACGGGTATGCAGGAGCCTATCCCAGCTGACTTTGGGCGAGAGGCGGGGTACACCCTGGGCTGGTCGCCAGTCCATCGCAGGGCAACCAAAACAACTACTAATATGCAAATACATTACAGTTGCTAAACAATACTGCGGTATTTTGCACATGGAGACCCTTTTTTTTTGCGTAGTTATGATAAGCCATGTTTATGTATTTTATTCCAGAAAAGAAAAAACAGAATGTCTTCTTTGTTTCCCAGAATGTCTCACTAATGTGATCAGAAACCTAAAGCGATAAATGAATTCAGTGGAACTGAGCTGTGTCATTTTCCAAGAAGGATCTGACATCCCTGAACAGACTCATTAAATAGGCTCCATTAGATTTCATAAATCTGCTCACAGAGGGAGAGAAAGGGGTGGAAAAAAGAGAGTGCATTTATGTTAAAGAAGAGATGGAAACTCTCCCTTCTCAGCCTAATTAAATGGAATTTCAGCATAATATGAAAGCCTGGATCAATAAAGAATACTGCAGATTAAATCAATGGCACGCCAGAATGCACCGTTGCACGGCCATTAGAAAGTCTGTCAAGTGACGCTTTCCTGCAGCATTCTAGGCTCCGAGCCATACTCTTTTGCGGCCCAGTTGATAGTACAACTTCTTCATCATTTATGGCAAACCCTACAAGTCCCTAAAGTGAAACTGCTTCTCCTTGCTTTTAAGAGATAGCGATTGCTTACGATTAGAACGCCCCCAACTAAAAGCAAGAGTTAAAGCCAAATTACATTACCGTGCCAGCAATACATCTCTCGCAATGTGTACAATTAAACAAGACCACCCTGCACAGGCCGCCTGGTGGTCGAGTGGGTAGCACATTGGCCTTACAGTCAAGAGGTTCCGGGTTTGAATCTTTGTTGGGCATCTCTGTGCGGAGTTTGCATGTTCTCCCCGTGCGTGGTTTGCTCCGGTTTCCTCCCATATTTCAAAAACATGCATGTTAGGTTAATTGGCGACTCTAAATTATCTATCGGTGTGAATGTTTGTTTGTCAATATGTGCCCTGCGATTGAGTGGCGACCAGTCCAGGGTGTACCCTGCCTCTTGCCCAAAGCCAGCTGGGATAGGCTCCAGCATACCTGCGACCCTGATGAGAAAATGAATGAATGAATAAACTGCACAGGAGTTAAAGTTTGCCTTGCATACAACTTAAACATTTAGTATGTACTAACTGTGCAGAATAAAAGATATCTAAAGAAAGTCACCATTGCCCAAAATGACAAACATGACATCTGGGTTATAGAATAAGGAAGTAGCCATCACTATGACAAAGTGCTCTGAATACAAATGCAGGCAAACCACTGTGTAAATTGCCACCATATATCAATGTATTTGTTACAGTATTCCTATGCTGGAAATATTTTTTTTTCCCGGTCTCATCCGTTCCCACCGCTCTCCATCCAGGATGTGATCTCCTCCCTGCAGGACCGCCTCTCACTGCGCTACATTGAGCACTTTGCCTTGGTGCTGGAGTCAGGCGGTCTTGACCAGAATCAAAAGTTACATCTGCTGCAGGAGAACCAGCCCCTGACGCACGTAAATACCATAACACGACCGCAGATGTATTTTGTAAATGTTCTCCACCCTCTGAAAATAGGACTATGGTATGGTTGTGAGAGATGTGTCCTGTCTTCCCTCAGGTGGTGCATAGAACATATTTCCAAGGAATGAAGTGTCTGTTTCGCATTTGTTTCTTCCCCAAGGACCCAGCAGACCTGCTTAGACGGGACCCTGCAGCATTTGAGTACCTCTACATTCAGGTAACGCACTGGTTGAAAGGGCGATTTCATAGGTGGTCATTCAGTATCGTGTCACCGTTAGAGATCTATCTCCTCTACCAAGCAGCTTGAAATGCTCTCTTGGACAGCTATGATATCATTTCACTTCCTGAATTTATTATGCTCCCCGGGAAAAGGCAGACTTCACCTTTTCAAGCGAGTATGAGGTTTAGTGGAATAGAGAATAGAGAATAGAGAATAGAATAGTGGAATAGAGAAAAGACTGACTTGATTTGAAAATGCGATTGTCCCTCCTTTATTGCGGTTAATTGCTTCCAGACCCGACCGCTATAAGTGAATTTCTGCTAAGCAAGATTCAATACTAGTAAACTCAATATTTTAGCAGTTAGAGCATAGAAAGTACGTTTGACTTTCTAAATATGGGTTTTAACATTATTAGAGCCCTGGAGACATGAAATAACACCCCAAAAATCACTTTTACACACCTATTATACTTTGTTTACATCACATTGCGCAGGCTAGGGGGATATAACAGACGGCTGCTGCTAGCATAGCAAGCTACCAAACTAGGCTCTCCAATTTACCTATTCTAAACTTAAGAAAGTGTGTCAAACAGAGAAGAGAAGAAAGGCAAAGAAGCCAAAAATATTACCACTTCCACACGACATGAGAGGAGAACCTTTTTTTTCCACTTGATCTCAGCCATGGCATAGCAGCTCTGCTGACTCAGTAGACAGTCTCCATGCAGTGTGAAAGGTAACGTCATGCCTAATCTAATGTGATGCCTAGTGACCAGAATACTACACATAACCTGTCTTGTCATATTTTTTGGCAAATAATAGGCCATAGTCAACCACGAAACAGCAATCATTTGTTCATTATTCTTTGAAAAAACGATATCGTGAAGGTGTAATATTGAAACCATAATATAATAGAGCGAGGGACGACTGCATAGTCAATCCAAAATGTTGCACTTAGCTGAGGTCAAATGTCAGATATGTAGAATATGAATTCTTGAATTTGGAAATTCTATCAACTTGCAAGTGTTAACCTAGATATCATGGCCATATTTAGACCCTAAATCGAATATTAGCACTTCTTGTTATAGTAATAATTAAAACAATGCATCTTGCATTGTCTTTGCACTCCAAGAAGTACTTTTAGTCATACTGCAAAAAGTCCCAGAATGCACTGATTGTGGTCACATAGCTGCTTCTTTCTTAGTTAGAAGCAAATGCTAGTACCGCATATTGCTTTCTAATGACCTGTCCACATGTAATCGTTCCTGGGATTTTTTTGTTTTTTTGCCAGAGTGAAAAAATAAATTGTGTCCACACTGTGTCAGATTAGTAAATAGTTGCATCCAGACGGGTACGGGTCACTGGGTGAAAACTATGAATTCAAGAAGAAGAAAGAACGCACGTGCATAACGTCCTTCGTCTTCCACTTTCCAAGGCATGTCTAGACCAGTGCTTCCCAAATAGTGGGGCGAGACCCCATGATGGGTGTGCGGTTAACTGTCAGCTTTCAGTGTTAGTGCAGACCTGCCAACATTTACAAATGTATTGTGCTCAACGTGTAATTAGACCCTTGAGTACGCTTGTATGCTTCACAACTCTCAATTTTGTTGCAATTTCCTGGTTTCAGTTTGGAGGTCAGTCTGTTCAAAATATTATCCTTTTCTCAATAGTATTTCAAATCTGGGGGGGCGTGAAAACATTTTTGTCTCTAAGGGTGGGCATGACAAAAATAACTGAGTACCACTGGTCTAGACCAAGGAACACTTGACTGGAAACGAAAGGAAATTATTTCTGCAATTAATTATGGATTATGAGGCAAAAAAGATCAGATGAATGTCAACTGTGAGTCATTGCCAGTTGAGGCATTCATATATTTTGTCACTTCTGGTCATGTGACGGCGACGGGGCAGTGATGATTCTCAGAAAATAGGGGTTTGCTTGTCTATACAGAAACGATATATAACAGTATTTCCGATTTTCACATTCTGCTTGCTGTTTTTAAAAGAAAAATACAATTTCGGGACATCCAGAATGCCATTTCTGTGTGGATGAAAGGCTGAAATGATAAAACACCTCTGAATTGCTCTATATTAATGGAATATTTTCAAGATTATTACACACAGGCACCTTTGACATTTTAAAGTTCCATGAAAGGATTTGCCTTCTCGATTGATTTTTACAAAATCTACGGAGAAATTACACTGATGAGTCACACTTATTCACCTTATTCAATCACAATCACATTTACCTACACGGCAGACAACTTAACATTATCATCAGTTTGGGAGATCGAGCACTTAAACAAATGGCATGACTCATACAAGGTTCCCGATGTTTAATAGTGCGGTTTGCAATTAGCAGCGCTCAAAGAATCACATATCATGTCCTCACAGAACCGCAATGATGTAATCAAGGAGCGCTTTGGCATGGATTGGAAATCTGACATCACATTAAGACTGGCCGCACTCCATATCTACATCACTGTATCCTCAGCACGGCCCAATCAGAAGATTTCTCTCAAGCATGTCGAGTAAGTCCACAGACTCCAAACAAAATGTGTGAATTATGTTTTTTTTATGAATCACTAAGCATTGTTTGTTTCATGTCGGAACGGTTTGTTCGTTTGGATTTACATGCGTCCTCAAAACATGCATGTTGGTCCAGTTGGAGACTTTAAATCACGGGTGTCAAACCCTGAGACACTGCAGGTTTTCTTTCCGGCCGGTCACTAAAGCAGGCGTTGTAATTGATGAAGGAGGTGTTGATCATTAAAATCACCTGCTGTAGTGACCAGCTGGAAAGAAAACCTGCAGGCTCTCAGCCCTCCATGGCACGAGTTTGACACCCCTGCTTTAAATGGTCCATAGTTTTGAATATGTGTGAATAAGCAGTAGAGAAAATAAATAGACGGGTGGATAGATTTTCAGGAAGGTTATGCCACTTCAGGGGACAGTTTGGGATTTTTTGACGTGAAGTTGTATGGCATCCCCATCATTAGTGTAGTACACTACAGTGACTTGCCCCCCAATTTGTCCCATGAGTCCAGTTCTGGTTGGATTTTGGTGCTGAAGAACGTAGTTCCTGTTAGTTGCTGGCGCTACATAAGTAAAGAGTTTTGTTTTTTACGAGCTCTTTCTTAATCACGAGTGCTTTTACTATCACGGACTGTTTGACATTATCAGCATCCTTCTTTCGAGTAATTCACATGTCGGGAGGTAATATGGGCTGCCCGCTAATGTTTACTTCGCTCTCATGTCATTCTGCTCCTCACTGTAGCATTAGTTGTAGCTGAGAGATGTAAGGCACTGGGATGCTGATTACAATTTTTTTAGAGTTTTCTGCAAAGACCTTGACATGTGTGTTTGCTCTCAGGACGTTCTCCACATGAGAAAGCTTCCCTCTCCGCCATGTGTGCGTGAGGACAGATTCCGCTTCAGATTGGCTCCGCTACTAATGCGTGCTGTGGCTTGCTTAACCAATCAGATGGTGCTGTGGGTGACGACAGAAGTAGCAGGAGAAATACAGAGGCGTGGCTGCATCTGGACCAAAATAACCCAGTTTTAAATTGAAAGTCTTGATATTGGCATGTCGGATTTAATTTAAAGTCGATGCAGATATACGTTAAAATTCCAAATATCGGTCCCCATAATTGTCATGGCGGATAATCGGTGCACCACTAGTTTATAGTGCTTCTCATTACATGCATTGTTAGCTGCATCTTTCAGCTGTTTTCATATCTTTAGAACGCACAGAAAAGAGAAGTGTGTGTTCATGTCTCGCATAATGAATGCAGCTGATGGACAAAACTACAAACAAAGTGCCGTTTTCCAAGTTTCATAAACCTTGCAAAACAGCTAAGTCGTGCGTAAGACCACTTTTCTTTACGCTTGTGTGACAGCTGTCATGAATACCATTTTCCCTTCATCTATCATGAAACAAAGAAACCCATTACTTTGTGTAATTACATTTCTCCCTCAGTTTCTTAATTTATTCTTTAAAAACCTCAACCTAGCAAATAATTAGCTCATGTCATCACAGCCACAGAAGTGGAATGAATCGGCCGTGCATGTAACAACGCCCACGGACCATGTCAAGCCTTTATGGAGGATGTACGCAAGACTGTGGCCTTCTTTTAATTAGTTAAGTCATGACATTCTAGTTTTTAAGGCCGCACGGTGGTTGCGTGGGTAGCATGTTGGGCTCACAGTCAGGAGGTTCAGGGTTTGAATCTTCGTTGGGCATCTCTGTGTGGAGTTTGCATGTTCTCCCTGTGCGTGCGTGGGTTTTCTGCGGTTTCCTCCCACATTCCAAAAACATGCAGGTTAGGTTAATTGGCGACTCTAAATTCTCCATTGGAGTGTGAATGTTTGTTTGTCTAATGTGCCCTATGATTCACTGGCAACCAGTCCAGGGTGTACCCCGCCTCCCGCCCGAAGTCAGCTGGGATAGGCTCCAGCATACCCACAACCCTAATAAGAATAAGCCGTATAGAAAATGAATGGTGGATTCTAATTTTGTTTTTCTCTCTCTCCGCCATAGAAAGGAGTGGGGACTTGAGCCTTTCCTTCCCCTCACTCTGCTTCCAACAGTCAAGGAGAAGAACGTGTGCAAGATTCTCTCACAGCTGTTGAAGACCTACCAGCATCCACCACCATCGGGCAACAAGGTGCAACTACTGATAACGCTAAGCTCTTGTCAGACACATGATCGGACTAAAGGCGCAGTCATAACTTTGTCAGTCAGCACGCACGTTGTGTGAATATTAATTGTGCTTTCCCCCAAGGTCAGAACTGGAAAGTGATGCCATTCTTTATCAACAAAAAGATGGTCTACAGAATGAAGGCCATTCATGTTTGTGTATTTTAAATGATTTGAGATGATTTTATACAGTACCAACACATGCACTACTAAATGTCCCCCCACACATATCTCAAAGTGCATTTGGTGTAGTAAACTTAAAGAATTGTTCTTTGCAAACAGAATTTAACATGTATTACTTTTAGCGTGGGAAAGCAAAATATACGTGTCTCGAGCAGAAAATATTTCTGCAGCTGGATTTCAACTTATGGAAGGGGCACTGCACTGAAATGTGGACACGGCCTGACTTTTACGAAGCAGAAATGGTGGAAATAACTTCATCTTAAACACAACATCAAACGCCATTACTAGATGTGGCAATTCTTACCGTTGAGTTTTTTGACAATTTTCTGATAGTCTGACTCCTCATACACAACCCTTTAAAGGTGGAGGCAAAGGGCTGTGATATTTTATGGTCTGTAAGCTAAGTCTGTAAAATAACCAGCCATACAGCTTTGAAAACGCCACCCAGTGTTTGGGGATGTTGTGTAAGTGTTTATTATAACATGTGTGGCTCAACAGTGCCACCATGAGGTTGTGTTGGAAGACGTTGATTTCTATTTTTTTCTGTTGACAGGTCCCTCCTCTCCAAGGAAAGCTGCAGTACATGCGTCTACTCAATGACCTCCCACCTTTTGGAGGAATACTGTTCAACACAGTTGAACTGGTAAATACATAAGATCCAAATCATCTACACTCAACTCGTGTTTTTGCATTTTTCATGAGCTGAACCCAAAAATGTAAAACGTTGTCTATGTACACTAAAGGCAAATTTCCTTAAAATGGTGTTCACAAATCTGCGTTAATCAATCCACCTCACAGTTGTGGCATATCAAAACGCTGATGTGACAGCATGATTATTATTGCACAGGTGTGGCTTCAGTTGGCCACAATAAAAGGCCACTCCAAAATGTGCATGTGTATTTGGGATGGTGAAGAGGGGTTCGAAAACCAGTCAGTGTCTGCTGTGACCACCATTTGCCTCAAACAACGTCTGCACCGATCCAGGGTATTTTGGCCATGCAAGTACTGGAATGTTTTTCAGCTTCCAGGAATTGTGTACAGGTCCTTGCTACATGGGGCCGTGCAATATAATGCTGGAACATGAGGTGATGCCTGTTGATCCCTTCAGGCCCTTGTCACAATATCTCTGTGCATTCCAAATGCCAGCAATACAGTAAAACATGGAGTGGCCCATGGTGGCAGTGTGTACATGAAGTGGGCTCATCTGGCTAGGGGCGGGTCGAAGGCAGTGTCATTTCAATGTGGGAAGGTTTTTCTTTTATGACGTTATGGCTCGAAAGTGGAGCAAACAAGTGAGGGAGATTTTTCTCATGTTTGGTGGTCAAAAACGGGCGCTAGTTCTTTTGTCACAGTAGGGGATCCTGTCTATGGAACTTAATGTTTCAGGATATCATTTTACCCTTGTAACTATTCAGTGTTGTTCAACCAGGATGAGAAACAATCAGCCACAACTCTACTGGTGGGTCCGCGGCATGGCATCAGTCATGTGATTGATCTGAAAAACAACCTGACCACCGTTCTGACCGAGTTCAGCAGGATATCCAAGATCCAGCTCTATCGAGAAACACAGGGAGTGGCACGTGTAGAAGTTTCAATCCATGAGGGCAAGGTATTACAACCGAGTAAAAATGTATTTAATACTATGACTGTCACTCCTTTATTGATTTTCAACATGACCTTTCCTGCTACCTCCTGCAGCCCCTGGTGCTACTCATGGAATGGCCGGATGCCAGTAACTTTGCCTGCCTCATCGCTGGCTACTACAAGCTGTTTGTGGACCCTAAAAGGAACATTTACTTAAGGATCTCTGGTCAGTCTCACATGACCAAGGCGGGTATGTTGGAAACTTTGGTACAAAATTGACTTCAGAGTTCTTGAAATCATTTGTAATACATCATAAACATGACTCTGTATTGCTTTGGGATCAAAACAACAGCATGCTAAAATATAATAGTCGGTGTATTATATTTGTTGGCTAAAATATTTCACAGAGTGACGATGAAATAAAAAACTGACATCCCATGGCACCCTCTGCTATCTGTCATTTTCATCTTGGCTCATCAGAATGAGATAATCATTCTTTTTCCTGCAAGCCTAAATTGACATTATGGAATTCCAGTGTGCAACCTTGTGCTGTGATCTCAAACGTTTGTTCAAGCATGAACAGATCCACTGCCATCTGCTGTGTCTACCTGTAGTCTGCATAGACGAAGGATCGTCATACCATCACATTCCACCAGAATCTAACCCTACAGCCTCAAACAAATGTCAGCTTTCAACATCCATTTGTTAAATAACAATCCACGTGAGACCATCAACTGTTGCCTCTGCTTTCCCATTTGGATCTTCTTAAAATCAAACGCACTCATTTATAAAAGCCTCAAAGTCTTCACTGCTCTGACGATTCTGTCCTCAGATTACAGAAGCTCCCACCATTCACACCCGCGCTCTGGGGAAACCAAAAGTGGAGGAAGAAGAGGGGATGAGAGAGAAAGCTCGCACAGAGAGTCAGGGTCCTCCAGGGCCGTAGCTCCTGCAGAGTCTCAACATCTAGGTCTGTGTCATTTCCACCTTCAGGAACAACAACAGTTTCAGGAGCTCCAGGCACACCCTGAAGCTGAACTTGACATCAATGAGAACTTTATTTCCCAGGAGGCCCCTGGGCGGCCCCGCACCAAGTCAGACCCCACGCAGCAGAGTACCGAAGATATAACTGGGGTGTTGTTGAGCCCACCGGTGGAAAATGCTGGATTTAGACTCCGAGCCCAAACTTTGGCACAGACACAGAAAGCAGCACGGTTTTTCTGTGACTCCTGCAAAGATAGGCACAGGAACGAAGGTTCGTCAGCTGCTGTGGGCAGTAGTCGGAGCTCGGGAAAAACGTGCTCAAGTGCTTGCGCTTCCCGAGATGGAGGTGGCGTTGACCTCATGGCTCTGCCGCCCCCGGGAAATGAGGACGACGATGAGGAGGAGCTGCCCGTTGGAGCCGAAAAGCTGCAACTACCACCACCTGCGATTACTGCCCCACCACCTGGTTTTAGAGACAACAGCTCTGATGAAGATGACTCAAAGAGGGGAAGGAAGGCTCGAAGCAGTGCCAACACAGAGATCACCAGTGGGAAACAGCGCCAAACTAAAGAAGATGTACCTGTGACACTTATTGATAACGTGGCCACGAGAACCGTCCGAGATCATGCACAGGAACTTGATGACGCTTTGGTGTCCACCTTACAAGCTCTAGAGGCTTTGGCAGCTTCTGAGGACTACCCCCATCCCCATCAGCAGCCTACACAGACTGCAGGTCAACAGCCTCAGTCATGCTATCGTCCATATCTCAGTAACAGTAACCAGACTTTCACACTACATTTGAAGCGTAGAATCCTCCATTTTTCTGCTGTGAAACGGCAACCAAATACGATAGTGTCCTCATTTTTGTGGCAGTAGTTATTGTGTAATGACTGCAAAAACACCTCATAAAGGATAATGAACTAATTCCGCATGTTATTTTGACAAATTTGCTCATGACTGAAAATTGACAAAAATAAATGGTAAGATGAGAGACAAAAGCCTAAGAAGCCACAATAGTTTTATACAACATCGTGTGCTTGGAAAATTGGATTGGAGCACTTTAGCTTATTTATCAAGCAAACAAATACGGCATGCAAAAGTTACACAAGATCAATCCACTCAACTGCAAAATAATGCATTCAGAAGTCTTTTTAATAGTTACATCGTTACCCCTGTAAACATACCCCATAGTTCCTTTATCATCCTACTTATGTGCATTTGTCTTATTTCTTAGGGCTCATCGTCTTGGCTGCCATTACACCCGAATCATCGTTGGACTCGGGCCATGAGACAAATTCCTCTGAACTGACAGATGTTTCTGAGATGGTTTCAGCAATGAAACAGAACCAGAACCAGGCTTACCTCCTAGCCCACCATATAAACAAGGAAAGCCGCCTCTGTCGCCGTGACTTTCCTCTGGCAATACCTGGCTGCACAGCAAAGACAATAGGGACGGGGGCATTTTCTGTGGGTCAGATCCGCGCTGGATGTCCACCCAAGCAAGTAATCCTCAGTAAGACCGTACCCTTTAAAGTGAGCACCAGGCAAGACTCTGGAATCGTCGGTGTTGTGACAGAGCATAGAAGCAATCAAGATACTATTCAGAATGAACAGACACCTGAATTGAAAGCAAATCTTGATTCCAGTAAAGGTACCATCCCCGATCCTCCATCTAAGCCAACTGAAGAACTTAAAGTGTCTGAGGTTTCACTTTCAGCTCAAGTCACTAAAGATGCAATGTTACCCAGTGCCACTGGGGAGACACAGAGGCTAAATCTTCCTGACGGCGTAAAGGAGAAGACAGCACCACCTCTTAATACAGACAAAGCCTTATCTGTTCTCTTACCGGTGGACAGAACTGCCTCAGCCAAGATTCCCCTAACTAATATGTGCCAAGACGCCGAGACTGCCTCTAGCGAGACCATGAAGCCTTCCGGTTCGACAGAATTTCTGTCAGTTGATGATCTTTTCTGCACATGCTCAGTACAACAGGAACCCGGGCCCCAGTTAAGAATTAAAGATCCACAGGTTCAGAAGGTGGTAGTGTTTCAATCCTCATCCCCGACTGATGACGAGCGTCTTCGAGCAAAAGGACTCTTTTTGGCTAACGACAAAGACAATGCCGCAAGAGTTGGAGCAGAATGTAGTTTGGCAAAACCAAGTCCTACAGTACAGAACAAGTATTCTCCTCGCTTGCCTCGAAAAGCAGAAAGAAAAGATGGAGCAGAGAGCATAACCGATGTAACACCTGGCAAATCTCAGTCTGAACCACAGATAGGTGCCACAAAGTCATTACCTAATTTAGAGGAAAACACACCAAGCCCCGCTTTAGATAAGATATCCACTCTACCAGCAAGAGAATCAAAGAAAATTGGCAGTTCCAAGGGGAAGTCCCAGCGCAGCGTCCCTTTTTTGAGCATTAGAAACCTGCTTTCTGCGACGTTCCCGGCGAGAATGAGAAGGGAAACAGATGAGCGAAGGGCTCAGCTGCAAAAGGTTCGTCAGTACGAGTTGGAGTTCTTGGAAGAGCTGCTGAAACCCAAGTCCTCGCAGGGAGAATTTTTGCCCCAGGGATCCTCACCTGTGCCATCAGCGACCCCTTGTGCCTGTCAGCTACGCACCAGCCCTGTCCTGAAAGCACCGGGTATCTCCAGGGAGCAGAGACGTAGCTGTGACTGTAAGAGAATGTGTAGAGGAATGAGGTTACCCGACACGCCGGTTGGCTCCACAACAGAACAGCAGAATAGAGACAGGGAGAGAACTATGGCAAAGACTCCTCCCACAGTCCCCAAAGCACCTCACAGTGAAGGCACTACGAGAAGACCTCAAAACTTGGAAGTCAAGACTGCACGAATACGTTCTATCAGCCTCGAGTCACGGGAGCCGAGGGGAGAGCAGGGCTCCTGCTTGCCCACATGTACCTCACAAACAGACTATGCTGAGGAACCACAAAAGCTCCAGAGACGATATAGCATTGGAGAGTTGGATAACAATACGAATACACCAGTTTATGCTGAGGTGAAGCCCAAAACCAAGAGTCTTGAGAAAGAGATGGAGAGAGTGAGGGCCACAGGATTGAGGCTGCCGACCCCAGTGGAGCCAGTTCATACACATTCTCTTCCACCGGACGGAAAGGGAAAAAAGGGGGTGTTTTTTATACCGAGCAATGAGTTATTGTGCGAAAATAAAGGAGAGGCCGGGGAGGTCCTGCTAACCTTGCCCAGCGAAGACAGCGATGACAAGGACAAATGCTGCTCATTCTGTTTCTGCTACAGAAAATGTGAGGCAGCAGATGAGAGCAGTGAGAAGGACGAGTTATCGTACTCCATTCCCCTTCAGGTTCTTCCAGGCATGGAACTGGATTCGAGTACCTTCCCTGTTGTTAGCAAAACCCTCCAGGTTCTTAATGCGGAGGACTGCAGTGAAGATGAAGACACAGAGAAAGAGCCACAGACACAAGAGATTGACCTCAGAGCATGCAGCACACTGGAGGGCAGCCTGGCACGGGTGCAGGCTCTACAGGGGAAATCCTTCAACTTGCCTGATGGCTTCCTAAATGCCCAGTTGGACGCTAACGAGCTGCTGGCTATCCTGCGTCAGTGTGCAAACAGCCCACAAGCTGAGGGTGAGGCTCGTCTTCAGCCCGCACGGATTGCAGAGTACAAACAGGAGCTGGCGGTGCGCTTCAAGGAATTCCGAGCGTCTTGTCGGAGAGTGGCGAGTGTGGAAAAAAGCCCGACCTGTATGCTTGCCGTGGTCACAGCCAGCTTTAAAGTGCTGTGCGATTTAACGCAGACCTTCATTAAACTGGTCAGAGGGGTTCGCACAGAAGCTCAAAGACAGCAGCTGTTGAGGAAAGTGGAGGAAGTTGCTATTAACTACACTTTGCTTCTTCGCGCAGCAGAGGAATCGATGGGACATTCTAGCAGCCTGCCAACAAAAACAGTGAGCCCTCAAGTGTCCTCCAACACCAATAACATGAGTTCACTCACGCGACCCATCAAAGTTCTCCCTGCCCAGTAAAGACAACTCTGGCGGGATTGTGAACAAAACCAACACAAGCTCATTAATTATTCGTTTCTTGTTTACATTTTTACTGAATGTGCAATGGATACTAAATGCAGCTGTTCCATCCCATGTTTACAGGCCCGGAGGTAGCCTTGTGGATATTGCTCTGAAATGTCAAGATACACCAAAATAATGCACAAGTGAACAGAACCCCACAAAAGACTGGGCAATACAGGGCTAATCACCTCATCAGTATATTATCAAAACAAATAAGTCAGTATAGTATAATATTTTATATGTAGTGTACATTTGAGTTCTGTCTACTTAGAGAATATAACATTTTGTGACAAAAAAAGTGATAAATATATTTCAAGAGAATTATAAAGATGGTAAAAATATCTGCTCTGGACAAAAAAAAAAGATTTTGTCAAGTAGCAACTGCTGTAAAGTGCATAGTTTAAAGCAATGGTTGGTGACATGGTACTATGTCTGTATGAAGTAATTGTTGTAATGAACAGTTAAATGTCGGACATGATTTCAGACATAAGTGCCAGTGTTGGACAACGAAAAACGCTCCAAGCCAAGCGCTACATATTAAACTTAGTCATGCTGATCTTGTTGGTATGCACACACCTGCACTGGGTATTTTATGTAGCAGAGAGCCAAGTAACACTCTTTTCCTCTGTACTATAACGTTCTGTATAGAAAGAATGCCCACACTGCACTTAATACAAAAAGTGTGTTTTGCACCACCCTGCTTCATATGCCACTCGCACTTCACTATTCACGTGCACAACAAGCCAGTTCACTGTAAATGGACAGTTCAGGCTCAGTCAAAGACATGATGGTGTCCTCACGTTTAGTGCAAAATACTATGTACTGTGAAAGATGCTATAGTTTTAAGCATACCCACAGGCAACGGAATAAGCTTACTCTTCAGATTTTGCTCAGCTTCTGGAATTAGAACTGATGTTAAAACAACGCGCGATACAGTGTTTTGTCCCATCTTCGGCCATGAGTTTGATGTAATCCTCATATCTAAAGCTTTCCATAGGATCCTTTGTCATGTTAGGTTGTCGGGCGCATTCTCAATTTGCTTTCTTTGTGCTGTTATACATTGTGCAATCTAGGAAGTATATAAGAAACACACAAAGTAGTTTTCTATGTATTTTAATAAAACTAACACATCCGCTTCGTGTCTGAAATCTTCTTTGTGTCTCACCTTGTTATTAGAAATCAAGGCGCTCTACACGTGTGCTAGACCAGGGGTCGGCAACCTTTAGCACCATTTTCGCCCTGTTGGAGCCCCAAAACCTATTTGACCACTAAATTGAAGGCAACGCTATTATATAGTGCCCTTAAAAGTGCTGTCATGTTCCTTTTCTGTCTTCCTGTTTCTGTTCTTAAACCTTCTCTACCGATTTTTTTAGTCTTTGTTTGTGTAAGCATACATGGCCAATAAAGCTGATTCTGAACATTTGCAATAAAAGCATTATTTCACATGAATTAATTCCATTTGTAGAAGCCCTCTCCATATCGCCGTTGTTCATTAGGGACCAAGTAACCTAATGAACAACGGCAAAACAGTGGTTTCATAATAATGGTTTTGAAATAAACTTTGAAAGGCTCATGACGGCGTCAAATGGGACGGTGTAGTGACTACACAGAAACATAAACCAGCTGGAGCCACAGCAGAAGGATCAGAGAGCGGATTGCAGACCCCTGTGCTAGACTGATGTGCACACTGGACATGCTGTTAAGAGAAAGTGCTGTGCAACGGCCGTGAAAAATAAAAAGACAGATGACAGGTGAATAAATACGGATACAGCTACTGGTCCCTGTGTTTAAATGACAGGTAAATTGCAGGAATATATTTTATAAATCCTATCAAAAGTGCTTTAATTGTACTGTTTTTGATCATTTGATACCTATTGACTGTGTACAAATGACTCCCTATTCAACTGCACATTTTCGCATAATAGTTTGTTTATTAAACAGGGTAAACCGGGCAGACAAAATTATGTTCACAAGCACTCTCTATCGACAGTTTGTTCGCTGTGGTGGCGGTCGTGGCATTTTACATAAACACATATCGTGTTCATTCTTTGGTTCCTCTTCATGAGTTCTCAGTGTCGGTACATTGTTCATTAAAAATGCTACCGGTTTTGCATTTTTAGTAGGAATAAGAAAAAAAACCTGGCAACATGTAAATAATTTCTAAATTATATTGTAAGTATATTACACAACACTTCAAATGTAAATATAAAAAGGAGGTATTTGTTATACACGTTCCTAACATAACAGTTTATAGTAGTAATGTAGCATACAAGCAAATAGCAGACCACATTAAAAGAGGAAAGTGTGATGGATAAGCATGAAACATTTATTTTTCTAAACAAAGAATTGCAGCCAACGTTCTCCCATCGTGACGAACACATTTGTGTATGACATTCACTCAAAAAGGCCACCGTGGTGTAATCCATTGTTTTTGTTGTTGGATGTTTGTTTTTTTTAAATGTATACCTATTCACTCCTGTCTTTCTCGCCGTGGTTTTCACTGTGGTCTTCTGTCTGTGTTCACTCATGTTTTAAGAGCAATAAAGGACATACTATAAACTATTTCAGATATTTGGGAATGACACTGCATGCAGACAAGGTGTCTCACAGTTCAAACACAAAACTTCCATCTTAATATCTCATCTTTGAGAACTCAAAAATCAAAACTCCCTAACTCTAAACTAATTCAAACAATGGCAACAATATATCTTATATGGTGATTTTCATTTCATTTGTAAATACACCACAAGGGAAAACACTTTTGGACTTGGTTTGGTGGCTATTATTTTGTGGTACAACACGTTGTGAAGTACAGACAGACTGAGTTTGAATATTTTGGTCGTGGGTTCCTTGAACCCTCCGCAGATCATGAGATCTTCAGACCCATGCTGAAGCCCGTTTCAAAGTTACTGTACCTTTAAGAACACACGCCAACTTTTTATACTCTCATTGAGTGAATGCCTATTGTTGTATTTAGAAAAGTGGACTCTGCACAGTCAAACACTATCCATGACGCCGGTTGACTTCTACATTTTTTATTGAAAATAATGTAAAGCGGCCGCACGGTGGCTGACTGGGTAGCACGTTGGCCTCACAGTCAGGAGGTTCAGGGTTCGAATCTCCGTTGGGCATCTCTGTGTGGAGTTTGCATGTTCTCCCCGTGCGTGTGTAGGTTTTCTCCGGGTTCTCCGGTTTCCTCCCACATTCCAAAAACATGCATGTTAGGTTAATTGGCGACACTAAATTGTCCATCAGTGTGAATGTTTGTTTGTCTATATGTGCCCTGCGATTGACTGGCGACCAGTCCAGGGTGTACCCCGCCTCTCGCCCAAAGTCAGCTGGGATAGGCTCCAGCACCCCCGTGACCCTAATGAGGATAAGCGGTATAGAAAATGAATGAATGAATGAAATAATGTAAAGCGAATTTGTCAAACAACCGCCATCAAGAAACCTTGATTAGCTGTACAGGTGATGTTTAAAACACACAAGTGCCAAAAGAGGTTACCCACAATGATACCAAAATTAAATAAAATTGCTTACCCACTGGAGATGCTTTCTTACAGACACACATAAGTATGTTTTGGTCTTATGTTTTATTTTGATGGATTAATTGTATTGCTTGCCCCACATTCAGCAGCCAGACACTTCCTAGTAACTTCCATGTGTGTTTCTATGATTATCATCACACTTTGCCCTCTTTGTCATCTTAGCAACCCTTCTGTGGTGGCATTACAAAAACACAAAAAAGCAAAACATACTAGTTACTCAGACTGTGTGATCCCAAAAAGACTTTAAAGCAAACTGTACTCTAACACAAACTTTGACACCACATAGTACGCCAACGTATACATTAATGTTGGTTCAGAGTGACTGAACATACATATATATATACACATACATATATTCGTATATAGTTTAATGACACTAAATTAATAAGTTAAAGGGCGTGTCCCTACTCCTCCCTGAGCCACCGCCTTATCGTGGTGGAGGAGTTTGCACGTCCTAATGATCCTAGGAGCTAAGTTGTCGGGGGCTGTCATGCCCTTGGTAGGGTCACCCATGACAAACAGGTCCCAGGGGAGGGAACAGACAGATGGTGGCTCAAAAGACCCTAATAATGAATAACAACATTGGACTTTGTTTTTGCTCGCCCAGACGCAGCTCACCGGGGTCCCCCTCTGGAGCCAGGACTAGAGGTGGGGCACGATGGCGGGCGTCTGGTGGCACCCATGGGGCCCGGTCGGGCACAGCCCGAAAAGGTAACGTGGGTGCCCCTCCCATGAGCTCACCAATCAGAGGAGGGGCCAAAGGGGTCGGGTGCTAAGTTGGTTTCGATGGTGGGGGAGGATGCCGGTCAGACCTGGCAGACCCAAACGCATTGGGAGGGTCTGGTGGGAACGTCTGACAGGTACCGGCAGGCCAAACGGTCTGCGGCTCTGGCAGTCACTGAGGCAAAAACTCGGACATGGGATGGGTTTGAAGAGGCCATGGAAAACGACTTCCGGATGGCTTCCAAGAGATTCTGGACCATCCGCCATCTCAGGAGGGGGAAGAGGTGCACAGTCAACACCGTGTATGGTGGGGATGGTGTGCTGCTGACCTCGACTCAAGATGTTTTGGACTGGTGGAGGGAATACTTTGAAAACCTGCTCAATCCCACCGACACGTCTTCCAACATGGAAGCAGTGCCCAGGGACTCTGAGGCGGGTTCTCCAATCTCTGGCGCTGAGATTACCGAGGTGGTCAAAAAGCTCCTCGGTGGCGAGGCCCCGGGGGTGAATGAGATCCGGATTCAGGAGGAGCAGTGTGGTTTTCGTCCTGGTCGTGGAACTGTGGACCAACTCTATACTCTCGGCAGGGTCCTTGAGGGTGCATGGGAGTTTGCCCAACCAATCTACATGTGTTTTCTGGACTTGGAGAAGGCATTCGACCGTGTTCCTCGGGGAATACTGTGGGGAGTGCTTTGAGAATATGGGGTATCGGACCACCTAATCCAGGTGGTTTGTCCCCTGTATGAACGGTGTCAGAGTTTGGTTTGCATTGCCGACTTATTGCCGGCAATGCAAACCAAACTCTCAGAGTAGAACCGCTGCTCCTCCGCATTGAATGGATCCAGATGAGGTGGCTCGGACATCTGGTTAGGATGCCTCCCGGACGCCTCTCTGGAGAGGTGTTCAGGGCACGTCCAACCGGTAGGAGGCATCGGGGAAAACCCAGGACACGCTGGAGAGACTATGTCTCTCAGCTAGCCTGGGAACGCCTCGGCATCCTCCAGGAAGAGCTGAACGAAGTGGTCGGGGAGAGGGACGTCTGGGCTTCCCTGCTTAGGCTGCTGCCCCCGCAACCCGACCTCGGATAAGCGGAAGAAAATGGATGGATGGTGTGTCCCTGTACATGACGTTTGAGCGTGTAAACTTTGCACGCAATACTCCTGTCTTGTGTGACATCATCATGATATCGAGTGACATAATCAGTGAGCTAATCAATGTTCCATAGATAAAAGCACTCATGAGACTGGGGTTAACCTTCTCACCAGTCCAACATGTGTTTATTTTGTTTTTCTCATACTGCTGCATCTCCCTTGAAGTTTTCGACTCCCAAGGGAGGCCCACCTCACATTAAAACTATACACCCGCCAAAGTATCAGGTGTCAAACCTCTTTTTATTAATTTACAAAGAAACCTTCCTGTCAATTTTTGTAAAAATGAATAAAGCTTTACCAATTTCTTTGTGCTGAATGCGGGTTGCGTTTGTAGTAATGCTTTCTCTGGGATTACCACCACGTATTGAGTAATGTAATGTAATGTGATGTAATTGAGCTAATTACATAGTCACAGCAAGAAAAAATAGATGCAAGATTAGAAGTGTGGCTACACCTGACTAAAGAACACACGCAGTCACAACGTCACACATGTATTGATAGCCGTAATTGTGCCAAGTTAAGGCTCCGATTTTTTTTGCGCCTTGAATTTTGTAATGTCCGAGTGGACCTGAATGGAGCATCAATTGTTGACGCTCACCCCGGTGACGTCATCACGACAAGACGTAAGTGAAAGCGTGCGCAGCGCACGGAGAGGAAGAGGAGTCGCATGCGTGATGTGTGGTTGTAGAGGTGGCTAGGTCGTGGATGTTGATCCCGAGTAAGAGTAGCCCGACAACTGTTGATTCATCCTCGGTTGCGGTCTTGGACTTTTGGACTCATCAAAATCGAGGGGGGAAGAAAGCTACCGACGTCTCAACGCCCTGGATAGCAGCAAAATGCCGAATATCAAAATATTCAGCGGTAGCTCACACCCAGACCTGTCTCAAAAGATAGCAGACCGCCTGGGTCTAGAGTTGGGGAAGGTTGTTACCAAGAAATTTAGCAACCAAGAAACATGGTGAGTTTATTGTGGCTTTCGCTCCTATAAGAAAAAACAAAGCAAATACAAACAACTTGCTAGCTAACTGCGCCAATGTAGCCTAGCTAAACGTTACAGCGTGATGTCACGCTGAAATTGCCGCGCATGTGTCGACAGGAGCTTAAGCTCTATTTACTATGCCTTTTAAAATGGTTGTATAATGGTGTCCAAGAAGCCTTTTCATTATTTGCTAAGCAAGCTCTTCTCCCTTTAACCCCAAGTCCAAGCACGTGACACCCACCTTTTATTTATTCTTCTTCTCCTCCTCCTCCTCCTCCCACGGTGTGTGTTTTGTGAGCTCTCTGCTGCTAAGTGCTGTTTGTTTTGTCACCTTCCCTCTACAGCGTGGAGATAGGAGAGAGTGTACGGGGAGAGGATGTCTATATAGTCCAAAGTGGCTGTGGGGAGATAAATGATAATCTGATGGAGCTCCTCATCATGATCAATGCCTGCAAAATAGCCTCAGCCTCCAGAGTTACCGCTGTCATCCCTTGCTTTCCATATGCCCGCCAGGACAAGAAGGACAAGGTGGGGGTGAGGGACATGTCTAATTATCTCTGTCATGCTGTTTGCCATCCAACATCATGACGAGAAGCCTCTGGCCATGTCCATGCACTGTTTTTGTTTTTGTTTTGCGCATCTCATTCATCCATATCATATGGCATTGTCTCAGTGCTAGGTCAGTGTTAAAACACATTTTGGACATTTTACTGAACGTACCATACCTTTGACATCCACATCAATTTTTGCATGTAAGTAATGATAGCATTGGTGCTTACATTACTGCAGCTGTGATTGCCTGAAAAGATTATTATAGAGTGATGTAAAAAACGTGCTAATTGTGTCCTATTTTTAGCCTAACAGCATGCTTGCCACCAGACTTATTCCACGTGACTTAACAGATCCATTTTCATCTTAGAGCCGCGCTCCCATCTCTGCCAAGCTGGTGGCCAACATGTTGTCCGTGTCAGGTGCAGACCATATCATCACTATGGACTTACATGCCTCACAGATACAAGTGAGTATTTGCACACCACAGCTAAGGTGTGGTTTTGTTTTTACTTGAACATACCAGTGAGTGGGCCGCACTGGATTTAATCGATTGGTGTCTGTCTTGGTGCCAGCTAATAATATGGCCAAGAGCAAGCCATGTCTCTGTGTCACTGAGAGATGGCATGTATATTTGACAATGTTTGCAGAAATATTGCTGTTCAAAATGTATGAACCCGCTTTCATTTGCTACCTGGCCAGAACCACGTACATCCATACCAAATGCTTGTCCTTCCGAACAGCATAATTGAATATATTACTGTGCGGTGTTTTTCACACTTTCCCACTCCCGATGTGAATGTAAGGGGATTGGGAGTAGTGCTTTTCTGCTGGTCACCATAAAGGTGCCATCACTGAAATATATCCATCTTGACAGGAACATTAAACACTAAACACTGATCAGCACTATTGTTGTGCATGTACACACGTTTTTTCCACTGCTAAAGGAGAACAATAATATGATAATTTTTCAAAACTTCCACTTTGACGCTAAATAGTGTCCATTTTCAGTTTGTTGTATAATTTAAAAGTCAAAGCTTCTTAGTATAAACAGAGATTGAGATTATCTCAGATTGACCAAGCAGAAATTGCATATTCTCTTGACCTTTTTAAAAGGTTTGTCCTAAAAAGTCCACCAATCTGAACTGAAAACACTGCAATACATACGTCATCTCCTTTATAGCAGTAAGTATCCAAACATTTGACTAATTCGGTAAATATAACCACACATTTTAATACTTGGATGAAAATCATTTGTAGTCAAGGAAACCCTGCAGCAACTTCTGCAAATTAAATACACAAAATAATTCCCCAATGCAGCGGAAACTTTGCATTTCACACCACTTTCCACTTTTGTAAAGAAGCACTAAGGTTGTACTCCTGGATCAAAACCCTTTTTTGTATGTTTTGTCTGTAAATGGTGAAAGGCACAGTAGTCAATGTATAAATGCACACTTTGCTGTAGAAGTGGTACAAAACATAACATTGCTGTTGGCTACCATTGTTTTGGTTGTGACTAAGAATACTTCGATCAGTATTGGACGATTTCTGTAAAAAACCTGATCGGCATATGCATATACTTTCAGATTCGATCACAAAAAAACACCTGTGGCTCATACTAGGGATGCCCCGATCCACATTTAGCATCAAATTATTATTATTTTTTTTTAATAGTCTTGACAGTCCTGTACCGATTATTATTATTAATAATAATAAACTTTTGTTACAGGCATAAATTTGCAGCATTGAATATGGTTATTAAAATAGCTCTTCAAAGCATTAAAAATAATTCATGTTTTGCTGAACTGACTTTTTTACTACACAGCATAACCAACAATATTGTTTGGCTTTTGTAACAAACCCCTGTGAGTCAGGTCCCTAATTAAACTAAAAGTCCCTCCAATAAAAGATACAATTGTGGGGAAATGGGTGTGCAAAATACTGCAACGACGGGTGGTTTCTGTTGTTCCAGGCTGCTGTGTAGTGTGTGGGTTATAGAGGACAATGGTGTTACCTATGCTGGTTAGAGACAGCGATTTAGAGTCAAGTGGTAGAATAAGAAACCTATGAAGGGTTGTTGGACTGATTGCTCTGTGTTGACATGCATCTAAATGGCCAACTGAATTACAGCCATCCTGACGTGGAATTATTCAGACGCCATTACAATACTTTTAGTGAAGGACTAATCATTAACATAGTTACAGATCAATTTGTGGTGTGATTTAGAACAACCAGCGGTTAGTGACACTTCCCGTGTGAGCTCCCGGCACCACCACAGAGGAGTCCGGGCACAGCGAGAGAAATCTACCACTGTATCTATGGAGCCGAATATGCAGCATCCAATGTGAAACTAACTTAACCACGATATCCCGCGGACATTTCTGAACAGTGGTGTTGCGTGTTCCTCTTCATCCATGTGGCAGGAGTTGAGCGGCAACAAGCTTTGAGGCGGATTTACCATACCTACCATGTTGGAGTGCGGCCCAGAGTTGCAGCAATATGGGCAGCCTGATCTCATGGCGGAAGCTTTTTTTTCCCGATCTTCAAAATGCAGCGGATCGGCAGCAGATTCCGATCCTGAACATTGAATCGTACTATTGCTGAGTACAGTGAAGTGTAGGGTTCTATGATTTCAGTATCAGAATCGTCAGCATAAAACTCTGATAGGAGCATCTAGGTTTGACAAACTCAAACTGAACGCTTTAACACACATGCATGATCTTCATGCCCACAATGCTGTTATGTAAGAGAACATCTAAAATGAGACCCCTTCCTTCCCCTTCCAATTATTTTTTAGGGATTCTTTGACATTCCCGTCGATAACTTGTATGCAGAGCCTGCTGTGTTAAAATGGATCAAAGAGAACATACCCGAGTGGAAGAACTGTACCATCGTCTCACCCGATGCTGGAGGTGCAAAGAGGTAAACAGACCAGTGAGGCACTTCAAACTTGCAATGTATAATCGATGATGATGATATAACTCTGCTACTTTTCCATTCTTTCTGCAGGGTCACCTCCATCGCAGACAGGTTAAATGTGGACTTTGCCCTTATTCACAAGGAACGGAAAAAGGCGAACGAAGTTGACCGCATGGTTCTTGTCGGTGATGTGACGGGTCGGGTTGCCATTCTTGTAGATGACATGGCAGACACTTGCGGGACTATTTGCCATGCTGCCGACAAGTAAGCATCAGCAGATGACCTTTGCCTTATGGAATTGATCTCTTTGTCTTACCAATTGCTTTGGTTTTGTGTTTTAGGTTGATTTCTGCTGGTGCTACCAAAGTCTACGCCATTCTGACTCATGGCATCTTCTCTGGACCCGCTATCTTGCGCATCAACAATGCCTGCTTTGAAGCAGTTGTGGTTACAAACACGATTCCCCAAGAAGAGAAAATGAGGCATTGTCCCAAAATACAAGTAAGGGCATTCTATATTTTGCAGTGGTTCTCATTATTTTTTTTTCTGTCATGCCCCCACGTTGGACAAAGAATCCTTTCCATCTGACCACATGTGAAGGGATCTCGACTTAAAGGGGCTCCACTGATGTCTTCTTTGTAGCAACATTAACAATAATGGCTGCATGGATTGCACTTGGCTCAACATTTATTTATGCATTTTAAGTGCGTTTAACATCTTTTTTCTGTTTTCTTTTCAGGTTATCGACATCTCCATGATCCTTGCAGAGGCGATCCGTAGAACTCACAACGGGGAATCTGTATCATACCTCTTCAGCCATGTCCCATTGTAACACCACCCACAGTCAGGCCAAAAAAAATACCTACACTCAAACACACGACCATCAGAGAATTTCTCCTGCTAACTCACCTTGCTGTGGGATGTGGAGGGGGGTGGGGGAACTATCATGTCTGTTACCTGTGCCCCCCTAACGTTGTACATTGTCTGTCACAACTGTGGCACCAAATGAGCTGCCTGTTGAGGCAAGTATATTTATTGTTCTTGGATTAAGTGTCCACTGTGCACTTTGTCTGCTTCTCATAACCTCTAGGTACTGACGACGAGATGACTCTCCTGAATGTGTCACCTCAGAGTATCATCCGAGAGCTCAGGAAGGAGAATTACGTGGTATATAAATCTGTTACAGAGAGGAAGCTTTCATGTTACACTTGTATATCTTCTGCTATTCATCAGACTGTGTAAACATACTAGTTTATTGTGTCAGCACAGCGCCACTCAATGCGGAGTGCCTCAACAGTTGGAACATCTCATTTTATTTTTAGGGGTCTCATGTATAACATGCTTTGTCACGGAATTGACAGCGTGTGGTGATCTTTTCAACTCTTGAGGTACCCAATATTAAGTGTGGTTCTATTTGTTTGTACAATATGTTTTATGATATTTTCTTTAGATTGGGGTGTCTGCAGATTTGCTCAGAAATGATGACACACAAGTACTCCTGCTCCCCACCCCTCGTCTTTTTTGGGATTATGTATTGTTTTAATGCCAAACTATACTGTTTACTTTTTGAGTAGGCACCATATATGTTTGTTCATGTTTTTAATAAAACTGATTGGGATCCTAAACTTATTAATTTCTTCAGCCTTTATGCTGCAGAGATGTGCCAAACTGACTCAAAACTAATACAGAATGACTGAATGTCCACAATTTTATGTAGAAAGATTGTTGGAAGACCTGTGGCTTTTGTTTTGTTATTCAAATACTTATTTTTACGTTTTTGTTTAGTTATATTTCAAAGAAACTGTAGGAAAATGTGTTTTGTTTTACTTCTGATTAAAACTCTTGAATATTAAACTTTTCGTTTATTGCTGAATGAAATTTGATTATTGCAAGAAGACTTACACGAAAAAATCAAATAAAATTAGCCAGCAGTTAACTAGGACCCTTGAAAACAAATGAAACCAGTAATAATTTAGGATTTTAACGATTTTGGAGGTTTGTTTTTATTTTATTTTTTTTATTATTTTTTTGGCAAAAAAACATACCAGCGAGGAGGGGCATCATTAGAGTGGAGGAAGTTAGGACAATTCCAAGGGCTGGGACATCAATAAATACAATAATTTTGCTATCAGGGGTGTGATTGCTTCTTAAGATAGTTGGGAAACGAATAAAACTATCTCTTGTATTTGGTAGAAAACGGCTAACTATCCACACGGACCAAACATAAGTTTCTAAATTCACTTACCACTCTCCTTACACCCCCCGTTGTGTGTAATGGTTTAGTCCACTACTGCCTTTCAAGCTGCAGAGAGTCGCCGTCAGTCGGCGGATGCCATAGAGCAGGCTGAACCTCAACTAAAGTTGAGTGTCTGGGAGTAAAAAAAAAAAAAAAAGGAGAATCGACGCAAACGAAAAGGGTGTCAATATGTGACCCTTTTTGTGCCGCGGAAATGAACCTTAATTTCCAGTGAAAAAAGCTAGCGCAATGTTAGCCTAGATTTCACTCACTTTTTAACCAACATTTAATCAGCCCAGGTAACAGCATGTTTGATTATATTAGTTTTACACCTCCCCCTTTTTTATTTTACTTCTTTTTACTGGATTTATTAACAAAGGAGGGGCAGTCAGCACTTCCCAAAATCACATGTGGGCAATGAGACACGCCCCAATTGTTGATTGACACAACAAAACGACCAATGCTTGACGACATGACGTACTGGACACCACCAATCGTTGTTCTAAGGTGGGCGGGGCAGTGCTAAGCGCACCGCATAGTGTTATCTGGACGCGGCGACTTATTAAGCTCGTCGTTATGAGCACCGGACAGTTTTATGTTGTGATTCGGAAGGAAAACAGAAGAAAATGTGTAAAAAGCTAACCATAATGTCCGCGTTAGTGTTTGAATAGAGAAATAACAAAAGATGCTATCATCCATCATTGTGGCTTATCCCTGCTTTTGTTGTATACATTAGTGGCATTTGACCGAGTAAGTACAATTTATTTATTTTTCTTACTAATTCATTTCAGTTTGTCAAAATGTGTGTGATTTCTGTTGTTGTTGTTTCAACATAACAGCCTGACTGTTCAGAATTAGGGTGAGGCCGTTGACACTGGTTTGTGATGTCATTTTTCAGCTGAAGGATGGCAAGAAGTCCCAATCCTACACAAGATGAAGAGGGCCTTAGGGACTCTAAGGCACGTTTCCAGAGCTACCTCCATGGTGGGACATCAAGCTTGCTCTCCAGCCTTATTGTCTTCCCTGTCTACAAGACTGTTTTTCGCCAACAAATCCACAACATCCAGGTTCACCGAGCTGTGGCGCAGCTCCACAAGGAAGGCCTTCTGAAGCTCTACAGGGGGGTGACCCCACCGTTACTGATGAGGACACTTAGTGGGACACTTCTCTTTGGTTTGCAGGACACCTTCGTTCGCCTGCTCTCCCTGCCATCCTTCAGTGTCATCCCTTACTCTTGCCTTCCGGCTGTGGCGGGCCTCGGTGTAGGAATAGTAGAGGCGGTGGTCTTTACCCCGTTTGAGCGTGTTCAAAATGTGCTGCAGAGTGGGCACAATGACCGCCATCTGCCAACTCTAAAGAGTGTTCTGGTCAAGCTGAAGGCGCAGAGCATATCCTCAGGCTACTACCGCGCCTTCTCGCCCATTGTGGCCCGCAACGCTCTCGGCAGCTCGCTTTATTTTGGCTTAAAGGGACCCCTGAGTTCTGCTGTGGCCGGGCAGGGGCTCTCGCCACTGGCCTCCTCCTTCATTTCAGGGACACTGACCTCCATGGCAATCAGCCTGACCCTGTACCCGCTGTCTGTGCTGGTGGCCAACATGCAGGTGGGGGTACAAGCAGAGGTGAAAGGGGTCACAGCCTGCTGGAGGATGTTGTGGAACTCCCGCCAGAGGAGTGTCATTTTACTGTACCGTGGGGGTGCCCTGGTTATTCTGAGATCATGTATCACCTGGGGAATCACCACGGCCATCTATGACAGACAACAAAAACGCTCAGGCTGATGAAACAGATTGATTTTTAGTAGAAATGCAATGTTTGGCCACAATGTAGGAGGTAGCGCCTGCAAGTCCTTAAAGAAAGGGAAACTCTTTTTTTTTTAATGTAAATTTTACCCTCCGTTTCTTGTTGTTTTTAGCAAAGACAAAAAAGTAGCTGGGGATCGATTAAGTCTCCAGATCAGCTCAGAACAACGAAATTAAAAATGTGGAAAAGGCTCCAGTGGAGGTTTATACTTCAAGCTCTCTGATTTGCTCCGTTCACTGTCAATCAAAAAGAGACTCCGCCTCACACAGATCATCCAATCATAATACAGAAGCCGAGCATCCTGGCCTGCCCACTGCCCCGTAGACCCCCAGAGAAGCTGAGCATCCGATGGGTGGGTCAAAGCCCATCATTTATACAGTTTTGAGCACTCTACGCTTCCCTGTCAAAGTCAGTAGATGCTCAGCGTCCAACCATGGCGTTGCAGAGATGAATGGTAATGAAGTCATGCCTTTTACCGGTGATGAGTAGCTCATTTTGAACAGAAATGAAGCTACTGTAGCGCATATTCAGTCAATAAAATGTACACACAGTAGTACATATTTCACCACTTGTTTGGCCAATTTAGGGGAAGCTGAACTTCCCCTTCAGTCTTACAGCAATCGCCACTGAATGTAAGCGGATTGGACAGGTCTGCACTGTTGAAAGTACTTCCAAAGGGGAGGGGGAAATGGCTTATGTTTGACTTTCAGGGTCTCACTGTACCAATATTTAAATATGCACAATGTGAACATGTTCCAAAATACAACTGTGATTTGTGTTGTGCAAACTTGCAACAGAACAAACAGCAATAAATTTTGGAGGGTAAAATGATCTAACAATGATTCCAATTAGTCAATATTGTATGTCTACAATATGATACAGCAGTGAGTCATTCATGTTAACGAGGAAGATGCCATCAACAATTCATTCTTTGCGTTTATTGACTTCTACAGGCGCAGGTTGGGCCAGCATTTTTGCCCTAGACACACATATGACACTATTATTGCATCTCTACTGTGCTATTCAAGGATGTTATGAAGAAAATGCAATCAGTACAAGCAGTGGATGCATGTCCACATCCATCCATCCATTTTCCACCGCTTATCCGGGTCCGGGTCGCGGGGGCAGCAGCTTCAGTAGGGAAGTCCAGACTTCCCGGTCCCCAGCGACCTCTTCCAGCTCCATCGGGAGGACACCAAGGCGTTCCCAGGCCAGCTGTGAGACATAGTCCCTCCAGCGTGTCCTAGGTCTTCCCGGGGGCCTTCTGCCGACCGGGCATGCCCGAAACACCTCACCAGGGAGGCGCCCGGGAGGCATCCGGACTAGATGCCCGAGCCACCTCAACTGGCTCCTCTCGATGTGAAGGAGCAGCGGCTCTACTCTGAGCTCCTCCCGGATGGCCGAGCTCCTGCATGTCCACAGTGTATCGTAAATGTATGTAATAATATCAATGTGCTGTATGATGGATTAAAACGTGGTTCAGTGGCTTGGAACTTCTTTGTGTAACATCTATGTCTATGCAATTTTAGTTACCGTTCCGTTCCTTGATTTCCCTTGTAAATGTTTTCCTCAATAGCCTATAATCGATCCTTTACCAGCCATAGACCTATCATACAAACTGTATAAAAATCCCCCTTTCATAAATACTGTATAATAATACCCTTTAGATTGACAATGTCAAGTATTCATTTAACAATATGTTTATTGCTGTGATTGTGGTTGACCTATTCTTGATAATTTATCACCAACATCGAATTTCTGTTGGGCATCTCTGTGTGGAGTTTGTCAGTACCCCCCTTGCATGTGTGGGTTTTCTCCGGGCAATCCTACATGTACTAAAAAATTTCACACTAAAATTCTTAATTTACACCAGATCTCCACCAAAATTAAATGATATTTACCTTAATGTGCCACATCTGTCTAAAACTTCAGGGATTTTTTTTTGCAATAATCCTGCTAAACTAAATACCCCACCAACAAACAGCAACCAAATTATATATTACATTGTGCAGGTGTACCTCATTTCATATTATAATTTATATATATATTATATTTATATTATATTTATATTATATTTATATTTAATTATATAATATTATTAACAATTTAACAATCAATCTGTGTTTTTTACTATTTGTATGTTTTTTGCTTTGTATTTTCCATCCATTCATCCATTTTCCTCCGCTTATCCGGGTCCGGGTCGCGGGGGCAGCAGCTTCAGTATTTTCTATTTTATTTATTATGCTTTTGAACAGATGTCATGCCACGGCTTGTCCACTAGATGTCGATATGTTCCACAAATAACCGCCACACCCCAATAGGATTTAGAGCTCAGTGCGCTCATGGCCAACACAGTGTTCACTCTCACATGCAAGTAGGCAGGCGGGTGCAAACACTCACGCCCGTTAGCCAATTGCATTGCTTCTTGGGAGCTTTGGGAGCCAACGGGAATCCGAGGAATACGTGCGCAAGATGGTTGCGCGTACAAAGGGGTGTGTTGTGCCTATTTATTAAGCTGTGTTTGCTTCCTGATCACACGGACGCATCCTTCCTGCAGAACACGTTCACACCGCGCACCTCTGCACCAGGTAAAGTGAAAAAACTGTCTGTGTGTATATAGATGTGCATCATTGTAAAGCTATTAATGCACATGATAAGCGGCATAGAAAATGGATGGACGGATTATAATGTAACCTGTTTTTTTGTGACACTGGCTGTACACATGCAGTAAGTCAATGTTATAACCAGACCACAAACTCCACTTTTAATTCTAAATGTAAAAACGCCGAATGTAAATGTAAAAATGTCTGCTTCAATCCTGTACATGATTCGCTCTAATGCGGTTTTATTTGATTTCATTTTTTACTAATGTTGGACAAAGGCAATGTAATTGTTGTGGTGAACGTGCACCATAACGCAATGTTTTAGTCATAATAAAGGTAATGAAATGTTGATACTTCAGACTGACTGACTTGCGTAACTTCAAGTTTCTGTACAGGTATGGTACCTGGGTTGGGGCTTGGCTTGTCTACCTGTATGGGCATGTAGTGCAGACCACACCTTTTGTGGTTTAAAGATGATCATATCAGGGTTGATAAGGCAACATGCCACCAGTTCTTTGAAACTATTTGTTTTTCCCCTAATTTGTTTTTTCAGTGCTCGAGAAAAAAGGAGAATGTCTGACAACAACCCTGTCAATGAAGAAGTGGAGAAGTTTGACAAATGTAAGCTAAAGAAGACCGCCACTTCAGAGAAGAACAAACTTCCAACTGCAGAGGGTAGGTTTCCTTTTTCATCTTCACCAGACATTAGAAAGAAAGACAAACTTGTTCTACCTTTTCCAGTTCACTGATTATTATTATCATTGTTATTATGCAGTTTGCATGTATTATGCACAAATATGGTTTGGTCTCTTGCAAGCGCTGGAGAAAATTCAATTGTATTATATTTTTATGTCAGTTTTGTATATCTGCCTGCCTCAATTTTTGATACTGTTTTTAGACATTAAAGCGGAAAAGAAAGAGATGCAAAAGGAATGTAAATGAATCACTCGCTCATCAATCCTGACCTTCTGCTCCTCCACCAAACAGCTTTACATCATCTGCCTGTGTTGTCATGTGCCACCATGAGCTGATCATATTACTGACTTATACTTTCTGTAAACCTAATGTAACATAATAATTTAGAAATGAACAGTGTTCTGCAGAGCCTAAGATGAAAATAACCAGAAAATATGCATTTGTTGAATTAGATATGATGTCTAGAAGTACTTCCATTTGGAAACATTGTGGAAAAATTGCATCAAACATGATATTTTTCTAACTTGAAAATTAGGCTAAAGGTTCCATCATTTCTCTATTTGTTTTCCACATTAAATCTCCAATGTTGTGAGTGACAATGTTTCTTTTTGTTGGCATGTAATTTGACCAACTTTGATTTTAAAATGTGCAAAAAAAAATGCAAGTAAAATAAATGATTTGTAAAATGAAATGGACTGCTTTGTTGTTGTTTTTTTCTTCTTCTTTTCCTTTCGGCTTATCCCAGCTTATTCCATCAAGGAAGTCACATTAAACATGTTCCCATAAATACAAAATTTTTGAACAGCTATGTAACAGTTCAAGGATCAGTGTCTTCAGCTTTTTGGTGAGTTTTCTGTTTGGGGTGAAAAACAACAACCAGATTTTTTTTTTTTAAGAAAATTTTGGAGAAACATGTTTTTCATTGGATTACAACAGTAATAAATTATATAGTGTAGTCATCCTTGCCACTTCAAAATTAGCAGCTTCACTTAATATATATCAGATATATATTTTTTGAAGCATTTTCAAGCATATAATAGGCTTAATGAACTAAAATACAAATATAGGCCATGATGCTATATTGATGATGCTGTGATGCTGTGAATGATGATGATGTATTATTTACACTGGTCACTAGTCAGTAATGAGACAAACACACACAGACTTGATCCCCAGAACAACAAGCTTTTATTGCAGGTTTGAATGATCTTACAGGCACAATAATCCCTAATCAAAACACTAAAAATCAACTGTGAACCCATGACGTCACTTCCTAGAGTACACATTTATAGCAACACACGCAAGTAGGACTTGTTTAGGTCTTATATATGGCTTCTATACTATTATTAGGTCTACTATATTGGGTAATATGAGTGTAAAGGTGACTATTGGGGTGTTACTTCATGGCTAGAGGGCTCTAATTATGTTAAAAAAAAACGTATCCAGAAGGTTGCAAACAGATTTTCTTTTCTCTAACTATGAAAATAATTTATAAATAAGGATTCAACCAATTAACTTAAATAAAAATGGGATTACTGTATTTACTTTTTACAAAATTTGCAAGAATGACTCCTGGATTTCTGGGTGGAAAAAAGCCAACTTTCAGATCTACAACAGGTTACCTTTTGCTGTGTTACGCAGTGTATTAGTGCAAGCAATGCTTGGACTCCTCGGTGATACCACAAGTTTATTGCAGAGTGAACACGCCCTGGAAAGCCAATGAGGGAAAATGTATGAACTAGTCAGATAGTTGTGTTCTGTGTTATGATATGCTGTGCTTCATTTGATTTTCTTCAGATAGTGAGAACTGTGTTTTTCCACAATAGGCTTGCAGAAACATGTTCATGGTGCAGCAAGTGCTTGCAAAAAATACAGGTACTGAAGAAGTGACATGGTTTTGGGCCAAGATTATGATGCAATGTCTACCAATTTTATTATTTACTTTCTTCTTTTCAAACTTCATCTATCATAAGTCATTAATGTTTTTAACCTTTGCTGTGCACATTTCACAGGTCACACACAAACATATTACTTTCATGTTTGATGCGATACAATGAAGTTCAACTAATTCATACAGCTGGTAGACGTTAGCTAATAAAATAAACATACAGTAGGAATGTGTGGGAGATCATCTTGCCATAATAACATACTGTAGATGAGCAGTAAACTGTTCTGACAAATTAAGTGCTCAAGGCTATCTTTGCCAAGCTTCCTGTTGCAGCTGAAGAAATGTTTCTTATTGATTGTGATGCCTAAACCGACCCCGCTGGCACTGACGTGTACAATACATCCCATCTTTTTGCAGCTTCAGTTATTCTAGGAGGACAGTTTGTGGGGTAAGAGGAGGTCACAAGGGTGGCAAAATATAGACATGTGGTGACAACAGAGCCTAGGGGGACCCCAATCGGACTTTTTTCCAGGCACCCACAATTCCTGGAAGGGTCCCTGGTCTCCATCAGTCTAGATCCTATGATGGTTTGATTCAAAGACTTTGCTCAAGTTAGTGAAAATTACGAGTTCCGTACAGTACAGGCCAAAAGTTTGGACATTTTGTCATTTGTTTTCTATATTATATTTATTACTATTTGTTACTATTTACATGGTAGATTCTCACTGAAGGCATCAAAACTATGAACGAACACATGTGGAATTATGTTCTTAACAAAAAAGTGTTAAATAACTCTTAATATGTCTCCTAATATGTCTTATATTTTACATTCTTCAAAGTAGCCACCCTTCAATGAGCTTCATGAGGTAGTCACCTGAAATGGTTTTCACTTCACAGGTGTGCCTTGTCAGTGTTACTTAGTGGAATTTCTTGTCTTATTAATGGTGTTGGGACCATCAGCTGTGTTGTGCAGATGTCAGGTCGATACACTATTGGGCAACTGTTATAATTCATATAACTAATCAGCTTATTAAAGAGTCTAAATGAGTGGCCATCCTTTTGTTCAGAAATGAAGGTCAGTCAGTCCGGTAAAATGCAAAACCTTTACATGTGATCCCAAGTGAATAAAAACATGTGCCCAAACATTTGGCCTGCACTTTAATTGCAATTTTAAAAAATGATAAAACACACTAGTATTCATTATGCTTGCCATTTTTTACCCTTTTAATTCAATTTGATTGTTGTTTTGCTAAATATGGTTGTCTAAATTGTCCATGGATGTAAATGTGAGTGTTAATGGGTGTTTTCCAGGTTGGACAGGACATAGCCTTTCCAGTTCCATTTGTTTAATTAGGTTGTATTTGCTTACTTTTTTGGTGTTTTTATCTACATTTACCATTAATTACAATTGCCACTAATCTCAATGCTGTTGTACGTATAGCAATCTATCTTTCTGTACCTCAGTTTATGTTAGTGCTTCTCCCCTGTGGAATCACAGGAGTGCTAAAATTAAAAGGAAATACAGGTAGAAATATAAAGAGAACCAATAATACAAAAATATACAAATGTGGTCCTTTTACATTTTGTCGTTGCATTTTCTGTATTGTCTTTGTCTTGTCCATTTTGGCATTGATTTTCCTGTTTTGTCTTTTCCATTTGCTTTTTGTCACTGTATTTACCGGATGGCTCAAGCTGGCGACAAAAGGCAAAGACAATACAATGACCCATCCACAGCCTTCTGCCAGGGTGACTTGTCTGTATCTGATCACACAATTAATGCTTGCAGTGGATAAGTAGTAGCTATGTTGAAATTTATCTTTTAGTGCGGGTGACTGGAAGCAGGTCACGGACAGGAAGTAACATCACTATCAAGCCACTATCCACATACTTTGACCAAACATCTTGCACAATGGAGTCCATATCGAAGCACTGAGAAGCGGCTACCAGCCTAAATGAGACTAGTCACCCTGTCAGAAGGACCCGCCCGCAGCCTTGTCGTTGTTGTTTGTCATAAGCTTGAGCCATCTGGGTAAATACAATGAAAAAAAGCAAACGGAAAACAGAAAGACAAAACAGGAAAATCAACAACAAAACGGAAAAACTGAAAAAGCAATGACAAACTGTAAACATTTTAATGCAACAGTTTATTTTATCAATATTTTTCTATTTTAAAAAGTCAGTCTGAGTTATTTGAAATTTCGCTGAAATGGTAATGGTAAAAATACATATCGTTTGCGGCTGCATGGTGGTTGAGTGGGTAGCACATTGGCCTCACCGTCAGGAGGTTCAGGATTCGAATCTCTGTTGGGTAACTCTGTGTGGAGTTTGCATGTTCTCCCCGTGTATGTGTGGGTTTTCTCCGGGTACTCCGGTTTTCTCCCACATTCCAAAAACATGCATGTTAGGTTATATGACGACTCTAAATTGTCCATTGGTGTGAATGTTTGTTTGTCTATATATGCCCTGCGATTGACTGGTGACCAGTCCAGGGTGTACCCTACCTCTTGCCCAAAGCCAGCTGGGATAGGCTCCAGCATACCCGCGATCCTAATGAGGATAAGCGGTATAGAAAATGAATAAATGAATTTTTAAATAAAAGAATTTGAAGTCATTTTTACTGCCTTTTTTGTACCAAAAATTAACCGAACCGAGCACTTCAAGAAACTGAACCCAACCAAAATTACATTTTAGTGTACCGTTACATCCCTACACATGTAGTTCCTTTAAATTGTGGCACTCCTGTGATTCCATTCCCCTCCAGTCTTATCTTTATCCATCTAAGAAACAGCGACACCCAGTGGCTGTAATACCTATCGCTATAATACAGAATAAACATAATTGAATGATCAATATCGCCCCCTTCCAATAGGGGGCGCTGGATATCAGCGCGAACCCTCGGGGGGAGGGGCTCTGCGGGACTTGCTCAGTCTGCTAAGTAAAGTCCCTCAACAAGCTAGTTAGTTAGCGCTGAGTGAACGCCATGAATACTCCCAGCGAAGCCCAGCAGGCTTTAGGCGGACATGGACACGGACTCCTAACGACAAGATTTATTTGGTTGTGAGTCGCCGCCTCATTCATGCGGTCGCTTGTCTTCGGATGAGTTTGAGCTCGGAGTGGCGGGCTCTTTCAGTCGTCACTGCTCGAGAGGACAACACGGAACACTCGCCGGTACGTTTGTTGTGCTGATAGCATGCTAGCCAAGCTAACATGAAGCACAGCGCATGGATGTTCGCGAGTGAATTGTTATTTATGGCAGCTGACGACAACAAATACGTTTTAAGGCAATAGCGTTGCTGTGGGTGTCGCCCAGTTGTTGCTACAAGGGGGTAGGAAGTGGTGTAAATGGGTTTGTGAATACGAACGCCTGCTCTGTTCAGAGATCGTGGCTCATTTGACTGGTTAGATGAATGGATTGTGTGTGTACGAGATAGCGTACTTCTGTTTAGTAAATAAACGCGCCTGCCCCTATTGTAATTATCCTAATATGAGTGCACCTCCCAACAGAAGAGCATGGTGGTTCCGGACAGCGCCAGCCTGGTCCCCCAAACTGACAATTGTAGTCCCACTGGCCTCATGGAAGGCTCCAAGCTTGGATGTGAGGAGGACGTGGAGGGGGGTCAAGACCTAGCCGTGGTGGAGCTAGAGGAGGTCCGAAAGTTGCAGGAACTTGTCCATAGATTGGAGGTGCAGAATGAGACACTGCGAAACCGGGGAAGGAAAAACGTCATCAACAGAGGAGCCAGCACCGAGAGCAGCCTCACGATGGCTGTCAATATCAACGAGAGGCTAATTTGTGGAGAGGGGAGCAGAGACCTGGAGCTCTCCACCCCGCAGGAAAGCTGCAGTAGCAGTGAAGAGATGTCCCCACTCCCTGTGACAAACAGGCTAGAGGAGGAAGCGGAGGATGGAGAAGATGATGTTGTGGAGGGTGGCGGTCCGTGCAGCGGTTTTCTTACGTTGACCTGCAGCGGAGTGCCGAGACAGACCCAGGCCCAAAGCATGACCCCTGACAGCCCCTCGCAGGAGAGTTATGAGTCAGAGACCCTTGCCGACAGCGATTCAGGCGTGGACCAGACGGCATTAGATGAGGTTGACGTTCTCGATTTGGATGATGAGTGTGCTGAAGTTGAAGACGAGGACAGTTGGTATGTTTCCATTACTTCACGACATGTCTCCAAAATCTTATTATAAAGGTGTCCAAAATGCACGCACATTGGTAGCTTTGGGTAACGAGTCTGTAGCAGGATGAGTCACATGTTCTTGTTTAGTTTGAACTTTGTTTTTAAAGTGCATTTCTACCCTGTAGTGCATGTGACTGTTATGTCTAATTAGGCCATTTTATATTTGCATAATAATGAGACATTACATCCTCTTTCAGACTATACATGATGAGCAACAAATATTTGGAAAGCCACCTCAAGGCATATTTAGCATTTAAAATTATCAGGGGAGGAAATGAAGCCAGCTGGTGGGGGTGATTTAAGAAGTAGCTACTTAAAGTTAAAGATGCTGTCTGACTTGGTTAGGCACTTTCAAATGCGCTCTATGCATTGTAAATCACCGTCGTCTTGCTCTGCCAATGCAAGGCACTTCCCACGTAACACACGCACACACCTTACTGACGTTTGTCGTCAGAAAATAAGAGCGATTGTCGCAAAGTTTAGCTGCTAATGTTAGGTATTGTTGAATTGCATGACTCCAAGTTAAACTGTGTTTTGGAGCCAAAGAGGGAGAGCACCTTTAACTGAGTCCTCTAAGTGAGGTAAACAGATTTGCCCTGAACTTGCTACCCGTTTGTCAGGTTTTGGAAGTTTATTATAAATCCATAGTTGCAGGTTTATAATAGCTCAAAAGCTCAAGATTGCTGTTTTATGTGTAGCCAAAATGAACACCACACATGCCTCATCAAAGCATTCAACGTCATTATTAGTCATCATTAACAGCAGCTAAGTGTAGGGACTTGACCACTAGTTCGCTGTCTAAAGAAGGACACATGACATCTCAGCTAGCAGTCAGATAAGGAAACCCCGCCATTACTTCACCCAATACAACACGGACATTGAAACAGGAGCTCAGAAAATTCACAGAGAGATTCCTGTTAAGATAGTTTTGGAAAAAAATCTTTTAATCGATTTTGGATCTAAAATATTTGCTGCTCCTGTCTTTAAAATGAATCCCCAAAGCTACAGCAGATTTCTTATGCATTAATGGAAATCATTTGTATTGAAACTGCTCTGATAAAAAGATAAAGCATAGCCACGTGGTGTTCTTGGTAGCTAATTTAGCTGCTAAACAACCAAAACATTCATGGCTTTTATTCAGTTTCACATCATTAGCCATACCATATGTGCTTTAGAGGGTCATCATCGCCATAATACCCAGTAATCCGGGTAGGAACATAATCTGATGCTGGCCTGGCTGCTGACGCGTGGATAAACTGCTTTGGGTGGGATTGCACAGCATGTGACACGGGGCCCCAACTGTGTCCAGACTGCAACTGGGATGGAAACGGTGGCGCTAAAGGAGGCTGTCAGAGCTCTGGGGAATGTGAGAGACAATCCTTACACATGACAAATTGGTTAGCTGTGGATGAATGTGTTTTTTTGCTGCTGTTTAAAAAAATAATACATGAAGAAATGAAAAATTCAGATTTATTATTCACAAACTTGTGATCAAAATTTGACAACAGTTAGAAAATGTAAACTTAAGAGTGGCTTGACAAAATTCTTACTGTTCACAGTAAAACAAACAGTCAGAAAATCGGTTTTCGTAATGCCGCTGGATGAAACATGTTGGTATGATGCCGTGCAGTAAACTAAATTTGGATCCTAACCGCCCTCTATGGCACACTGCTACTACTATATAGACAAGCAGTAACATTAATTAGGCCACAGGGGTTGTGACAGACCTGATGTGCATACAGTGAATGCATCATGTTGATCAAACACACTGTTGTGTGCCCATTGAAACCCGTCCCACAGAGAGAAGCTGTGCTTTTCAGCAGCATGTGCGACCTCAATATTCCTCTTTGTGTTGTTGCTCATTTCGCTGGGAAATTTGCACCTTTGTGTTTGCCCAATGGAAAGATGATTTGTGGTTGATTCTGTTTCCAAACCAGTTAGTCCGAGTCCTTTTGTGCACGCACCTCAAAAGATCAGCCCATGTGACCATCATTTCACAGTGTCGTTTATGAAAAACAACCTTGTCATTGTGTTCCCCTTTTTTAAAGAGCATATTTCTTGCATTAATACTCAAACTTAAGATAGACGGCAATGCAAAATCGTGCTTTATTGGAACCTTTTTACTCCTGGACACTTTTCTCTTGCAGAAGTCTAATTGTGTGACTGTGTAGGTTTTGTCCTGAATCCGCCCAAGTTTGTGAAAAATAATGCATGCACAGCAAGACTTTTTGTAGATGCATGCCACAACCGCACTTGTGGTGAACAGTCAGCTGTAGCCTCTAATTCAGAGCTTTCCTCTGAATTGCTTTTCCATATCTCATTCACATCTTTCCCCACTGTACCCAATATGCTTTGTTTGTTGTTACCAGGTTGTATGTATCGCCTAAAAAAGAAGTTTCAAACGCAGGCCCCGAGTCCCCTCTGAAGTGGTGTCGGCAGGTTCTGGACCATCGTAGCCCGGAGACGGAGAAGGCGTGTCGGACACTGATAAACCGTTTGGACCAGTGTATGTATTAGAAATGCTTTTTTGTTACATGTTATTTAGGTTCTTTTATGCTGAAACAAATAATTGTAAGGTAACATAAAACGGTTTTAGTATGACGACTAGATGGATTTTATAATCAATTCATGGATTTAATATAATGTTAGAAATGTGATCAATTCTGTGGAGTTAAAGCAATTGGGACAAAATGGAGTGCACTACTTTGATCCAACCAGTAGAGGCGCTGTTTATTCAGTCACTGCTATTTGCAGTCTAGGGACACCTTCATTATTCTGCTCCATAAAACACTGGCATTCACAGAATTCACTAAAAAATTATCTCATCCCATTTAAATTGATAATTAAGATAATAATCTAATCCTATTCTCACTTAGGTCTTCGTGTCTCTACCCAAAAGATTCTGTCCCTAAGATACTGTTAGATATTATTGCACATATTTGAGAAAACAGCCATATACAGTATGTAAACATGCTGCATTCTTGGTTATGTGGGTGTGTGCTCTTGAGGCAGAAGTAATTTAGTATCTCATCACATATGTCCTGCTCTCTACAGATGCTAAACAACAGAGCTATTCCCAGTAGGGCGGAATGACTACAGAAGTCATGTTTCCCTCCCTAGGGCAGGCCTTCCTTTTTAAATAGCAACACACATACACTAGTTTATATTTTTATTAACACCGTATAGATAGAAAGCTTGTCATCTCAGTAGTTTAGTATATAAGTCTTTTTTAACACACACATATGTGTGTAGTATATTTAAATTAATATACATTATTACAGTGCTGTTGCAAAAGTACAGTGTCACATTGAAGCAGCTCTAGCCAGCAGTTAAATTGGAGCACTACAACGTTTTCTTTCTGCATCTTTTGTTTACCTCTTACACCTGTCTCACCTTGACTCTGCTATTGTTAAATGTAATCCTAGCTATTCCTTTCTTTTCTCCCCAGCATCCCGATGGAGGAACATGTACAGCAGCCCATCAACAGAGGCAGGGTTGGCAGGCTCAGGCTTGATCTCTCCTGGGTACCACAAATCGACTAACAAATCTCTACTAACCTGTGGCAGCTCAGGTATGGCATGACAATAACACGCTGTGCCCCTTATGTTCTGGTCTGCGCAATACTGCAGCGGGAGTGTCTTTTTTTGTTGGGGGGTGTAGGTCACTTGTCGTGTGTGCACTATGTGTCAATGGGGGGGTCTGAGTGGCTCACTTGAATTCTTTTTTTGCTACTGGGTTTGCTGGATGTCTCATATACTTTTTCACGTCACCTGGAATAGACTTGGCAATTTCTCATTCATTTGGTTGAGAAAACACTGACTCTTGTTGCAAACAATCCTTGAGCGGATTAACGAGACCATGCGAGTGATGTGCAGACTGATACTGGGATGTCCATACTTCTCATACCAGCTCTTCATGCTCTAAAGTTGATTCTCAAAACAAATTATTGATACTTCAGAATATGATTTAGTTCTTTTTTTGTTTCTGATGTTGTATATTGTCACCCTGCTACCTCTTTATAACTGTACATTACTTTAAAAAAAATTACCAGACACATTAGGTGCATTTACACAAAAGTATCGCTGATACCAGCCTGAATTTTACCCAGTATCAATTGTAAATGAAGTTGGTGGTATCACACATCACTAGAGCACACCATGCAGCGATCTTCACATTTGTAAACACACGGAAATGCATGTGTCGTTGCGCTTTTGCACATGCACGTCACTTACCGGATGCTTCGTATTCACATTAGCGAGTTAGTGGTGACGTAAATGACCACAGAAAAAAAACAAAAAAATTCAAACAGGGCATCATACCCTGCAGTGTGGACATATCATATGGAATGTACATACCTGTCTGACTTCAATTTTGCTGTTGCATTTTCTCTCCTGGTTGTTCTGACATTGTCTCCCAACAACCAACATTGTAATGTTGTCGTCAAATTCTATAAGTAACAGTTTTTGCATGACTTTTTAAAAGCTCGGCTTGTGGTGTGAGTGACCCAAATCCAATTCAGGCACTGTGGCTTTGCAAGGAGACATGAACCAAAATACAGTACCAGCCACAACTTTGGACACACATTCTCATGTTTTTGAATGAGAAGTTGCGTCCAAACGTTTCACTGGCATGTGATGGGGGCACATAGTACCCGTGTTTGCTTGTCAGTGTACTAACTGATCTGCTTGGTGAGAAACAACGTCTTACGTTTCAGCTGGTTGTGTTAAAGCTAACATACGCCCAGCTCGTTATGGCTGTCTGAGAAGTCAATAATTATAAATAATACTGTGAGCCTCGTCAATCAACACCTGCCATGAGCAGAGTATTCTGGCAAATCCTGAGGGCACCTAATCTATGATCACTGCAGTTACCACAGGGCTGATAATTTAACATATATCATTAACCAGGACATGAATAGCTTATTTCCTGCCTCTTACTACTTTTTTTTACTTGTGTGGCATAATATTTTTATTTTTAATTATTATCTTGGTTAAAATTATACCAAGGGGAAAGGGCCAGTGTCTGATTTGTACACCTTATAATGGAAATAATGCAATAATAATTGCTTGTATCCCAAAATGTTGATAATTTGCGTGATGTTACCAAATTGGTACAACTTGAAGGTACTCTAAGTGCAAGGTTTTCCCAAAGAAGGTGATGTTTGTTTTATTTTAACTTTTATACAGCACCAACTTACGCCATGAGTAATTTAAGGATATGCTTCATATAAAACAGGCCTGTACCTTGTTCTGTTATTAAACAAACTACTGTAAATAACCTTATCTTACTGTCTAATTTATGACAGCTTGTCATTTCTGTCTCTACATGGTTGTGTTAACAATTATCAGCCCATACCATCCTCCTCTCACACACGCAGACACACACACACTCACTCACTCACTCACTGTGTGTGCACCCTAAACGTAACTGTAGAGGAGCGATCACATTACAGTCAGCTACACATATGCACGTGTGCTGTAAACATAAGGGAAACACTGAAGTGACCACAAAAATGTGGTCCGGGATGTTGATCACAAACATGTTTTAAACAGTCATCCCACTCTACAGGTGTATCAGGTAGACCCTCAGCTTTGAGCTCCCAGTCCTCTGTAGACAGCGAACTCAGTACTTCAGATGACTCCATCTCCATGGGTTATAAACTGCAGGATCTTACCGATGTCCAGATCATGGCTCGCCTACAAGAAGAAAGTGAGTTAAGACGCGTTGGCCTTTGAAGTTGCTCATTTGAGCATTTTGATAATTAGACATTGTCTATTGTTTTTAATGTTAGGCCTGAGGCAGGATTACGCTTCCAGCTCGGCATCTGCGTCACGCCGTAGCTCCACAACGTCCCTCCAATCCCTTCGCCGGGGAGGCACCTACAGCGACCAGGAATTTGACAATTACAGCCTTGAGGATGAGGAGGATGAATTCAGTCCTGTCCCCCAGCAACGTCGGCGCTTCACTCCCTCGCCCTTGGGGTCACCTCGGTGCTTGTCGCCCTCCACCTCGAACCACGGTCAGGAGCATACCAACAGACTCGGGGCCCCTCGCACAAGAACACCCAGACGCTCTCTACAGGGCCCCAGTGCGGAGCTCCTCAAATTTGCCAAGAGTGAGGGTAGGCAAAACATGGTGACGTATTTGTACATGTGCTCCTATCATGCCCAATAGTATCAGTCAAGGTGATCACATCCGACTTGTGTTGTCCACCTGTGGTTTCAGAAGAGTTGAGGCACAGCATGCCTAATCTGGCCCCCCGCACCAGCCTACGTTCCCTGGAGGCCGTCAGAAACAGCCGCAGCATGGAGGCTAACCTCCAGAGCTCTGGCAACCGCATGTCCCACTTGACTCCCTCCCCTTCCTCAGGTAACCCCACCCTCTTTTCCTGACCCCTTCTCCGCTCAAAGAACAATATCTGCCTGGATACTGTATCTGTACCTGAGCAATGTTGCTTTCATGACACCGCCTCACTACCTCTTACAATTCTGTTTCAACGATCCGGCTTAGTGCTGTACTTTTGCATGTGCATATTATTAGAAAAGCCCTCTATACCTACTGTACTGTACATGTATTAATGACATGCCTGTTTAATAAGCAGAGAGTGTCTTGTTCAAGAGCAGTAAAAGCAGAGGCTATTTCAACGACACAAATGTGTGCTCATCGCAGTCAGCCGAGGTGCCACACTTCCCTTTATGATCTGTATCATGCTATTCATTGACCTGACAAACAGTCATTGGACACTTTATTTGGGAAACCTGCACACACTAATAAGAGCAAGTATGAGAGCTACTGTACTTAAAAAGTTACAAATTTAACAATACAATCAGTTTTGTGGTGAGGAACTGCCTTCCATCATAATGTGAGCTGTATGTAATAAATTGCCTTTCTCGTGTCAGTATCATGCAATGCAGTTCTACACCAACAAGGGTAGTTATGTGTGTTCATCTAAACCAGGGATTTTCAAACTGGGGGGCCCGGCGTTATTTTTCAGACTAAAAGGTGCTACTTTTTTCTCTCCCTTAGAACCCTGCAGCTTTAATAACATGTGTTTTTTATTGGTTTTGGAGCTTGTGCAGATGTACCTAATAATGTAGTCATTGTCAGTATGTTGACCGCTTACCACATTTTACCCTTCTTCTTCCTTATTCTTTTTCCTCTTTTGCCAGACAGTTTGTTATGTCAATTTGGTTACACCAGCGGTCATAAAAAAAGCACTGACAAGCACCGTCTTTCTTGTTTACTAAAGGTATGACAAGTAGTCGTCTGCGTGGCAACGGGCAGTCTCCTCTCTCTATGCGAGTTCCAGTGAAAGCGGTCACGCCCGTGAGCTCCATGGCATCTCGTCAGCCTCACAGAGGCCTGCCTGTTATCCAAGCGCCTACTGCAACTGGGGCCCACAGGGTCCAGCCCGCCGGCTCTGCTAATGGCGTAGCCTACATACCAGGGAGAACCTCCACTGGGACGGTGCGACCCACCATGGGCAGAGGGCAGTCTACGCCGGCATCATCCAATAGAAGTAAACTATCACAGCCTGCCAGAAAGTGAGTGCTTTAATAATGTGGGTATTTACTTGACTTCAGTGTAACTATTAACTTCTCACTCTGAGAAACTCACTGGATTGTTGAGTGCAATGTTACTTTTCTGCTTATGAGGTCATCACAGTAACACCACTGTACTATTGAGTTATCATAAAGCATAGTTTGATGCCACTTCAAGCGCTTCCTGTGAACAAAGACATACTCTTGTGTTTTATTAACAGGTCTTTGGGTATGGCTAGAATCTCAGATGAATCCTGGAAAGATGGCTGCTACTGAGCCCCATGCCCGATGATGAAGGAATTTCACTGCTGTAATCCTCGCTTACAGTTTGAAGTACAAAGCAAAGCCAAGACTCATCTCTTTAGCTTGCATGAAGCATGGTTGGCAACATCCAGCGTGGATGTGTTGAGTAACAAGAAGACACACTCCCAACGGACAATCTCAGAGCTTCCAGAAGATTTCTTTGGGTGGCTTTTACTTATTTTTCTATGGTAATTGTGAAACACTGTTGGAATATTAAGGGTTATAATTACTTTGTGAAGTTGTTGATATGAAGACAATTCAAAAAAACATGTTTGATTGTGAATTCCTACTAGACGTAGGCACTGCATGCATGATATTGTTTTTTGTTTCATTGTTATTTAACTGTAATATGACAATTGTGTCATGTGTCACACAGTTTGTGAAAATTTTGGAATGATTCACAGATTTTTGTTTACATTGCAATGAAACCGCAGCATTGTACCACATTCCCTCATTCATATTTTCAGTATATATGTATGTGTGTATGTGTGTATATATATACACACATACACCATATATATATATATATA